>VWZX01005947.1:511-16396 GCA_013399015.1 Galbula dea
GAGACTTAGACAGGCTGGAGAGTTGGGCAGGGAGAAATTTAATGAGATTCAATAAGGCCAAGTGTCGAGTCTTGCACCTGGGAAAGACCAAGCCCATGTATGAGTATAGGTTGAGGACTGAGCTGTTAGAGAGCAGGGAAGGGGATGTGGGGGTCCTGGTGGATGGAAGGATGAGCACAAGCCAGCAGTGTGCTCTTGTGGCCAGGAGGGCCAATGGGATTCTGGGGTGGATTAGAAGGGGTGTGGCTAGTAGGTCAAGAGAGGTTCTTCTCCCCCTTTACTATACCCTGGTGAGGCCACATCTGGAATATTGTGTCCAGTTCTGGGCCCCTCAGTTGAAGAAGGATACGGAGCTGCTGGAAAGAGTCCAGCGCAGAGCCACCAAGATGATGAAGGGGTTGGAACATCTTCCTTTTGAGGAAAGGCTGAGGGAGCTGGGTGTCTTTAGCTTGGAAAAGAGGAGGCTAAGGGGTGACCTCATCTATGCTTTTAAATATGTGAAGGGTGGGTGTCAGAAGGATGGGGTCAGGCTCTTCTCAGTGAAGCCCAGTGAGAGGACAATAGGCAATGGCTGTAAGCTGAAGCATAGGAGATTCTGTGTGAATACAGGTAGAAATTTTTTCACAGTGAGGGTGACAGAGCACTGGCAGACTTCCCAGAGAGGTTGTGGAGTCTCCTTCTATGGAGATATTCAAAACCCATGTGGATGCGCTTCTGTGTGACCTGGTCTAAGGAATCCTGCTGTGGCAGGGGGTTGGACTAGATGATCTTTTGAGGTCCCTTCCAACTCCTAATGTTCTGTGATTCTGTAATAGTCATTAAGAGAGTCACAGGACTCTCAGATCAACATTCAAAATAAAGGACAAATCTTTGACACCATTAAGACTGCAGAATTTAAACTTCTTTCTACCAACTCCTTTTAGGGTTGCCACAACAGTAAGTATTCCATGGTACTTCAGGAAATGGAAGTCTGTCCACACCTGAAGTCACCAGTCACAGACTACCTCTGTCACTTCCTCTACTAGTAGGACTATGAAGTTCTAGTATTCTGGTTTTCCTAGTTTAAAGTTCCAGGTTTATTTATCTTCAGTCTTCTGAAGAGTTTCTGTACCTGCAATTTCCCTGACAGCAGGTGAAAGAAAAGTAGCTCCTTGAAAACTTTTATACCTGCATCTTCGGAGCTACTGCAGTAGAGCAGCCAAGCCCCAGGGACTGAGGAAACACCCATTCATAGGACTATAAGGTCTTGTGATAAGGCCTGCACAAGTACAGCAGCAAGGTCTAAGCTCATTTCCTTCCAACTACTTCCTGCCAAAGCCTCCACTTCAGTAGCATAAACAATACTAGCTTCCAACTTCATCAGTCACAGCTGAATCCAGAATAGACAATAGCAACAGATGTGCCCCTGGTCCTGTGTTAGTGTAACACAGCAAGACTACCACTTGAACCTTCTAGCTCCATGAGGAACACAATTCCTTGCAGACAGGTAGGTACTACCTCCAGACTGAAGTCTTGAAAACATCTCTCCCCTACTTGGTCTACAGTAGCCATCTTCATTTTACTGCTAGGAATAGTAGAATTACAAGCTTGTTTCAGCACCACCTGAGAAGAAACACTTCTAGGAATCACCCAGACTAAAGACCTGTCCAACTACTTTCACCCCTCTCAAATCAGGTATAGATACTAACTTGCCACTCAGATCTCCGCAAAAGGTCTGTTAAACATCTTCAAAGTAATACTTCATAGCTGTTACATCACTAAATCTCACTCTGCCTTCCTCTCACACAGACAATTAGGCAGATCAAGATTTCCTGTATTTCTCTTGATGCAGTTATCACTGATTGTATAGTTACAAATCTGCTCTTTGGCCTATGGCTGCCAATACTGTTGTTGCAGTTAGTCTTTTGTTGCTAAAAAATTCCTGGTGCCTAGATAACAGCAACGAACAGGTGGAATTCAGGGGAGGGGCAGAATAAGATGAGAACAGCAGAAGTCTTAATAAAAACAAACAAAACCACGCCCCTCACCCCCCCTCCCACCCCAAAATAATTTAAAAAAATCAACCCCATAAAACATAAATCGGAAAAAATTCACAACACTTACCTGTATGGATTGATGGAATCCTAACCACACCTCATGCGGCAACTCACTTTCAGGAATTGAAAGCAGTAGCTCAAAACAACTCCTGGAAAAGTAAGAGGCAAGTAAGCAAGCTACCTGAGCACATTCTGGTTTTATGTTAAATAACATCTGTGGCATATATTACTTAGCATTCAGATAAGAAAGTACAGTAATACTGAAACACATTTGACTGCACGAATGAGTTGAAAGCCAGAAACAGACCCAGAATCAGGCATATGCCATCATATGGAAATAGTGCTCCTTTTCTACATACAACCTTTCTAGGATAAGAGCGCAGCTACTCTTATAATCCAATATAGCCTGCTCAATATGGCTTAGGGATGCTGCATTACAGATTTTCTGCTCTTTCCTCTCACAAAAGAAATTCTAATATCCATTCTAAGTAAAACTTATTTGACCAGAGCATGGGCTCTCTGCCTAGAGTGAGAATGAAAGCCAGTTTTACTTAACGAAGTTTCAGTGCTGACATATATAAGAAAATAAAACTAAAGAACAGCTTGACAGAAGACATATAGCAGTACAGAAATGGACCCAGGGATCCCGAATAGTACCCTAAAAGCAACAGACTGACAAGCTATGCCAAGATGTGCATCAGCACAGAAATGGACCTACAAAATAGACTCCTAGAAACCCTTTAGGAGTCTTTGATAGCATGTAGCAGGGCGTGCGGAAGAGCATTCAAATACCTATGGCTGGAACTGCAATATGCTCAAGAGCTTAACAAATTTTAAAAAAACAAACAAACAAACAAAAAAAACCCCCAAAAACCAAAAAACCAGACCACAAACCATCCACATCAATATGCATATCAAAGCCACTCAGAATTCCCATTTCATTAATACAGGGAACTGCTGTATTTGTGTAGCTCAGTTATCTATACAACATAGGTGAAAAACATTCCCTTATTTCTTCAATAAGCCAGCCTCCTGCTTAAAAATAGAATACCAGTCACCCAGTCTTGATTTCATACCCAGAAAGTTTTGTTACATCCCATTTTCAATTGTATCAATGATTAATGTTAATATGAGTCATCCACACCACAGCGGCATGTGAACTTTTGCTGTGTACCAGAATTTCCAAATGAAAATTCAGGAAAGATCAGAGAGTTTTAGCATCTCTCAAATATCCAGCAAATATGAGACCTATATATTGCATACATAAGTTCAGATTCCAAAAATGGAGGGGGAATGCAAGACCTACTTGATACTCCCTATTTAAACCATCATGTCAATGCTATCCCTTTTCAGAAACAAAAAAGAAACAACTATGTATTTATCACACAGGTCTAATTCAGGGAAAAATCTTTAAGAACAAAAATCACTGTTTTCTAGGAAACACAGCAGTGGCAGGACTTCTTTAGCACTGAAATTAATGGTGCCCAAAGTAGTATTGTATTCCTTACTCTTCTGAAATAACTATAACAAGGGGTTGGACTAGATGATCTTTCGAGCTCCCTTCCAACTCCTAACATTCTGTGATTCTGTGACTACTGCCTGTATTTGTTCTCAAATAGGGGCTATCTAACCTTGTATGGGACATATGGATTACCTAAACCCCAACTGCTGCACAGAACAATTTGATCTAATCAAACAAAATTTGTTAACTGTCATCCTCTCTACAGAGTCATGACATTTACACCCTGCAAAAATGTTCTCATAAAATAATAACAATATAAAGAAAGAAAACTGGCCTAAGACGCCACATACAATAAATGCACTGAGTAATTGCTATAAATTACACCTGCATTGTTTGTTAGGTCCTATTTTTTCGTCAAAACCTTCACTCCCAAATTAAACAGGAGAATCACAGGACAACATACTCAAGTCTTACCAGAGATAAAAGCGATGACCTTGAGTAATGGGAAAATGAAGAGATGATCATAAAGCAAACAAGTTACAATACTGCCTAGTATCCAGAAAGAATGACTTTCCTTTCCCTCATCCTCCTGACTTTTGATAAATACATTCAGCAGTAACCTTTGGAATACTACACCTAATCAGTTTGTAGCCAGATCCAGCAGTCATATATACAAGATCAAATGGACAAATACCAAATAAACATTTGGCCACCCTTTTCACATTTCAGAAGTTTGCCTTCACTGCCCAGACTTGATGCTTTAAATAGAAGTTTAGACCTGCAAAAGCACTAAACACTTCTATTATGCAGAAAATATGACAGCCTGTCACTGTCATTCAGTAATTATTCACATAATCAGGCAGAAGAATCTCAATCATTGCTAGGCCCATGAAAAAGTGGGCAACAGGACTGTCAGACATTCCAACTATCATAGGTCTCAATATCACAAAATAATCAGAAGCGACTTATTCCTCATACTAAAGCTTGGCATTACAAGCTAATTCACCAGTCCAGATGTCTAGACCCAGGTGGCTTCTACTAGACTATCAAAAACAACTTTACAAAGTCTCACAGAAGCTGAAGTCTATTTTAACATAAGCAAAAAAATCCCAAAACAAAAACATTCCAAAACCTACACACAAAAAACAACACACACAGAAAAGCCACACCAAAAAAATCACTACGTGTGTGGCCAATTTTCATTCATGTCGTACAGAGTCTCTTTTCATCAAACAAGACATTTGCAAACTTCACAGTCAATGTGTTTTTGAAAAGTCTTTAAATGCACACCTCATTTTCAGACTCAAATGAAGTCAAACAATCCTACTACCACTCTTAATTCCTGGGAATACTTCTCCTAGAATATTATTTCTGATACATATTATAATGGTTATATAAAATATCATTTAAAAAAAATGGCAAGGCAAGATTTTACCAATCATTTCTCTGTACTTAACACAAAGTGCTACGCAGGCAGTGAAAAAAATCAGATTTTCAAAGCATTGTGTATACAGAGTGAAATAACAGCCTATGAAGACAAGAGAGCCAAATTTATGTCTTGAGTTACTGCATGTTGTAGTAGCACAGGACTGAGCTGAATCAAGAACTGGAAATTCTTTTGTTGTGAGTCCTTAAGTCATCCTTAGGATCTCAACCACACACTCCAGTTCGGAAATCACTCCATGAGAAACCTGGAACTCTGGGTGGTATAGCCACCACATGAAACAACTTAACAGCACAACAGCTAAAGTAATACCCAGTATATTCTAATTACAATGGGAAAAGAGAGAGAGGAAAAGAGAGAGAATGCTAAGTCAATTGCTTAAGTTTTTGTTATAAGAATTGGCTCAAACACACAGCTGCATTAGCCTTCCAAACTGGCAAGGGAGAGGAATGGCAGTTTATCTTAATTCCTCCTTTCAGTCCTTATAATAAGATACTTCAAAAACACACCTCTGTCCTTGAAAGCCCATTTCCTTTTTTATTGTCATGCAATTACATGGAATTTAGGTATCATGACTATGACTACAAATCAAAACACCAATCTCACTTCACAAAAAATCACACCTTTCTACTTCACTGTAGCAGTACCAGCACAACACCCACCTCCACAAAACTCAATTCCAAACTTTAATCACAATTGTTCAAAATAAACTGTATCAGGTGCTTGAATGCTTACATTATTAAAAAAACACTTAAACACGTAACTTCAAAATATCTTTTAGGAAAAGGTCTAGGACAAGATTTAATTTCTTTCTTTTTGGAAGGAATAACTAGTCAAAAAAATCAACACATTTGCATAAAATTATTCTTTAATCATTTTATACCTCGTTCACTATTAAGACAATCTTTAGATTGTATTGGAAAGCTTTCTCATCCTAAGCTGCTTACGGCTAAAAAGATGACCAATTATACATCGGATGATCTGCAGGAATAGATCACTTGTTGCTAGCAATTATCCTGCATTTCTAAGCTAGCTCTTAAGGATAGACAGCAGACTGTTAAATGCAAGTTAGTGAATCAAATTACAAGTTTATTAGATTGCTGCTTTGTCTGTTTGACAGCGCATTTCACAAGCTTTCACATGTGCCTCCTTACAGACATGTTAATAAATGCAAGCATACTTCTCCTGGAAGCAATGTATGTTAGACTCAGTATGTGAGACACAGCTCAAGGAGTTTGAGGTAGGCTGGACTTATCAGTTGAATCCAGTTTTGGTACTTAGAACAGGTAACACACAGATCTCCTTTCTCTTTTTATGGTTGAAAAAGCATATAAACACCTTCTGGAAGATACATAAATGGTGAACTTTCAGACCAGTGCCATCACAGCAAACAGGAAAAAGCAGAAAGCAGTCAAACATTAGCTACTGGCAAACACAACGTGAACTAGGAACAATTCTTTCTAGATTTTAAACTTTAATATATTAATCTTAGGAGCATATAAACTATTTTCAGATGGAAGTATAATTTTCAAACTGATGGTAATGCAACCTTCACCTTCCTCCTAACACAGTATCTTCAGAACAAAAGCACTCACAGAAGCTCAAGTGAACGATCAGCTTCAAGGCCTTCCTAAAATTTACAAGGATAGCCACCTAACCAAATCTCTGTGAAAGACACCTTTGATATGGCTAATTCTTTATTAATTCTTATATAGAGGCAATATCTTTGGTATGGTAATACTGGGGGGAAAGGAGGGGTGATAGGAATGTGTTGTGCTTTGTGGCTGTGGGAACAAGCAGTCTGAGTTCTATTTGACCACAGCTGGTATGTCCCTTCACTACCACAGCCAAGAACACTCCTGTTCCCCCACATTATTTGTGAAATTTGTGAATTACAAGAGCAACCACTCCAAGCTTTACTTTTATTTCCTAAGGTTAGACAGTGGATCAACAAGGTCTCACACTGCATTAGCATTATGTTTCTTATGGGGGGCATAGTCTCTATGTCTTGTCAGATTTACTGTGAACAAACAATTGACCTGGTCAGGTGGCAGGAATGCCACCATGTATCAAGTTTTGCTCTTCCTTGCTCACCCTGCTAGGAAGGATGTCAGGAGGAGGAAGTTCCTTCCCCCATCTCCAGGAGAGATGCTGGAAGGAAAGGAGGATTTCAATAGTAAGTAGAGCACATTTACTTTAAAACAGGAAGCTTGTTCATTTCTTACCAGGGTTCAAGTCTGAAAATACATAGTGGGTAGAACAGCTGTGGATAACCCAGCTGTCTCCCCAAAACTCAAGTTACATAGAAACAGTATGCTTTCATATAACAAATCAGGAAATAGTCTTCCTCCCTTGCAGAATATAATTTTTATCTTTAACCTCCTACTCTAACTTCTCTCTCCCTCCCTTGGAAACTCTTAACTAAAAGAAAAATGTGGGAGAGTTGAGTTAGGTATTCCGCTTACCTCATCCTATCTACAACCTCACACGTCATCTTTCTCATTCTTTAGGTTCCTGTCAAAAGTAATCACAACCAGAATAGGGCTGATTCTAGCAAGTCGGCCTTTCTACTGTCCTCCGTCACAAAGTTTTGTGAACATAAAAGCAACAGCAAGCAAACTCCTCACACTTAAAGATGTAAGAAACCATATTTGCAGAAGCAGAATATCTTGATTTTTCTCAAGAGACAAGCAATTTTGACAAGCAATTCGTATTCCTGCCCCATAGTACATAACATAATGTATGTTATCCGTAGTACGTGGCAAAATACATAGAATGTCAGGTAGAGAAGACCTGCATAATAAAACAAAACAGTGAAAGACAAACTTCCAAAGTGATAAGTAGGAAACAGCAGAATGCATAAGCCAACTAATAATAATATGAAGATGAAAACACTATCCATGACAGGAACGCTCCACAAAAGCAACTAAGATATTTTGCCAAAAAGATATATGTATTATGTACCAGGTAAACAATTTAGCAGTGTTAAGTCGTCACTTCCCGTCTTAAGAAGTTAAGACAGACTTTTCCCTTCTTGGCTTCTACCAAGTTTAAAAAAAAAAAAAAATTACTCCTCGTTCACATTTCGTGTAACTCAACAACAACAAAATTCAAGGCATCATATGGAGATATCTGTTTTTAAAATGCTGACTTATACCACAAGTTAGTACATTATAAAAAAAGCATTTGACCAAAATGCTATAGCAAAATCCTCAAAAATAACACTTGATTTCAGAATACAAAGTAAGCAAGCTACTGATAAAGAAATTAACTTTTATTCTATGAGGAGCTTTATATTCAAGGTTCTAGATCTTCACCCTCCCCAACTGAATGAAATCTTACAAGTGCATCAAGTTATCCTTCTCAGGCTAAGCATAATAACTGATTATACTCCAACGTATGTGAAAACCCTTAGGCCATACTCTTCAATTATAAATAGCTGCTTTGCACTTAAAACAGACTTTGAGGAACTATGAGTTGTTCCAACTTAGCTGAAAGACTGAAAAACAGTGTTCTTTTTTGTTCAAAGACTTCCTGTGCTTTAAGTAATGCCTACAGAGGCATGTCAAAGAGCTCAGGTTGAATTACTCTACACTAGCTTGCTATCCCATAGCAAGAGCCCACACCCAAAAATAAGATTGCCATAAACACAAAACAACTTGTTCTTTTCAAAAAGGGACATGTTTACAACTACCTTACCAAAAGCAGCAACTTCAGAGCAAGTGATACAGGTTTATTAATCCATGCACAAAGGTCTAAATATTAAAGCTTCTGTTTAATGAAGGTCACAGTAAGCTTTTCCTACAGAAAATACAATCTTTTTTCAAAATAGAATCATAAGAATATTCTGAGCTGGAAGGGACACACAAGGATCATCTAGTCTAGCTCCTAACCCTGCACAGGACACCCCCAAGAATCACACCATGATTTTCAGAATGTTTAAGAACAGAACCTTCCTAATTCCTGCATGATTATCCAAATACAGAAGAACAAAGCCTTATCACTTGTTCACATTGATTAACAAAGTGGTCAAGTACATTTCTGTGGTATGACTAAAACAGTACTAAAGACATTTACTAGAAAATAAATAATAAATACAGCTGTCAAATTAAGCATTATACTATTTCAACAACTTGCCCTTTCATTTCTGAAGTACAGAGGTTTTTTTTCTGAAATATTAATGTACCAATTCAAAACTTACAGCACTAGCCTGCCAAGCACCAAAAGAACATCTTCACATTCTGTAGTCAAGTAAGGTCGTGCATTAGCAAAGCTTTGGATGGAGATTCGATATACTTCCAAAAACGGTAAAACATGTTCCGATGCACCCCGACTGCCAGCATACTGAAGTAGTGTCTGAAAGAAAATGAGTTATTATTAGAAGGTCTCATAACACACTTTTGTCTAAAAAACAAATATCAATATGTAATATCAAGCATATGCAATGGAAGAACTCTGGAAGTAAGAAGTTTTTATCCTGAAGGAGACTGAAAAATGATAGCTTTTCTCCTTAATGGAAGTCCTCCCTTTTATTTGAAAATATTTCATTTACTATTTTGATAGTTACCAGAACCTCTACTGGGGAGCAAGCTAGATGCAATTGGCAGAAATGTGAACTGCTCATTTAAAAATTCAGGGAGAAGTTCTGTGCTCAGCTTCTTTTGTACAACTGTCATTGAGACAGAACCATATATATAATACTGGAATCTCTGTTACTAATGAGAATGCAGAAAAATAAGCAAGAAGTTCAAGACATTCTATATGTAATATTTTAAAGATATGTGTTACCCATACAGCAAACTGGAAAACATTAGAAGGGGATATAAAACCCAGATCAGACCATTATGTAGTCATTTTTCAAATTAAAATTATCTTAACTTCTACTATTTGACCATAGCAATCCTACATTATCCAGACACAGTACTGAAGAAGCAATGTACAATCTAGCCAGTTTTAAGAGGCATTCAGAATAAGCTTCAAAAAATCAGTGTAGGGACAGCAACAGTTTTCTCCCAACCTTCTTGAAAATTTCACTACACCACCATGTTACATTCCTAGAGGTTATAAAGTAATATTGAGAGCAAGCAGGGTACTGACCTAAGGACATCTCAGCGCTACAGACAGCTCGATCCACAAGTAACATCACTTCTCTGTATGCACACCCTCCTACAACTCCAGACCAGTTATACTCGTGTTCTTACCAGTTACAATCCCTCTCTCATGCTACACACTCCCTAGAACAAACAAGGTACCAATCCTGAATAAGGCCTGCTGCGAAGAAAACAAAAGACAATGAAAAAAGACTGTGCTTAGTAGAGCTCTTAAGGCCAAGACTGTATGGAAAAAAGGTTGAGAGTGCTACACCAATACAAGTCAAACTGTCCTAAGAGGATCATCAGGCCACATCAGGCTTGAAATTGCTTCACTTTAATTTGGGACTCTTGACACAACCAATTTATTTAACACCTTAAACAAATACATGATCATATCAGATTATGACTGGAGGAAGGACTCTACTAACAGACCCAAGTGCAGTCATTATAATGTCCAGAAACTTCTAAGATGAAGCCTAACTTCAACACAGGAAGAAATGGCCAGCTACAAACTATTTTGTGGACAATCTCATGTTATGTCAGTGATCTAACAATACAATACTAGTCCTATGGCAACACCCCCCCCCCCCCCCNTTTAAGAAAAAATAATCTCTAAAAACACATCTTAGAATCAGTAAAAATCCAGGTTGTTTTGTACATTATTCTCCTAGAACTCAGAATCGGTAATACAATTTCTAGGTGAATGAAAGTTACAAACCCTCCAAAAACACACACAATACTAATAAGTGGGAAAAGGGAAGATTCGAAGTTTACAGAAATCATCCTTTGCACTGCCTTTAAAGATCATTAGAAGAAGCAATAGATGACTAGTAACTAACCAGTCTAAATGCTTCTCTAAGAGATTAATGAAGGATTGGAAAATATAATTCAAATTATATATGGCATTGAAGCATTAAATTACATTAAAAGGCTGTCAAGTTGTAATCCCTAGATACTCAATTGATGACTATCAAAGTCATCTGTTTAGTAAACCCAGGAGTAACATTATTAAAGCGACTACTGAAACACAAGATCAAACATACAAATATCTGCACAAGTCAAAACTGGTATACTGATTATTTTTACAGACTCTTAGATCATAAATTATGATTAAGACTGATCTGTTAAACCATAAAAAATGGCTGAGTATTTCCTAAGATTAAATAAACTTACTAGAAAACACTACAGTCTTGTTGAGTGCAACCCTCGCTGAGCAGCTATTTATTAGAAACTTCTCAAACAGACGAGCTATTATGGGTTTCAGTGCGTAAGACAGATTCAAGGCAAGAGACTTATTAATGGCTTGAACTTCAAAGACAGGTAGTTTTGAACATTATTATGACACTAATTTTAGCATACTGACAACTAAGCAAAATGCAATAACTATTACAAAGGCTTTTAAAAGCCCTTCTGCTATTTCACAAGCGATAGAAGTTTTAGTAGTTCATTACAGATATTTCCTGGCAGTCTATATACAAAATAAAACCAGACAATTTTTAACTTGTCCGAAATATATAATCTACATGCTTAACAGTCAAGTAACAATTTTAAAAGCAATTATTACTGTACAGTCTGAAGAGAATTTTCAAACATTTTATGTCTGTTTAACACAAATTCACACTTTATCCTCCTTTGTCTAAAATAACACTTCTAGTTCACAAGTTGGGTTAGAAGAGCAGAGGCCACACACACTCACCTACTGTGTAATCTACAGACTAACCTAGGTTCTCAGCACTGCATACATTCTCATGTGCTGCAATGCTGAAATACCTGCTTAGCTGCATTTCTTCTGAAGCATCAACTTTTTGCTCAGAACCAATTTAAACAAGTTCAAGTTCCTTGACCTGTTACTACAGTTTTAAATCACCGTTTACGAAAAAACTTCCACTTCTTCTTAAACATACCTGATTGCAATTGACAGTCAACTGTGCCCACTTTAATAATTTCAGAAAGCCAAGAGGTGCTGCAGACGAGATGCTCTGATGTCCTATAACCTTAAATTTCACTTAGAGGCAGGCTGTTTTTATCACTCAAACTCTGTGCAATATTCATGAACACCCTCAAGTTAGAAGGGGAAATCAAGATGTAAAATTACATCCCGACTACAGCCGCTGAACTGCACAATGCCATCACGAATTCATACACCATTGAAGATACTGCATGACAGCCTAGCAATTTCATGTTCTCCACGATATCTCTTGGTGTATAGTCATGACAAACAGAAACGTCCCAAACATGATCATTCATGACAGATCTTTGTCATTTTTTCCTGTACTACCTATCACAGTACTCTAAAACAAGACTACTTGTCAATAACAGTACAAAGACCTAAAGAGGTCTACTTTTTTTTGGGGATAATGTTTTCTGTTTGGTTGCTTTTTAGGTAACAGAACTGCCTCCCATCAAAATCCATTGATCAAGTACCTCTAAAGCTTTGTACCAGACTAATCTGGGCAACTGGATGTCTGCATATACTGATCATCTTGACAGCCTCTACTAACTGGCAGATGAATATTAGTTTCAGTGTTCTAATGCAATTAACACCCCTTGGAAACAATTTTACCAAAACCTGAAACACAGAGAGAGTTACCCACACTATTTACTGGGCTCTGTGTAAATGCAAGGTCACAGATCTTAATTTAGGACATACACAGCAATTGGCAGCAGTAGCAGAATCCTGCAGTTTGAGAAAAAAGAATTTTGAAACCTAACAAATAAACATCTTCTGTTGTTTCAGAAAGCGATGAGCTAAACATTCTCCCAGAACAGTATGGTAAAGTCCAAGACTTATGGATGTGAAATGGAAGGCTGTGAAGAATAATTTCACTTACCAATAACACATCAGTGTAATTTTTTTGTCTCATCTGGCATCCAATTTTGCCATTCACTGCTTAAATACAGTGGTTGTATCAGCTGAGAGATGGTTAAACTAGCTTGTAAAACTTTTTTTTAATTTTTGTTTTAGAAACCACAATCTCTTCAGATTCAACAGCAACCTATTTATTCAACCTTACAGCTCAGAGTAAATGATGTTGTGGAGGAATCAAAGACTAACCACTGGAATAGTTTAAGTTATTTCTGCTACTGCAGGTTCAATCAAGTTCAGTTTTTCTTCTGTAAATTACTGGCTTGATTTAGAAACTGCTGATCCTTAACCTGATTTGCATTAAGCAAGTATTCAAACAAGATCATCGGACTACAGAAACTCTTTCAGTGATTTAAGTGAACTGCAAGCCTCCATAAACCAGCATGCAGTGCTTATTCCACAGCAGATCTCAATCAAATGGAACACATAGTTTTTATCCAGAGACAAATTAAGAACATAAAAGCAGAGGTCTAGGAACCAAGCCAAGACCGCACTGAGAGAACGCGGTGTGGCCCGCTTGCCCCAGAGAACCTCTCAAGGGCTACCACCTGTCCAGGCCCGAAGCCCTGCCACAGCCCAAAAGCTACTGGCTCCCTCACTGCAACGGGCCCGGCCCAAGCTACCAGTACAGCACCCGCGGGGACACCTCTCGGGCAAGGAACGCATGTCTCCGCTCGGCAGCAGCGCATGCCGCCGCGGGTCCAGCGCCAGACAAGCAAGGGGAGCTCCCAGAACGGAAGCTGCCTCTGGGCGCGCAACACGTCGAAGGGGGCCCCCCAGGCCTGCCCTAGCCCCATCCCCGCCGCCTGGCACCCGGCCTGCGGCTCTCGCCGCAGCCCACCTCTGCCCAGCCCTACCTGGCAGAAGCCCCGGCAGTAGGCCCGGGAAGAAGCTTCCGACACCTCCTGCTCACGCAGCTCCGTCAGCAGCTGCCAGAGGCGAGCTCGGAGCGCCGCCACCAGCCGCTGCACCTCAGGCCGCGGAACCGCCTCGGCCTCAGCGTCCGCCATCTGCACCCGGCACCACTGCGCGTAGGCACAGATCACGTGACTAGCAGCCACTGACCTCATCGTCCCGGGACGGCGTCACGTGACACACACGTGACACGGCGCGCGTATCTGTATCCACGCGACCCGCCATTTGAGCTAGCGGGTGGACGCCTTTAGTTGAGAGGTGTCTGCTAGGGCGCGGAGGCTGTCCGCCTGCCGGCGGTCACGACCCCGCGCCACGGTCTCCGTTGTCGCGGAGCCACCCGCGCACCGCTGCTGTTCTAGTCCCGGTGAGAGATGTCCTGCGTGGGGTGGTGTGCGCGAGAGCGCAGGGGAGGACCGGCGGCTCGGGCACGGTGCCGTAGGAGTCGGCCGAAGAACACTCTCAGAGACCAGAGTTTAAGGTTTCTGAAAGAAGCATTCCTTTAATGACACCAGGCACGTCTCTTCTCCTAACCTGCACAAACACGGACCATTATTATAGACACAACTTATTACATACTTAGTAGATTTTTTAAAACTCATCTACATATTCATATGTTTTTCTGTAATCGTTTGACAGTCTAATGTCCTTGGCGCTTGCGCAGTTGCTCTTCTTGGAGGTCTCTGGCGGTCTCTGGTGGTCATTACTTCATCCTCTTCTTCCCTTCAGGTCATTATCGGTCATGCAATGGAGATGAGGATTCATACCTTCATTTTTTCTCTCCGTATGGCACCTCTCCAATCCACAGAGTCAAATTTGTTTCATTCTGATGTGCGGTATTAGCAAGCCAAGTTCTCCTTATCTGTTCATTATAGTTACATGATGCAAAAACCGTTTGGATGTTAGTAAACTAAGCCAGCATACCCTGAGGCACCTAAACAATATAGCCAGTGTTTGCAGTTCTTGTTTTCTTACTCTTTTTCTTTCATGTTATGAAATTCCTGATTCTAAGCCAAATGCCAAGTTGATTTGCTGACGTTCTATTTATAAACCAGTTTTAACAAATCCTCAAACCTATTGATCATTCATCAGTCAGAACGCAGGTGAGTTTGGCTGTCACTTGAGACTTCCTCTCTGCTTGATCTGTGGGGTGAGGTTTTGTGGGGCTTCTCCTTTTCCCCAGGTGCTTCTCCTTCCCTCCGTAAGAAGTGGAAATGCAATACCACCCCTGTGGATGTTGGCTCCAGTAGCCCTCCGACTCTTTCGGAGAAGGTCACCAACAGGGGCTGGAGGTTTTCAGTTTGCTACTGGTCCCAGAACTAGCACCAATAGGAACCTGTGTGTTACAAAGGAAACTGCAGAGCAGGAATACATAAAATAAGATGGATGCCAGGGAGAGTCAAGGGGCTGCCACTTTTGGTTTGGTCCCTAGAGCCCCTCACTTTGACTTCCTCCATGTGACCTTGGGGTGACATGCGGAATCAGCACTCTACAACCAAAATGGTTATAAAGTGGGTATGCTTTATTATCGCCGGCGGGAGCACAGGGGATCGCTCCTCCACAGAACGTGCTCACCCTCTAATAATTGTGGTCACCTTTTATAGGGCTCAACATTGTACGTTCATTGTATTTCCCAATCCGCCTATACATATGCATTATCTATTCCCACTTTGTATGTAAATGAGATCTCCGCCCTTTTGAGCAAGCACATTTTGTCATGGTAGTGGTCACCAGTGGTCGTGGGGATGGAGTAGCTCATCCTCAGGATGAAGTAAGACGTCTTCCTCTGAACTGAACTTTTGAACTCAGTCTTTTGCACACACTTAGTGGTTCCTTGGCTCCTGTCCATGCCAAGGACCCAGTTCTAGCCGGTTTCTCCAGGCCTTTCTTGAGATAACTTCCCATTTTGCTATAAATTATAGAAAGCTGCACAAAAGTTGCATACATGGTGTCTGGATTAACTGCTGATTAAGCATGAAGCTGTTAGCAAGAGTTCTTATATTTTTATACTTGGCTGTTAGTAATAAAATCATTAACCCCTATATTTTAGTAAAGATTCTTCACCCCACCCC
>VWZX01005947.1:16605-27210 GCA_013399015.1 Galbula dea
GGCCCTCAGATCCCCACACTTCAACTTGCTCCGTTCGGCCTGAGGGGAGAGCACTAGCTCCAAAATGGCAAATGTCCAGCTCCTGCTCCTAGAGGGAAGGTGCCAGCCCTGATTCTTGGGGCTAGTCTTCACCTTCCCCTGGCAACTCCCAAACTAGCCTAGGAAACCTGGGGCTGCCACTTTACTTTGCTCCCTAGAGCACCTCACTTCAACTTGCTTTATTTGGCCCCCGGAGAGCACCACCTCCAGAAAGGCAAATGTCCAGCTCTGTCGTTATCGGAGACGGACTCGAGACACATCTTCGGCAGCAATAACTAACTTTATTAACAACAGTTCCATTTTTATACTCTCCAGGGTCAGCATACACTTCACAAATTGGCCAAAACAAACATCGTGTCATCATTGGTCACCATCTGTTACCAGCACCTTGCCATTGGCTATCCAAGTTTGTTTATCTCTTTGCCTACTCTGTGTCTTCTTGCCTCAAGGGTACAGCGGGGTCCTGCAGAGGTAGAACTCCTCTTTCGTCTCTTTATAGGTGGGGCCCAGTCTGTGAGGCCCACAGACCAGCTGCAGGCTACCCAATTCCCCCTTCTTGTTTTTCTACAGCAAAGGCGGAGTTTATCATCTCCTGCAGGACCCTTTGCAGACTAATAACAAACACAGCACAAAGAGTAGAACACCGACAGCAATGAACACCAACAGTCCAGTGTGCCCACCCTCCCTTCTCCGCCCGCCAGGACAACACAAGTGCAACCTTCAAGGGCTTCAGGACAGTCGGCGGGGTCCGGCGCTGTGGGGCCGGTCCTGAGCCTTGTCCGTGCTGTGGGGGCACGCGCAGCCCTCCCAGAGGGGTCTGCAGCTCCTCCGCCTGCCAGAGAGCCCAGCGGTTCCAGCACTCCCCAGCTCCCCGTTAACGAACTCCTGAGTTTTTATACTCGATCTGTGTATAATTGCTTCGTAAAAAGCCTTCTCAAGGGCTGGGGCGAGTTATTAGCGAAGTGGAAGCATTCCCAGGCGATCCTGCTCTTGGTAGGTGATTGATGGTTCTCGAGGTGCTGTTAGCAATGATGACTTGTCCTTTAGGTCCAACTTTCGCCAAAGTTTTGCCACCTCTTGGTAGTTTTCTAAGAAGTTTTTATTTATTTTACATAACAATAACCGTAAAGCAAACCTCTTTGCTTCAGTTTTAACAAGTTAATATTTCTTTTGCCATTCTTCTGTTTTATTAGGGTTTTGATTGCAGCCTTTCGCAAAAGATTTATATTTAAAGCGTAGCATAAAGGGACCTAGCTGGAATTAGGCAAGAAGGGACTGATCTGGGAGGCCAAGTCAGTAAAAAAAAGTGATCAGTGCTTTTGGATGCCTGCATGAGAATTTCAGTCAGAGGGGGATATTCATGAACTCCAGTTCCTGGAAGGGTTTTCCTGGTGGGTACTTAAGCCACATGCCACTTCTGAAAAGTTCTGGTTGCTAATATGGCCATATTTAGTAGTTGAAGAAGGGGGTGGGGGAAAAAGTGAACACTGAAGAGATAAAGCTGATTTGAGTTTCAATACTTAGCAGTTCCAAACTGAAAAAACTGTGATTATAAAACCTCTAAGCCAGATTACAGATAGTGTAGCATATCTACCTTTAAACAGTCAGTCTCAGCTAACAGATGAAATGCTCCTGTTGTGTCCCTGTGCCTGAATTTCTGTGTTTCCTTGTGTCCCTAATGATGCCATTACCTGGGACTATGTGTTAGGTGTTGGATTTGTTTGAATGCCTTCCCAGATATCACAGCGTGACTGTTGGACACAGGAGTCTCCTGGTGCAAATTGAGTGGCTGGCTGATGTTCTAGCTTAGGGTAGGAATTCTCTGTGACATCTCAACAGGAAAATTTTCCAATGTTGTTTTCTAGTGTCTCCAGGGAATGCTGGATGTGTTTAACAAATAGCCGTATTTTTAAAAGGGGAAGGGGTGGGAAATGCAGGATATTTTTTAACTTGTTTTTCAGATCATTTCAA
Source organism: Galbula dea (assembly GCA_013399015.1). Classification (NCBI taxonomy): domain Eukaryota; kingdom Metazoa; phylum Chordata; class Aves; order Piciformes; family Galbulidae; genus Galbula; species Galbula dea. The sequence goes on from VWZX01005947.1 coordinate 18,616, forward strand.
AGCTTTAAGGTTATAATATGAAATTTTGTGGGTTTCTAAGAGCATGGAGGGGGGAAAACTCCATGACCATAAAGCAACTAATCATTGTTGGGTCCAAAACTTGCTGGTTTTTATTCCCTGTGAATTCTGCTGGGAAGTATCTTTCATTATATGAATTCACCTTTATTACGACTATCACCACTATTAATATAGTCATTATGCACAATTACTTTCCACAGTGAAATACTGCCTGTATTTTAAGTAATGTCTTTGGCCTGTTGACTCAGGGGCAGATCAAGTGATTTATTTTTTAATGGACTAGGTATCTATCACATGTGTTACAATCATATACAATGTTTTCCCCAAAACTTGTTAAAGATCTGGGTTTTGTAGAAGAATAAGAGAACCTGAACATCTAACACTCAAATTCAACCAAATAAACTTAGTATAAAGAGTTTCACAGATTTCTTTAAGATAACTGCTCCATCAGAAACCCAACCAACCACACAAAACCCTTCAATCTCTACCTTTTTACCCTCACATTTTTCAAAAAGACAGAATATGAACTGCTGAAGTGGTGAAAGACCTTTTTCTCCAGGCTTGTCAAATAAGGACTGCAATGAAAGTCCATCTCTGGTAGTAGATTACCTTCTACCAGAAAAGATGGCTTGGGAGTCCGAGATCTGAAGGTCTAATGCAAAGAAAATATTGAAGAGTAGTTTGGGCTCTCAGCTCCCTGAGGTCCAGAAGATCAGAGCCTCATTGTGCTCTGCTTGGTCCAAACATCTGTGAAGACATGGCTCCCACTCCAGAGACTTCCCAGTTTGACACTCTGCTCCAGTAAATGTCTACAGATGTGCAAAAACAGCCTCCTGTGAGTAAGCGGATGCAGCTCAGTAGGACATGTCAGCTCTGTATCTGCTTGGTGGCCAGGAACATATATGGCTATTGTCACATCTCTTTTGGGTGGATTATTACTGGGTCATTCATTTAGTTGAGACACTGTCAAGTGACCAAAACTGTTTTGCCTTCCAAAAGCTCTTTTTTACCTTTTCCTCTTTACTTTTCCCCCATCTCCTGCTGCTTCTCTTTTGTCAATGACCTTTCCTTGTAAAGAGCAAAACAAAACAAAAAGCACATTTTCCTTTGTGCATTCATGCTGCCTTTAGTGTGTGCTCTTCCCAAGGGTGCTCATGGGCTGGCCCAAGTATTCTGAATAAAACACATACATAAAACACAGTTAATGTCAGTATGAGCATCAGGAACTCTCCAACTTGGGTAGTTTTTTCATCCTTTGCAGTGTCTGCCTGTGGATGTTACCAGTTTACTTTATTATTATTACTCTGTGTCATGTAACTTTGTGAGGAGTCACAATCGAAGAAGCATTTTAAAAGCACAAACCCACAGATCCCTAGATTATGGTTTAGATTATAGAGGGTATTATTGATTTTCTTGAGAGTTACCTCGTGTGAGATAAAGTTCTTAATTAGTCCCTCTAATACCCTGGTGCTTAATTGTTTCATCCATAGGTCAACAAGCTGCACTTTAAACCAGTATCCACTTAGGAGTTTACAAAAAAAATGCTTAAGCCTGTGAGAGGATGAGAATAGATGTCACTCTTTGTCTGACCGTGATTGTAGTTTTGCAACTTTGTTTCTTGACAAAAGTTGCTTGAAGTGTCAGCAAATTATCATCAGGACATCATTTCTTTGTTTCTGTAATTAACATCTCCTGAAACTGCTGTGTTGATTATGTACACTCAGGAACTTTTAAGTTGAAGCATTGCAGATGAGATCTGGGCAGGGAAGTGTTTCAAAGCTTGTGTTTGGATTTTTAAATACAAATACCTAAATGCAGGCAAAGAGAGGAGTTGGGGGAAAAAGGCTTCCCTGAGGTGTGACACTAGATACCACTCTTTGGAAACGCATGTAGAATTGCAGCAGTCTTCTGAGACTCGAAAGAGCACCTCAGAGTTGAAAACTTTGAACAAGTTTCTAACTAAAATGCAGCTGCTTTCCACAGAGTGTCTTGTGAGGCAGAAATATCTAGAAGGTTAATGAATACAAGATAAAGAGTGTAAACCTTTTTTTTCCCAAGCCCTAGAAAAATCCTCAGTCATCCTCAGCTGCATAATTTCTGTTCACACAACTGTGCTTGGTTTTGAAATTCTCTGTTAAGAAATAATTTTTTTTATGAGCTGCAGTTATTTTTGTCTGCAAAGTCTCCTGTTGCAATGTGAAGTTCTTGTCTTGCTGTAGGTGCCCAGGTGATACATGTCGGTACTTCCCTTGGTGAACACAAAGAAGGGAGGCAGTCCTTGTCAGGGCTGGCTTGGGCAAAGCTGGAAGGTCTCACACCCAGCCTAGTGTAGGTAGAGGCGTAACAGTGGTTGATAATGCAGCTTGCATTTTGACAGTGACTCCTACGTACTGAAATTCTTCAGTGGCTATCAGATGAAGTTCTTTGGTTGTTCAAAAGTTGTCTTCAATCCCAGTTTCTGCTTTTCTTTTTTCTCTTGCACTTGAAAGCAGAGGGAAGGGTTGCGTGAAATCTGAATCTGTAGGAAACAGTTTCTAGTGGTAAGGGTAGTGCAGCTCAGGGAGGGCTGAGGAACCAAATCTCTAAAGCAGATATTAAAGAGACTTTGGGTTGATTTGGGTTGGGGCGGGAGCTGAACAGCTAAGTGAATTTGTAAGACTTCTTCCATTCTGGGTTTTTTTTCTTCATTCTAATCATGGAGGTACTGAAAGTTATTGAATCCACTCATTTATAAATGAAACAGTGAAATGAATAAATGAGAGCAAATGTCCATGATTCTTTGGGAATAACAACAAAATCCTTCTGTTAGCTGAAGGATGCTTCTGTGGGTTTGGTGAGTGCAGTTTTACATACTTTAGGATGGATGAAGAGCCTTCTGAAATTCCTGACATTTTACATTTGGTGTAAAATTTCATTTGGTCAGGTGCTGCAGAAGAAGTTCTGGGTTTTTTTCCTGTCTGTTTACAAGCAGATTCACAGCCTGCCCTTGCCAGGACTGTGGCTTATGAGAGGCTTGGTCATGTTTAATGTCTTTTAATTGGGCTGAAATGACAGAATGCATAGAAAAATCTATGAAGCAAGCTAAGGTGGGGGAAAAAAATGGAATCATTTCAGCTTAAATAGATATTATTAGTGTGTTATGTAATAATAAAGCTATTACTGTGATTTGATCTCAGAGGTCTTTTTCAACTTTAGTGAGTCTATTATTTAATAGTGAAGTTCTTTTAGGTCCTCCAGGGAGTGTAATGTAAAGTAAAAGAACTTGCATATAATTGGAATCTAATGCAATGTGATATTGAAAGTGGTGCTCCACCAAGATCAGACAGCTTGGGAAAATGAAGTAGCTTTAGAAAGGAACCCTTTAGTGAGGGGAAAGCAATAATGCAGGCTTCTCAGCGTACTTCCATGACAACAACCCGTAGTGATGAAGATTGCTTTCCAGGGCCTCCTCCTGAAGTAGAGACATCAGAGTGCCACTGTTTACACGTGAAGCTGCAGAGCAGGATATGAAAGTGGAGGACTAGTGATGTGTGAAAAGAATCCCACAGAGCATATCACTGTGCTGAACTGGGATTAGGAGGATGATTAGTTAGATATGATTCCTGAAAAAAATAACCTAGAATGGTGTCATGGTTAGAGGTTTTGCAGACCCCGACCCGTGGCAGAAACCTTATTACCCCTGTTCCCCCCACAACCGGAAGAGATAGGGGACGATAAGGGCAGAGAGACTTCTGGATTGGAAAGTAAAAACTAAAACTACTTTAATAATAATAACAATAATAAATGAAATATATATAAACATATACAGGACCCAAATACCAAACCGTCCCGGTGCCAGCTCCCAGCCCTGTTATCAGCTCATGTGTGCAGCTCCCAGCATGAGCCCACAACACACTCATGCCGTACACCAGCAAGCCCTCAGCACAGACACACTGTTCCCCGTTCCAGCACAGACCGAATCTCGCACGGCCAAAAGGTCCCAGCACACTCTCCACCCAGGGTCCCAAAAAAACCCTCCCAGTTTCACTTCCCCCTTGGGGCAGGATCCCTCCCGACTGAGCTTGGGACTCAGGAATTTCAGGTTTCTTAAAGGGGCAGTTCAGTTTAGCAGGTATCCCTGGCAAGGTTGTGGGGGAAAGCTGATACTGAATATCATGTATATGGGATGGAATACGTTTTAGAAAATAAAGTTACTGAACAGAATTAATTCTGTTCTAACCCAAACCAGGACATTTTTACCCAAACCATAACAAATGGTTACCAACGGGAACAGAAAAGCCGCATCACCCCTGCTGATGAGGAGCTGACCATTGTTGGTTAGTTGTGGGGATAGTACTGTGTTGCAGCAGTGCTGTATACAGTGCTAGGCTTTTTCTAATGTATTTCAACAAGTCATTAGCTGGAGTTCATGCCAAAGGCACGAAATAGCTTCTAAAGCAGAAGAAAGCCTAGGTCAAGTCTGCTTTGTTATTTCTGTTGAGTTCCATGGAGTAAGTGTACTTGATATTCTCTTTGAACAGAATGCCTTCAAAATGCCTCAGCATAGAGGCTGTAGCTGTGTTTGATCAGTGAGGTGCTACGGAGCTACCCTCACAGGAGACTGAAGAAAAACAAAAAACAGTCTCTTGCAGGAAGTATCCTGTATCACTGATGTTGGCAAGCCCTGGGCAGTGTGTCCCTTGTTGCATGGATCGGGACAATTCTGTGCCGGTTCAGTAGTGGCTTCACTCACCCAGACCCTTCTGATGTCACCTCGGAGCCAAGGAGCCTGGACATGTTCATGGTGCTTTGGGAATGTTGAAGGGAAAGGAGATCTGTTTGACTTTGGTGCCAGGGAAGGTTTAAAAAGAAATAATAATTGAGGCAAGTCGCCTTATGCAGAGGCAAGACATACACCTCCTAAAGAGCTTGAGCAGAAGTGCTGGTAACTCTGTGCAGATGTTGCGTGGTTTTTATAATTGCTGTGATGCCCTGTTCTGCCTTGTGTTGCACAAAGACATGCTTTCACTCCCTAACAAGTATTTGGGACTCGTTTTATGTTCAGATGTAGGCATCCCAATATGCAGTGGCAAAGTTTCATAAATAGATGAGCTCTTGAGCAAACAGTTAGTGGAGGCCCCAGTGGAAGCCTGCATTTTATTAGAAGATTTTTTCTGAACTGATCAGATCATATGTTGAAACTGATACTTCACAATGGCTTCCTGTGCCCTTCTGCTCTTTTCCTCCAAGGGGTGTCAGTTGTGCCTGCTCCTGTCCCATTCCCAGAGGCTCTGTTCACTCTGCAGCAGAGGTCTGAACATCTGGCTCCATGTGGATCTGGGGAGGAGACAGTGGTGAACCTCTGTCAGAGCACAGCAGCAGGCGATCGGAAATTGAAAGATCAGAGATAAGCAAGGAAAAATGTTCAGCAACTTTATAACCTCATTGCACATTCCCTCCAGAGACTGGAAATACATGAGGTTATGCTTAGAACTTGAGATTAGCTTTGAAAGGAGATGCACTGTCAGATTCACAGCCTGAGTGTTGCTCTTAAGAGACAGCTACTTTGACCTTCTCTGAAGGAGGTGGCCCAGTGTCTCCTGAAGATGTTGGAGCCATGCTTTAAAGGACTGATGGTGCAAGTGTAATGTGCTGCCTGAGAGTGTCCACATCGTGAGTGGCCTCTACAGAACATAATGGTTACTCCTTCAGAGGAACTGTGTGCTTCAGTGCTGAGAGTACATGCTGGAGAAGGACAGATTTTTGTCATCTGTGGGGCCTTATTTTCAAAACTCAGAAAAACCTTTCACTCTTGGCATGTTTACTTGGCAGAGCTGAGTACTTCTCAAAACCTGGTCAGAACGGGCATAGGATGCAGGTTATCCCAAAGGCTGGATGGGGCTCTGGGCAATCTGATCTAGTGAAAGGTATCCCTGCCAGGCAGGGGAGTTGGAACTAGTTGATCTTTAAGGTCCCTTCCAACTCTGACAATTCTAAGATTCTGTGAAAGGCTTCAGAAGCCTGGTCAAGAGAAACAATGCTGCTTGAGATGGTGCAGTGAATGAGACATTTTAGCAGAGACCTTTTCAGATCCTGTCTGGTACTTCATTTCTTCCTGTCAGGCTAATACCACTTTGAGAAGAAACTGTCTTTGTGCTTTAGTCTCTAAGCACACGTAGATAAAAGGCAGGAGGGGCATTTGTAGGGAAAAGTGCCATCTTTCATTAGTCCATCTGACAAGCTTTTGAGTGCAGAATGTGGGCTCTGACCTGAGAGCAAGAGTGAACCCTAATAAGGCCTAGTAGTAGCAATACTTCCAGTAGTACATAGATCAATTTGTGCTAGGCAGAGGCTGCAGGTTAGTTTTTTCTTTTAATCTAAGCATTTCCTTTAGCACTAGTGCTGTAGCAAAATTATTAGTTCACTTGCTATGTTTAAAGTATTGTCAACTGAAGTGGCTTTTCCACCATCCTTCAGAGAAGCTTTTGTCTGATTTTGAACAGAACGTGAGTGTCTGATGGTAGGATTGTTCCTCCTGAAGGCTTTGGTTGAAAAGCAGGAATGTGAAGATGGTGACATATGGATAAGGTATCCTGTGTAAGAAAAAAAAAGTGAGGTTGATAGAATGAATTGCAGAGCATGGTGGCAAGGCTGGGCCGATGGACGTCCTAAAAAGTTTGAAGCACATACAACAAGGCTGTAGGAGTCTTGATATTCTCCTGGGAGAGTGTTTTGGTTGTCGTGAGCGCTTCTTTTTTGTTCTTTCTTAGACTTGGTACCAGCTTTTGTTACACAACATTATGCACTGGTTATGTTTGGGTAATATGGAAGAGCTTGCCAGAGACGTTTTGTTGCAAATCTGAACATGTTATGGAATTGCTCATGGTTGAAGTCCTTCAGATGTCTATGTTGAAAAAAAACACAAAAACCAACAAACAAAGGATCAGTCCAGGCTCAGTACACCCTTTGAGGTCAAGTGGGTGTATTCCTGACCTTCTCTCACTACAGACTCAAAGGGGTTTGAATGTTTTCAGATAATTCTTGTATTTGGTGAAGCTTTTAAGTTTTCATCCCACTTGCAGAAATGTTACCTATTCCTGTCCTCCTTACTGCTCTGAGCTACAAAGTGAGTGGTGACCTGGTCTAGGGAATCCTGCTCTGGCATGGGGGTTGGACTAGATGACCTTTCGAGGTCCCCTCCAGCTCCTAACATTCTGTGATTCTGTGATCTATACTTAGGATTTTCCTATACTGTGTTTGGTCCATTCCATCTGGACCCGAGTTCAACCTAGGCTGCCCAGCAATGTGTAGATTCAATGTGCAGCTTGTTTTGAGACTGCCTGCCGGTCAGTCACACCTATTATGCCTTTACAGTCTGTGTTCTTGTGATGATTTGCAGGTGGGAACAATTGGTTATGTCATGGTTCATTTCCAATCCTAGGAGCCTAGCTCTAGGTAGCCGATAGATGCCTAGAGACCCCTGTGGAGCCCATATGTACCCCTATAGGCCCCTATCCTTCAGGCTGACAGATGAGTGCTCTGGGGTGAAACAGATGTACTTAACTAGGAGCAAGACTGTTCTGCTGCATTTTGCTACTTGGAGATCTCCTTAATGAAGAGGGTTTAAAATGTGCTAGGCTCTGTGCTGATAGGTCCTATGTGCTAAGGGTGTTATGTCTGCAGAACCTTCCCTGTGGGAGGATGAAGCAGGGCCTGAAACATGGATAGAGGTGTCTGTGTTTGTTCGGTCTTTAGTGTCCTCAGGTGAGGTTGTCACTGATCACAGTTAGTCTGATGCTTTGATCATGCCTTTTTTGGCATAGGGGCTGTCTCTTTCTTACGTCGAGAAATCCTGTAAAAAATTGTGGTGGTGCTACTGGCGGGGATTAGGAATTGGCTTTTCCTGGGAATTGTGGGGGGAAGTGTTTGTTTGACTTGTCCCAAGAGAAGTGTTTGCTGCAGAGCTGGAAAGTTGTGGAGAGCTCACGGTTCTTGTGTGTTGATGTTGTGGGGTTTTAGTATCGAGGCCTCATCTCTGGAAAGCAGGTCTTGAAGGTATCTCAGTGCACGTACTCAAATCACAGGGCTTCCAAGTTCCCTGTTTTTCCTTAGTTTTCTTTGGTTCCTCCATGTTTCAGTGTTATGGAACGAAATAACCCTCAGCTTTTCCTCCAGGCCACGGCACACTGCCTCTGTGTAAGAGACTGAGTCTGAAGGGACTAATGTCTCAACATGGCCAAAGGTAAAACTACTATCGCTGTGGCTTGTGGACAGCTGCAGACCATGGTGGGGGTTACTTGTGAGAACTGTGAAGGTTGCTGATAGGCATCTGTAGGGGGGAAGAACAGGTTTTCTTCTTCAGCTTTATCACTAACGGGAGGAGAAGATTTATGTGATGGCCTTNTTTTTCACCTTTGCAAACCTGTTGTCGGGCAAATAAACTGTCTGGCACGTGACTCTGTTTTGAGTCTTTATTCTGTTCCCGAGAATACGAATCAAACCCGGCGCCAGTCCCAGACCGGCTCGTGACATTTTAATTGGCTTAGTCGGCAGGATTCTCAGAGATACAGAAAGTGCCTAACTTTTTATTTGAAACTT
>VWZX01005948.1:0-91082 GCA_013399015.1 Galbula dea
ATCCTCCTGACACACACCCTGCACATATTTCAAAGCAGAGATGAGGTCACCCCTTTACCTCCTCTTCTCCAAGCTCAAGAGACCCAGCTCCCTCAGCCTCTCCTCATCAGGAAGATGTTCCAGCCCCTTCAGCATCTTGGTGGCTCTGGGCTGGACTCGTTCCAGCAGTTCCCTAACCTTCACCTGAGGGGCCCACAACTGGACACAATATTGCAGATGTGGCCTCACCAGGGCAGAGTAAAGGGGGAGAAGAACCTCTCTTGACCTACTGACCACAGCCTTTCTAATCCAGCCCAGAATCCCATTGGCCTCCTGGCCACAAGAGCACACTGCTAGCTCCTGGTCATCCTTCCATCCACCAGGAGCCCCAGATCCCTTTCCCCTTCCCTGCTCTCCAACAGCTCAGTCCCCAACCTATCCTGTTCCATGGGCTTGGCACTTGAGAGAGATATATGCGTTATATATACATGTTCTGAGGGCTGGAACCCCTCTGCTGTGAGGATAGGCTGAGAGAGTTGGGGTTGTTCAGCCAGAAGAGGAGGCTCCAGAGAGATCTTTTTGTGGCCTTTCAGTACTGAAAAGGAGCTTATAAAAAAGATGAGGACAGACTTAACCAGGACCTGTTTGAAAGGACAAGAGTTGTTGGTTTGAAACTAAAAGTGGAGACTTAGACTGCACAGGAAGAAGAAATATTTCACACTGAAGGTGGTGAGAGCCTGTCCTAGGTTGCCCAGAGAGGTGGGATATGTCCTACCCCTGGAAACTTCCCAGGTCAGGTTGTATGGGGGTTTGAGCAACCTGATCTAGTTATAGTCATACCTGCTGACTGCAGGAGGGTTGGACTAGATGACCTTGAGAGGTCTCTTCCCACCCAAACCTTCCTGTGATTCTGAGTCTGTGATTTATTCCACTATTTGTGTGTGTGTTCTCCAACACATCCAATGCACACCCTCCTTCTCATTACTTTGATAACCAACAGCCTATGTTCTTCTCCTTTCATACAACAGCATTTTCCATTCCACTTTCTGCTGGTTGAAGTACCCTGGATCTATCACCATGTGCTCTCCCTCCCACTCACCCCCCAGTCTGCTTCAGGCAGAGAAACACCACTCACAGAACAGCTCTTGCACACCCCAACCCAGAATCTTCTAGATAGCTCTGGAGCAAGTCCAGATCTGTGCTACAGGAAGAAAAAAAGGCTCCTGGATGCTGAGGCCTGACTGCATGCCCTGTCCAGCCATGGTGACAAATCATGGTCCAGCTGCAGCTCTGTGATGGGGCTGAAGCTGGTGGGGATGGGCAGCCTGGGCTCACGGGAGGGATTGCCCTGTTAGTGAGAGCTGCTGCCAACCACCAACCCAATGACTGATGCTCCCTGTTACCTTCTCCCCCCGAGTCCCACCAAGGGAAGGGGATAAGAGAGAGACAGAGAGTCTTGTGGATTGGAAAATAAAACTAAAACTACTTAAATAATAATAATAATGATAAACTAAATAGATACAAATATGTACAAAACCCAATCCCAAACCCAACCCACCTNAATCCCAAACCCAACCCCCCTTGATGGTAACTGTGTCACCACTGACACTGTAGCAAGGCCTCAGCAGCAGATGAGCCAGGCTCAGGGGCTGGAGCCTGGCACTGGATGCAGGAACTCAGGGATCACCGAAGCACAGGAAAAAAGGAACCAGAAAAAAGAATCATAATCTCACAAGGGAGAACAATCTAGCAAGGGGGAGCTGAGCCCCAGTTTCTATATCAAATATGACATCTATGGGATGGAATACTTAGCTGGTGAGTTTGGGGTCACCTGTCCTGTCTGCTCCTCTCTGAATGTGCAGCCTTTACCCTGCACCCCCCAACGTGAGACACAAGATTCAGCAGTGACTTTGCTCTGCATCCCAGTCCCTGGTAGCACATCTAAACCTGAGGCGTTAGCACTGCTAGAAGCTGGCAGTGGCTGTGAAAACATGCTGCTAAGTTTCAGAAAGTGCAGTTTCTCAGAAGAGCTTTAGCTGAAAAATCCAACCTCAGAATAGAACCACTTCTGTTCTAACCCAACCCAGGGCAGCTGCTGAAGTTGTTCCCCAGCAGACAGGGACACTGGGCAAGTTGCTTCTGGGGGACAAAGCCTGAGATGACTTCAAACAGCTTCCATCCAGCAAGAGCCTCTCTCTGCTTCCTGAGCCACCTCTTTTCCCTGCCTCCTTCCTTCCTGGTCCATCTCCAGACTGGAGGCAGTGACAGCAATCCTCTCTCCTTCCACCACCCACTGCCAGAGGAGCAGGACTTGGCTTCCACACTGTGCAGGAGGCTTGAGCACCCAAGGCACATTCCAAGGCTCCTAGGGTCCAGCTGCTCCACGGAGACCCTGCTTGGTGGTCCAGCATGGACCTTGCATGCTGGGGAGCTGCTACCCTCCCAGGAGATGCCTACTGCTGGCAGATCTGGCGTTTTTATCATGCAGACTAAGAGGAGACATAATCAATTCCCCAGTTGGCACTTTGCACTGAATACTCACTTTTTCAGTCTGATAGCAGGACTAAATTAGTTATTTAGCAATGAGACCCTAATTTAAAGTGAGCAACTGCCCTGACAAGGATCATTGTTCAAGGCCATCCCCCCTTTGCTTTCAGATGAGAGGCCCACCAATCCCTGGAAGGTGATAAATAGACAATTAGAAAATAGATATATTTTGTTAGTTCTACAAAGCTCCCTGGTGCTGTCAGGCTCACAATAAAGGGGGCTCCAGTAAATTGGTGGGCAATGAAAGCCAGCTGTACGGTCATCACTCCTACAGACACAAAGCCATATGTGGCCATTTACAGGACATCCCTGAGAATGGATGGAGCCAATAAGACCAGAGGGAACTAAAAATACTTGACAAAGTTGGCTGCTCTTCATTTAACAAGAATAAAATATCTAATGGAGTGTAATGGAAGCCATCTATCACCCCTGCGTAAGGCGCAGCTTTAATCCTCTACTTTTAACTATTAATGCAAGTTTTTATTCATCTGCAATAAGTCAGAAGTGAGTATCTGCTGGTGCACCACCCTGAGGTTGGGCTAACATCTGGGAGTGAGATGGGCCTGGCAGCACCCACCATGGCAAAGCAAACCCAGACCTAAAAACTGGAGAGAACTCGAGCACAGACAAAGACGACTGAAGTTGAGGACAGCCACCTCTCCGAAGAGAATGAGGGATCTGAGAGCTCTGAGGTGGAAGAATTCGATTCAGGCTTGAAAGCAAGCTGCAGGGGGCTTGGACTAGATGATCTCCAGAGGTCCCTTCCCACTCCTGACATTCTGTCATTTCTTCTTTTTGCTTATCAGGCTCTTTCTAGGCAAGGAGATAGGAGAAGGTGTCAGGGGAAGTCCTGCAATTATCTGCCTGTGAGGGAAAAATATTTGGAGTGCTTCTCCTGGAGGCAACGATCAGAAAGTTGGAAGCTCCTGGCATGTCCTCAGCTCTGCAAAGAAGGATGGTGGTGTAGAGCTTAGCACTGGACCTGTGCAACACCACGGGGATGTTGGGTGTGAAGTGGAGCCAGGTCACACCACAGTGGTGGCCTTCAGAGTGCTCGCGGCACACGGGTGTCACCGTGTAGCAGTCACAGCCAGTTCAAGAAGATGCTTCCTAATGTCAGCCAACCAAATGCCAAAAGGAATCCTAACCAAACCCAAGAAATTATATTAACTTGTGTCACCAGTGCTGTGGGACAGGGGTGATGGCTCCATCCCTCGCTGCTGCCCGGGCAGCAGGCAGACAAAGCAGCTGCAGCCAGTGGACACTGGTGCTTGGGATGCACAGAGCCATGGCCCCCTCAGGAGATAGAACCAGGCAGCAGCAGGTCAGAAGTCTCTGGCCTGACACAGGAGTGTCCAGGCTCCCACCCCATAAAGTCATGGTCCTTGCTGGCATTTAAAGGTGGCATATGCTGCAAGGTAACTGCCTGCTCCCTCCTGACTATTTTTAGCTGCTTTCACAGGACGAGAATTGTAATTTATTTTGCAGGACACCAAATGTCACATCCTATGAGCAGTTTGTTGTACAAAATGCAATAGTGTAGCTGGAGAAAAGTGACCTTCCATAATGGAAGTGTCCTATAGAACTAATAGAAAATGATAACCAATAGGTTTTACCAGATAATTATATCCCTCTTCTGGAACAGTTTTAAAAACCAAGGACATCTCTCTCCATAACAGTCTGCACTTCAGCATTGTTTGCCATGTTCTTTCTTTTGCTCTTTCAATTCCATTAGAACAAAATTCATTTAATCTCTGCCCACCTCTGAGAAAATTCAGGTTGGTGTTGTCAGGGATTCAGAAGGGAGGTTTAACCCCGTGACTCTGATCCACCAGCCCATCCTTTCTGCATGTTCCACAAGCTTACACTGTGTTCCACATCTAGCTTAACTGACCTTAAATCTACTATGTTTTATTTTCACAGGAACTGCTGACCAGGTAACATGGGCAGACTTCTCTATGCACCCACACCTGAGCCCAGACTTCCTACCTCCAGCACTGTGATGCCTTGCACCGCTGCTGTGAGTCGCCATCCTCAACCAAAGCCTCTTCTGTGAGATCTTTTTTGGCCTTCTTTATGACAGATTTTAACATCTGCATGTGGTAATGGCACTGACTGAGGTGCACTTCTCCTGGCACACACTTAGCTATGTCAGAGTAGAGGAACAGTTTATTATCCAGGGGTGTACAAAATAGTCTTAGGGGGAAAAAAAAACCCACTCACTGTTGCACAACAGTGTGCAACATCCAGCTGAAAGAGGGAGAAAGAATCACAGTATCACAGAATCATGGAGTGGTTTGGATGAGAAGAGACCTCTCAAGGTCATCTAGTCCAACCCCCTGCAGTCAGCAGGGGCATCTGCAACTAGAGCAGGTTGCTCACAGCCCCAAACAACCTGAGCTGGGATGGTTCCAGGGATGGGACATCTCCCACCTCTCTGGGCAACCTCAGGCAGGTTCTCACCACCTTCAGCATAAACAATTTCTTTCTTCTACCTAGGAAGGAACCTAGAGAACCTCTCTCTTTTACTTTGAAACCATCACTCCTTGTCCTGTCCCAACAGGTGGTGCTAACAAGTCTCTCCTCATCCTTCTGACAGGCCCTTTAATTCCTGGTAGCATCCACTAAGGTCTCCCTGGAGCCTTCTGTTCTCCAGGCTGAACAACCCCAATTCTCAGCCTGTCCTCACAGCACAGGATATACCAAGCCTGTCTTCATGTTGCAGCAGAATGAGGACAGAAAGACAAACATGCTTGTGGCATCATGACAGAAGTGGAAAACTCTTGCTTCAAGCTCAGCCAGAGGGTAGAAACAAATTCCCAGCTAGCCCTCACTGAAAATGTGTGAACAGCTTCCAAACTAGGGCCAGAATGGCAACACACAGCACATGTCAACAGCCCCATGTCTTCCACTCAAGTGTGGGCAAGTCCAGGCATACAGGACATGGAGCAAGTCCTAGGTTCTATCCCAGATGTTCAGGTTTTTCATGACAGTTGCTAATACTTTGGTTTGGGGGAAGAAAACATTGTTTTCATGGAGCTCCCTAGTGTAGTAGACATGTGCTTTCTGTCAGCAACCTCAGCTACCCAAGAGCTGATCCTCTCCTGTCTGAATCAAGGCTTTTCTGTTGCCTTAGAAATCTCAGACATGGTATTGCCTCTCCTGTAGGAAAAGGTTGCAGTTTCTTGAGATTGCTCATTGTGTGAAAATCCAGGGCAGGATTTGAGAACTCTGGAGGTTTGAGGGGACCCTGGAGATCATCCAGTCAAACCACCTGCTCAGGTAGAGCCACCTAGAGCTGGTGGCCAGCACTGTGGACAGTTGTGTTTTGGACATGTCCTGGTTTGGGTTAGAACAGAAGTGATTCTATTCTGAGGTTGGATTGTTCAGCTAAAGCTCCTCTAAGAAACTGCACTTTCTGAAACTTAGCAGCATGTTTTCATGGCCACTGCCAGCTTCTAGCAGTGACAAGGCCTCATGTTTAGATGTGCTACCAGGGACTGGGATGGAGAGCAAGGTCACTGCTGAATCTTGTGTCTCACGTTGGGGGGTGAAGGGTAAAGGCTGCACATTCAGGGAGGAGCAGACAGGGCAGGTGACCCCAAACTGACTAGCTAAAGTATTCCATCCCATAGATGTCATATTTGATATAGAAACTGGAGTCAGCTCCCCCTTGCTGGATTTTTTTTCCCTCCTGGTCTTCCTCTTCTCCTGTGCTTAGGTGGTCAGCATCTGAGGGGAGCTCAGTCTGTTCTGCCCTCAGTGTTGACCCCTAAGCTCCTGCATCCAGTGCCAGGCTCCAGCCCCTGAGCCTGGCTCATCTGCTGTTGAGGCCTTGCTGCAGTATCAGTGGTGACACAGTTACCATCAAGGGAGTTTGGGTTTGGGATTGGGTTCTGTACATATTTGTATCTATTTAGTTTATCATTATTATTATTATTATTAAAGTAGTTTTAGTTTTATTTTCCAATCCACAAGTCTCTCTTATTCCTTTTCCCTTCCCATGGGGGTGGGGTGAAGGGGTAACAGGGAGCACCAGTCATTGGGTTGGTGGTTGGCCCAGCCTGGATCCCCCACAGCTATCTCCAGGGATGGACACTCCACAGCACCCCTGGGCTGCTGCTTAGTCCCCCTCACAGTAAGAAAGTGTTTGCTGATGTTCAGGAGGAACCTTCTGTGTTTCTGCATGTGCCCACTGCTTGTGATCCTGTCACTGGGCACCACTGAAGATAGCCTGGCTCCACCATGATTCCTCCTATTACATATTTATACACATGGATAGGATCCCTCTGAGCCTTCTCTCCTCCAGCTCTCTCAGCCTGCCCTCACAGGAGGCATGCTCCAGCCACTTCATCAACTCTGTGCTTCTGGAAGGCTCAGCACTGTACACAACACTCCAGGTGCATCTCAAAGTGCTGGCTGGAGAGGAAGGCTCACCTCCCTCGACCTCCTGGAGACACTCTGCCCAGGATGCTGTTAGCCTTCTTTGCTGGCACATGGTCAACTGGATGTCCAGCAGGATGGCAGAAACAGCATCTGCTTCCCACCTGGGTGGTCTCCAGCATAGGTAGGTGCCTGGGGTTATTCCTCCCTGAGGGCAGCACCTGGCATTTCCCTTTGTGGAATATCATGAGGTTCCTCTTCAAGCATTTGTCCAGCTTGTTGCCATCTAGACAGAACCAAAACAAACCTCTGGAGAAGGATTTAATAACTGAAACTCGTGTGTGTGACACACACAGTCAGATGTTCTTACCTGGGAGGCAACACTGTAAGGATGGGAGGAGAAGAGTCAGTTTGTATGGACAGTGTTTGGCCAGCACCTTCTCCAGGCCCTCCACTGAGTCTGCTGTGATACAGACTCCACACCCATGTGCCCTGTCCTCCATCAGCATCAAACACCAGCTGAGCTGGTCCAGTTCCATGGGAACTGGGACAGGGATGGGAGGTGCTGGTGCCATCCCCTACCTGGAGAGCCATGTCTGAGGGTCTTGAGAAATGTCCCTCTGACTATTCAGGATGTAGAGCAGAAACCAGATCTCTTCTTCTCTCATGTGTGTCCTATCAGCAGGGTGTGAAACAGGCATCTGCAGAACTTTGCTACTCTTCACAGCCAGAGGGGTGCTAGATCTTGGTGTTTTCCCACTGACATGTCCAGAAAAGTGGCAACTCCCAAACAGGTCCTGGCTGTGGTCTCCATCCACAGACCTGGGCTCAAATTCTCTGTTTTGTGTGCCTCAGAGATAAAACCTGGGATGGTTCCATGTGCCAGGAAATGAGAAGAAAGCTGATGTTTCAGGAGTGGTCCAAGAGAAACCCTCAGTGAACATCAAAGTGATAGAAAAATACCTAAACAACAAAAATATGGTCCAGGAGAAGAATGTGCAAAGAGTGTAGGAAACAGAATCATTTAGGTTGGAAAAAACCTATCAGATCCTCAAGTCCAACCATTAACCATCACTACCAGGCCACCACTAATCCATGACCCTCAGCACCACATCTCCAGGGCTTTGAAACTCCTCCAGGGTTGGTGACTCCACCACTGCCCTGGGCAGCCTGGGCCAGGCCTTCACAACCCTTTTGGGGAAGATATTGTTCCTCATCTCCAAACTAAACCTCCCCTGGTGCAACCTGAGGCTGTTTCCTCTTGTCCCATCTCTTGCTCTTTGGGAGAAGAGACCAACCTCCACCTGGCTCCAGCCTCCTTCCAGGTAGCTGCAGAGACTGAGCAGATCTCCCCTGAGCCTCCTCTTCTCCAGACTGACCAACCCCAGTTCCCCCAGCTGCTCCTTATAACACTTGTGCTCTAGACTCTTCACCACCTTCCTTGCTCTTTTCTGGACATGCATTTGCACTTGGAGTTCCCTCTTTGGTGCTGCATTGTCTTTTGGATTCCAGCACAGACCCAGCTCCTAGCAGCAAGAGACCATTGCAAACCATTTGCAAGGAGTAAAACTGCAACTCCTGCCCTTCTGGCAGCTGTTGGCTTTTGCAGTCCTGTCCAAGCAACTTCTGGCCAATGCACAGGTGGGAAATGGAGTAAGAGAAGCTGTACATGAAGGGTGAGATTGGTGCCAGGAGTGAGAAGGTTTGCACAACAGTCAGTGCTGCAGAGGGCTTCCTGCAGGACCAGAAGAGAGAGGGCTGAGGGGAAACAGAGGCAAAAAGTGAAAGGAGGGGGAAAAACCCAAGAGGTAATTCAGACAGGAGAAAAGCTCTGAATGGGTGTCTCAGGCACACATGGTCCTTCCCATAGGAGAGCTCAGTGTCAGTGCTCTGAGGACACTCACAGCTCCCCTGAAGTCCACCCCAAATCCTGCCTGTGGCCCCAGATCTGATCTCAGCCCCTGAAGCCATCAGCTTCTTTCCCAGTGAGGCTATAGCATGCCTCTGCCTGCTGCTGCATCCTCAGTCTGAGAAGTCCTAAGCCATGGGCTGCTGGGAGGTGTTAGAACAGAGGGAGTGGTGACATGGACTTTAAGGAGAACCACAACCAGCAGAGCACTGGAGGCCTCTTGGAGAAGCAGGAGATGCACATAGCACAGAACCCCAGAATCCCAGCATGGTGGGGACTGGAAGGGAGCTCTGGGGATCACCCAGTCCAATCCTCTGCTCCAGCAGGGGCACCCACAGCAGCTTGCCCAGGATCACCTCCAGCTGCCTTGTCAATCTCTCCACAAAAGGAGACTCCACAGCCTCTCTGGGCAGCCTGGGCCAGGGCTCCAACACCCTCACACCAAACAAGGTTCTCCTCCTGCTCAGCTGGGACCTCCTGGGTTCCAGTTTGTGCCCAGTGCCCCTTGGTCTGTCCCTGGGCACCACTGAGCAGAGTCTGGCCCCAGCCTCTTGCCCCCAGCCTTCAGCTCTCGCTCAGCACTGAGCAGCTCCCCTCTGGGGCTGCTCTTCTCCAGGCTAAGCAGCCCCAGGGCTCTCAGCCTTTGCTCCTGCCAGAGCTGGTCCAGTGCCCTCAGCATCTTCCTAGCCCTGTGCATGGTCATCCCCTGCCCTGCTGCCTAGCACAGCAGTCCCCAGCTGACCAGGAGGATCTGCAGCCTCGAGCTTCTCCAGCAGGATGAAGGCCATGGTAGAGGACAGGATCACACCTCTGAATCAGCATCTTCTGACCAGCCAGGAAGGGAAAGGGCACATGGAATGGGTTTTTTTTTTCTCCTGTTGAAAAAGCGAAGCCCAATGGAAAAGACAAACCCACTCGAAGTTCCTGTGTGACTAAATCCTAGTTGTCTCCTTCCAGCAGTGTGGTCAGCACTGGGATTGGAGGAGCTTGATCCAAAGCAATGTGCAGATAGCCCAGGAGCAGGAGACACAACATATTAGTCATCATGCTCTGGGGGAAAGGTTTGTCACACCGCTGGTAGATGGAGTTCTGCTAATGGCTTACAAGGCAAGCTCTTAAAGATCTGCTGTGTGATTCAATTAACAGAAAGTGCATTAATAGATGAGAATCTCCAAACAGGATGTATTTGCAAGGGATTTTTTATTTCATTATTATTATTATTTTGTTTACATTTGATAGGACATAATGAGTCCATCTTGGTGCTAATTGTGTCCCTGCTAGAGACATGATTCAAGAGCACAGCCAACCATTGTTGAATGAAATTGCCCAGAAAAGTAATTGCTTTCCAGGATGAGCTTGTGCTCATTTATATGATTATGATTTGTTGATTAACCTTCTTTCCCCCCCCCCCCTTTCTTTCTTTCTGTCCTGTGCATAGTAAGCAGGTTCTTCTCTTTTGGCAACTTTATCATTTTAATAAACCTTGGCATGCCAGCAGCAGCCCAGAGATCCTCCTGACCTGCCCATGACCACCTGAGCCCTGCTTAATCAATTTAATTAATTTACCTTACACAATCCTTGAGATCAAGCTTAATCAATTCCATTTGATACACCACAACCTCAGTGGTCACTCCTGCTACATTCAGTTTCCTCTCAGGGTGGTAAAAGCTCTTCAGTTGGTCTTTTTAGGGAGAAATTAGCTTTTTCTCTGATATGATTGCTTCGAGAAACACCTACATGAAAAGCAGCTGGAATAGCTTCTGTCAGCAGAGATCCCTCCAGCACATCTGGCTGTGACCAGCATGGGATGTCCAAGGAAGAGCATGGCAAGGTGGCAAATGCATTATTAATCACTTAAGATGTTATCTGGATGTTCTCTCTCTCTAAGTAATGATTTACAGCTAATGAGCCTCATGTTTCATGAGATGTCCAGCTCAGGAGCAGGAGGATGACACAAAGGCAGCCAAACCATCCTTGAGTGTAGGAAATGGTTGAGGAAAAAACACAGGGGAAAAAAAGGAGGAGAAGCAGAGCACACAGCTTCAAATCTGGTCAAACCTGCAACATCTCAACACACCGGGGAAGGACACACACAGAGGGGCAGGAGATCTAAAAGGAGCCAGGGTGGCTGAGGCTGGCATCCTGGTTGGTCCCTGAGGTGTCACTGCAGCATCTGCACCAGGGAGGAGGTCCTCCATGGGGGTCTCAGTCATCTTTGGAGATGATGCAGGTCTGCAAGGCCTCTCTTGTGAAGAGGTTTTCTTGTCAGTGTTAGGTTTGTTTGGCTTGTTTTGGTTTTTCCTTTAACCAGCTGGTGCAGGTATGTTCAAATGACACTGACTCCTCTCCCCCTGCTTCTGTGTCATCTCCTTCCAGAGGGAGATCTGCCTGGAAGCCAAGATGCTCACTTCACTGCAGGCTGAAGAACACATCTCCCCAACCCCGGGGACAAAGTCAAGAAGAATCATATTCTGCTACCACTCAGAATGATATGTGGTGGCTTCTGGCTAGCTCCTCATAGGGAGAAGAGACCAGGAGACCAAGCACCCAGGTAACTGCACAGAGTTGCTCCTGCCTCAGGGAGGATGGGCTAGCCCATGGGAAAACCCCTGCCAGGGAGTGAGTACCAGCAACCAGAGGAGCCCAGAGACCTGAAAACCCTCTCACTGCTGCTTGCCACCTTGCTTGGTCACCCCCATCCCACCAGAGCTCCAGCAACAAGTGTGCAGGCAAAGTCTCCTGCCACTGCTACCATCTCCAGGTTCACACTCAGGGAAGGGTGTGAGCTCAGTGTTAATAACCACATCCCTGAAAGTCCTGGTTTGGGCAAAAAAAACCCCCAAAGATCCTGCTCGGTGACTTCGCTTGCCAGCTCAGTCTCTTCTCAGGGCTGCACTCTCTGCAGCTCCCAGCATCTTCTCCCAGACAGTCTCTGCTGCCACCAGTGAGGACACTGCCTGGGGAGAGTTCCTGCCAAGGCTTGGGATGCAGAAAGCCTCTGCCTTAGCCTTGCTCCTCTGCCCACCAAGGGCTCTGCTCCAGCTTGTGTCCCACCTTGGGGTGCAGTGAGACAGAGGTGGCACCTGTGAGAAAGAGGGGACAGGAGAGGTGACCCTGAAGTGACCAACAAGGGATGCCATAGTCAGGATAAAGCTGAGAGATCAGGAGATTCAAGCTCTCCTTCACTGGCCAGTGTCCAAGGAGGACCCTGTCCATTCTGACTTCCATCCTGATCCATGTCTTCCTGAATCCAGTTCCAGAATCCAGCTCCTGACTCCCGTTCCCATCTCACTGAGTCCAGTCTGGGACTTCTCCAGTGGCTGCCAGTGGTGACAGTGATGTCATTGCCATCAGGAGTTGGGCTCAGTATTGCTCTTGGGTCTACTTGTATGTCTCCTTTTTTTGGTATCTTTTCCATCAAAGCTGGTTTAATTTTCTTTCCCAACCCATCAGTCTCTCTATTATTCCCTTTCTCTTCCACTTTGGGAACAGAGGGACATTCACAGGGATTCTCTGTCACTCATGTGGCAGCCCTAACCCCTGACAGTCATTCCCATCCTCTGCAGTACCTCTGGGACTGCTGGTTGCAGCCCACACATTGATGTGTTTTGGTGGCCTTGGGTTCACACCATCAGGGGCCAAGGATTCCAAGGTCTGGGGATACTGAAGTCACCCCTCTGCACCTCGAGTGCAGCTGCAGTTCCCTTCCCCAGTCTCCCAACACACAGGCCTGGAGACCCTTGTGGCTTGAACATGCCAATGTCAAGCTCATGCTGGATCAGGCATGTGGCATTGGCCTGAAGCAGCATTGCAGCTGGAGGGACTGCTGGCCTGCTCCCAGTGCTCTGCCCCAGGGGCATAGAACCATAGAATCATAGAGTTGTTTTGATTGGAAAAGACCTTTCAGATCATCAAGTCCAACCCTTAACCAGCACTGCCAGGCCACCAGTAACCCATGGCCCTCAGCACCACATCTCCAGGGCTTTGAAACCCTCCAGAGATGGTGACTCCACCACTGCCCTGGGCAGCCTGGGCCAGGCCTTCACAACCCTTCTGGGGAAGAAATTGTTCCTCATGGCCAACCTAAACCTGCCCTGGTGCAACTTGAGGCTGTTTCCTCTTGTCCCACCTCTTGCTCTTTGGGAGAAGAGACCAACCCCCACCTGGCTCCTGCCTCCTGTCAGGGAGTTGCAGAGTGAGAAGGTCTCCCCTGAGCCTCCTCTTCTCCAGGCTAACCAAGCCCAGTTCCCTCAGCTGCTCCTCACAACACTTGTGCTCTAAACCCTTCACTATCTGTGTTACCCTTCTCTGGACACACTCCAGCACCTCAGTGTCCTTGTGGCAGTGAGGAGCCCAAAACTGACCCCAGGATTCAAGGTGGGTCAGCTCTCGAGCCAGCAGCCCTGGAGCCTCTCACCACCCCAGCTGTTCCCAGCAGCAGTACAAGCAGAAGCTCCTGCACTGCACTAGAAAGCAGAAAAGCAGGAGCCTGCTCCCAGATGCAGGACATCTCCTGCCCTCCTGCCTCTCCTAAAATTCCTGTGTAGCTCCTGAGTGAGATGGAAACACGCCCAATTTCCAAACCTTCAGTTCACTCTCTCTGGCATGAGACTTGCTGCCACTTCACAGTGATTGAGACCCTCCCAGCCCCCCATCTTGGTGCAGTGTCTGGTTCCTCTCCATACCCACCCAGAAACCAACTTTCATGGGAATATTTCTCTTAAAACCAAGTCCATCTGTGCAGCAGAGTTCTCTTGGGTTTTGCTTTACAGTTTTACTGGCTAGGTGAGAGGTGTTTACCAAACAGGACTTCACCTAAGAGCCCAAAGCCTGACACTAGACCTCTCTTTTATCCCATCAGTTAAACAAAACTGAAAATCAATCCCTAAATAATTAATTGGAATGTTTGTGTCTCTAACTGCTTTTCATGAGAAGAAAACCTGTGCTTACCCTGGATGTTTGCATGAGGAGGAGGCTGTGAAGTGTCACTGCAGGGTGACCCTGAGAGACTTTGGAAGGTTTGACAGCAGGTCTCCAGGTTTCAAAATGCAGGTGCTGCTGCCAGCAGCAGGAAGAGACTTTACTCTTCCCTGTTCTGGAGCTTTGCTTTGTTTTAGATACATTTCCCCTTGCTAGCACTCAAGGCCAACACATCCTGCAACTCAGTTAGGTTTCCCCAGCTCTGCTGGGAAGGTGAAGCTCTGGAAATGACTAATAGAGAGAGGATCAATAATTTCCACTAGTTCTTCCTTGTCCAGAGAGCTAAAGGTTTTCAACAAAACCAGTTTCCATAGAATCATAGAGTTGTTGGGGTTGGAAGAGACCTTTCAGATCATCAAGTCCAACCGTTAACCACCACTGCCAGGCCACCACTAATCCATGACCTTCAGCACCACACTTCCATGGCTTTGAGACTCCTCCAGGGATGGTGAGGAGCCCAGAACTGACCCCAGGATTTGAGGTGTGGCTTCCCCAGTCCAGCCTCATTTTCATGCTGAATTTCAAATTGCAAATGAACATTAAATTTTCACAGTTGCCAGCACTGTGTTACAAGGCAAACCTTGGACTTCTCCCACCCAGACAGCAGGGATATTGTTTTTCCTTCTGCTGCAGGGGCTTCTGCCAGTCTCTGCTTGCTCCAACACTCCTCAGAACCATGCTGCTGTTTCTTGAGCCCCATGAGTCCTGGCCTACCCCGGCAGGCACCTTCTGCAAATCTGCAGGTGGGAAATCCTCCCTCTGGCCAGAACTTTGCTGCTGGAGACCCAGCTCCTCCACTCCAGGGAAACTCTGATCTAGGTTGAGAGAGGTCCCAAACCTGCTGCTGTACCTCAGCTCTCCTGTTCCACTGGCTTTCATCTCCCATGTCTATGAGCAAGCTGTGTCCTGCCCTGGGGTTAACACTGATGTTCACACAAGGTTTTGTAAGCATGAGAGATTCCCAAGACAGCTGGAGGTCCATCACTAGCAGATAAACCTGAGATTTTTGCCCTCAAAAAGAATGGTCATTCCTTGTCTGTGTCTGTATTCTCTTCAGGGAAGGTGGTAATTGTTTGAGAAGTCTCAAGCCTGGACCAGGGATGGTGGCAAGGGAGAAGGGAAGCCTGGAAAACTGGAATCCAGGAGAAGCAGCAAAGGACACAAAGGAAATGTGGGGTGTAAGGGGCACCTGGGAAAGAAAGGCTAAGAGCACTCTACCAGGAAGCTCTGGGTAGGAGGCAAAAGAGCTCAGAGCTCCCAGAGTCTGAGAAGGTCAAAGTCTTCTGGAAGAAAGGGAGAACTGGTGGAGCAGGCATGGGGGGAGGTAGAAGGTTGTAGAGGTGAGAAGGATCTCAAGGCTGTGGGGCAGGATCTGTTTGGAAGGAAGACTTGCTACAGGTGGAAAAATGGTGTTGAGGATGGAGAAAGGCAGATGGTAGGGTTGTGATCAATAAAGATACCTCAAACCCCAGGAGCTACTGCTGAGGACAAGGCTTTGCAAGTCTGTTGAAAACCAAGGTAACCCTGTGTGAAGCAGGGGCAGAAAGCTTCTCAAGACTAGAGGAGGGGAGATTTAGATCAGACATTAGGAGGAAGTTCTTCCCTGTTAGGGTGGGGAGACACTGGGACAGGTTGCCCAGAGAGGCTGTGGAAGCCTCATCCCTGGAAGCTTTTAAGGCCAGGCTGGATGGGGCTGTGGGCAACCTGATGTAGTGGGAGGTGTCCCTGGCAGGCAGGGGGGTTGGAACTAGATGATCTTGAAGGTCCCTTCCAACTCTGGCAGTTCTATGATTCTAAGGGGTTCTCAGGTTGGGATGGGCACTGTCTCCCAGGAGGCAGGAGCTGCTCTTTGTCCACCCTCCCCCTTCCTGTGGCAGCTCAAATCAAGTCAGAACGTGGGTGATGTAGAAGAGAACAAAATTGCTTTTGGGGGGTTGTTGGGTGAAGGTTTATTTTATCTCATGATGACTGAAGGCAGCAGGGGAAGGGCTAAAGACCTTAGGGCAGGATGGTTGCTCCTCTGCTGTGGAAACACAGCACAATCTGCTCATCACTCTCAGTAATGTTGTGGGTTTTTTTCTTCCCTTTCACAGAAGAAGTTCTTGAATTAACATCATCTCAAAATACAAACAGAGGCCATTTCCCCAACTCTTGAACAGGCTTTATTGTTTCCACCATTTCTATTTAACATTGAAGTTTAATCATGAAGTTGTTAACCATAAAAAACTATTAAAGGCATACAGAACATTAAAAAAAATTAGTAAGTATTTCAGAATGAGCTCTTGAAAAGGAAATTTATGCATAGAAACAATGGAGAATTACAATTAAGAGCTCTAGGGATCTGGGGATGATTTGTCCAGCCATTACACAGTCATTTCAATTTAAATTAAAATTGTAACTATTTTCTAGTCTACTAAAAATATGTGGTGTCACATTAAGAGTTTTAATGGAGCTTTCTCTGGGGAGTGCTGAAAAGCTAGTCAGCAGCACAAAAATAACTCTGGATTGGGAAGAGAATGAATTCTCTGCCCAGAACCTCCCTTGACAAAGCAGGAATGACACTGGGTGGTTCCCCTCTCTCCCAGGAAGAGCAGCCCTCGAGCAGAACCAGAGCTAACTCAGAGGGTGCCTGAGCCCACCTGGCTCTGGCAGAAGTACATGAAGGGCTGACTGAGGTAGCTTTTTAGCACAAGGAACCCCTCTGTGAGTTTCACCACATGCCTTGGTCACCAGCAACAACAGTACAACCTTCCCTCCTCCTTCTCCTAGGACAAGCTGCTGTGGTCTTCTCAGCAGCCCTGACATCAGGAGCATTGCTTTGGTCAAAGTTTTCACCATTGCAAAAGATCTTTTCAGAAATACTTTTCCTTTTATCCTCAGTCAGTTATTCAGAGGATCACAGGATCACTAAGGTTGGAAAAGACCCCTGAGATCATCAGGTCCAACTGTTGACCCAGCACTACCTCGACACTAAACCATGTCTACCTAAACTACTGTGCAAGTCTGCTCAAACACAATCTGACTGAACTCATACAAGTCAAAACCAGTTTTTCATGGCTTTTGTCATGCAGAAGCTACTTGAGATCCAGGAATGGCATGTGGCAACAGTGGAAGTGAAAGACAGGTTTCCTAAGGATCAGGGTGATGTAGAATCATAAAACTACCAGAGTTGGAAGGGACCTTGAAGATCACCTAGATCCACCCCCCCTGCCTGCCAGGAACACCTCCCACTAGTCAAGGTTGCCCACAGCCCACTGAACCCAGGGATGAGGCTTCCACA
Source organism: Galbula dea (assembly GCA_013399015.1). NCBI lineage: Eukaryota > Metazoa > Chordata > Aves > Piciformes > Galbulidae > Galbula > Galbula dea. The sequence goes on from VWZX01005948.1 coordinate 17,079, forward strand.
ACCTCTCTGGGCAACCTGTTCCACTGTCTCACCACCCTCACAGTGAAGAACTTCCTCCTAATATCTAATCTTAATCTACGCATCCATACCCCCTGGTTCTATCACTGTCTAACCACCTCAAAAGCCCCTCCCCAGCTTTCTTGTAGCCCCCTTCAGATACTGGAAGGCCAGCAGAAGGTCTCCTGGGAGCCTTCTCCTCTGCAGACTGAACAACCCCAACTCTCTCAGCCTGTCCTCATAGCAGAGGTGCTCCAGTCATCTGATCATTCTCCTGGCCCTTCTCTGGACTCGTTCCAGCACTTCCATATCCCTCTAGGAACAGGGGTTCCAGAGCTGGACTCACCTGTGAAAGACCAAGCCCATGGATCAGGTCAGGTTGGGGACTGACCTGTTGGAGAGCAGTGAAGGGGAAAGGGATCTGGGGGTCCTGGTGGATGGAAGGATGAGCATGAGGCAGCAGTGTGCTCTTGTGGCCAGGAGGCCAATGGGATTNTCCAAGTGAAGACAAGAGCAAATGTTTTCCCGGTTGAGGAGGCAGAGCCCTGGCCCAGACTGCCCAGAGAGTTTGGGGAGTCTCCTCCTCTGGAGAGATTCCAACCCCGTCTGGACATGCTTCTGTGTGACCTGGTCTAGGGAATCCTGCTGTGGCAGGGGGTTGGACTAGATGAGATTTCCAGGTCCCTTCCAGCTGCTAACATTCTGTGATGCTGTGATTATCCTTTGGTCAGTTGGGGTAAACTGTCCTGGCTGTGTCTTTTCCTCATCCTCCACCCTGGCAGGGCAGGGTGAGAAGCTGAAGGGTCCTTGGCTTAGTCTAGGAAATACTCAGCCAAAGCTACAAACGTCAGTGTGTAATCAACGTCATTCCCACCCCAAATCCAAAAAACAGACTGAACCAGATGCTAGGAAGAAAATTAACTCTCTCTCAGCCATAGAACAACGAACACAAATTAAGTGTAGAGTCTAAAAGAGGTTCCTAGCAAGAGAATGAAGGTAGGAGCAACCTCCTGGGTGCAGCACACCAGAATGACACCTGGCTTTATACAACCTCTCTGCCTGCAGGAGGAGTAGCAGAGAGACACACCTCCTGCCCCTGTGTTCCTCTGAGCAGAGCCTTCCAGAAGCTCGACACACAACCCAGGTTCCTCCTTAGCCACACATCTCCTTTACTCATTAACCCTTGTTTTTGCCTCCCTCTGGGTTCCACCTGAGATCAGATGAAGCAGACTTCCAGTAATCTCAGTAGAAAGAGAACTACTGAGAGCACAGCAGCAGTTTGGTACCATAGAAATCAAACACATCTTGCTTCTTGCCTGTTCTCTGATTGCTGTCACCAGATGTCATTCATTCACAGCAAGGAGTATTAGCAAAAAAACAAGAGCAGGACAGTAATGGATTAAGAGGAACCTTAGAGGAACCTTATTTCACACATCAGAGCTTTTAAGAATTTGAATCAATTATGTCCCAGTTGTTTTTAGCTTAAGAAGAGGCGAGGAACAAGACATCTTCATCCCTGTTTGTCCTTTCATAGCATCTCTCTTGTCACAGTCGGCAGGGAGAGCCACCCACACAGAGTGTACTGCTGAACAGGGGCAGTTCAGGCCTTTCAGGAGACTTCTGCAGTCATTCCTGACATTCAAACTCATGGAATTCAGAAGCAAGACAGTGCTCCTGTTCTCCAGCCCTTGGGCTGTGCAGTTGTGATTGATGTAAACCACACATCTCACTGTTGATTAGCTGGGCTGTTAGCAATACACCTCCTTCAACCAGCCCTCCCCTCTTCAACCCTTGTTCCAACTCAGATCAACTTCCATGCAGAAGCCAAATTCTTGGGGCTAAGTTTGTACTCATAAAGAAGCAGCTAGCAAGCAGAGAGAAGAGCTGGCACAGTGCTGCAGCACTCCAGGTAGACACCAGCCACAGGCCTCTGCATTTCCAGCTGGTTTCCTGCTGGTACTTAGCAGAGTCAAACTTCAACATCCAAACCCCAAAAGTGACTCTAATGCTGCAGCTGGAGCAGTCACCTCTAGGAAGAATTGAAGTGCTGATATGAAGCTTTAGGCACTGATTTGTTAGAACAATAGGTTAGGTAAGTTTTAATCAACACAAACCCTTGTATGGATGCAGACTAGAGGAGGGGAGATTTTGGTTAGACATTAGGAGGAAGTTCTTCACTGTTAGGGTGGGGAGACACTGGAAGAGGTTGCCCAGAGAGGCTGTGGAAGCTCCATCCCTGGAAGCTTTGAAGGCCAGGCTGGATGGGGCTGTGGGCAACCTGATCTAGTGGGAGGTGTCCCTGGCAGGCAGGGGGGCTGGAACTAGATGATCTTTAAGGTCCCTTCCAACTCTGACAGTTCTATGAGTCTATGATTATCATTGTGCCAGACACATAACATTGTAAGATCTCCTGCACTCTGGTGGCATCATCCTTTATATTTCTACTCCAGCAGTTAAGGGATATCAGAGCTTGGCTGCCTTCTCTAGTACAGCTGGGGGTCAGCCCAGCACCCCAGCCCTCTGACCTCAACACAGGTCCCCTGCAGAATCCTGGGCCCTCAGGTTTCCACCCTCACCAGCTGCAAAGTCCTTCTTTGCTGCAGTTTCCCAAGAGACCATCCACCACCATGGCTGGCCAGGCTGGTTTGTTGTCTTTCTGTCCATCAGATTTGCATGCCTCTGTTTCTGAAATGCCCCTTTTCCTTTTCCAGTTGTCTCATTTGACAAGATCCTCAGTCAGGTAACTGCTCCACAACAAACATTACCACATTTCACACATCCTCATCAATTAACTGACCAAATTGGTCTGGTTCTTGTTCCTGCCTCTCTGTCAGTCAGGTTTGTGTCATTGCCTGTTCTTGTTGTTCCTCTTTTATTAGCATCCCTCTCTGCACCTAAACAGGTCTTGACCAGAAACACTTCAAAGAGCTGCAGATCTCTCACCCTTCCAAACATTTCTCCTTTTCCTTGAAAGTCACTTTCCTGTCTGAAGAGCAGCAGGGGGACAGCTTGGCATGGGAGAAAAAACAATTGACACTTCTGCCTTGGTCAGTAACTGCTTTAACAAACAAATCCCTCCAGTTACTGCAATAAGGGTGATGGAGAGGTGCTCACTGCTGCCCAGGGACAGGCCAAGGGGCACTGGGCACAAACTGGAACCCAGGAGGTCCCAGCTGAGCAGGAGGAGAACCTTGTTTGGTGTGAGGGTGTTGGAGCCCTGGCCCAGGCTGCCCAGAGAGGCTGTGGAGTCTCCTTCTGGGGAGAGATTCCCAAGGCAGCTGGAGGTGACCCTGGGGAAGTTGCTGTGGGTGCCCCTGCTGGAGCAGTGGGGTTGGACTGGAGGATCCCCTGCAGTCTCTTCCAACCCTCACCAGGATAGGATTCTGAGATAGCAAGCACAGTTTTAATTAAGTCATATCTCATATCTGTCACTGGAAGTTTCCAACAACTCTCCACCACCACCTACCCAACCCCCCAGAGGGTGAGCCTCAGGCAGGGAAGGGGCAATGATAAGGGTGTACACATAGAATATGGCACCATTGCCTCCATGCACATCCAGAAAAACCTGCTGCACATTGTGAACTTGTCTGGATCCTACTGACCAGCCCTGCATATGGAAAGGCTTCAACACCTCTGTGTTCCCACTGCTGCTGCTTGGGCTTATCCCTGGGTGGCTGCTACCAAAGCAAGGCCAGAGGCATAAGTACCGGCCAGGACAGACAACACAAGTGTTTGGGGGATGTGTCTTTCCCTAAGGCAAGACTAACACCTTAGCCAACTCCTGTGGGCACTCACTAGGGCTACCTACTTCAGATTCTATTTCTAGTGCTGAGGTGCTGCTCCCAGGGCTGTTAATGGTGTCCCTCTGAAGCCCTTCTCACAGCCAGGGTTACAAACAGCTTCTCCCTTCACAACAGTTCAAAGGTGCTGCTGTTCTGAAGGCAAGGAGCTGATGACCACTTAACACAGGAGCATCAGGAAGTGCAGACACTTGATAAGCATCACTGAGGCTCAGTAATGAGAGACAAATGTTTTATAGGGGGGGATCAGAGTGAATCCTAGCACTCTTGACTTCACCTTTACTGAAGACAGTCCCATTTTGTACAACACAGAGTACAGGGCAACTCTGGGAACCACAGCTGTGACTCAGTTAATGATCTCCATAAATCCTACTTAAGCAGAGACAAGAAGGGAATTATGCAAATGACTGTTTCTGGCACCACATGTACTTGGTAACCGAAGACACACCAAAACAAGCTTCAGCACACAAATACCAACACTCTCTAACCCACACACCTGGAAAACACCAAGAGAGGTAACAAGCTTACAAAACTTTATTTGAGTTGCACCCACAGAGCCTCACAAACATTAAACAGACACGAGGCATATGAATAAAGAGGGACAGTTAAAAGCTCCAAGGAAGACGAGAAGTGTTTGAAAGAACAGCTGTGAACGTGACAAAGAACAACAGCGAACAGACCTTTCCAAGGCCTGATGATTGAAGGCTCAGCACAGAACTGCTTGCTCTGCACACACCTCAGCCAGTCACACCTGGCAGCTGCATAAGATATCTTCCACCAGCCTCTTGTAGAGCCAGGCATCCCCCCTGAGCCGCTGGTGCCAGATGTCCGGAGGCGGCAGACTTCTAACTCAAACACTGTCATCGCCTTCCCAAAGTCTGACTGCGTCTGGCACTTCAGGCTGTAGCTGCACAAGAGAAAGGAACAAACCAGAAGAGTCATGGCACTCTTTCCTCTTTGTTTTGCCATGCAGTTTTGAATTCATAAAGGCATGTCACAGAAATTATCCCACTGCTATCCAGGACACTGGGAAACCCCCTGGCGTTGACTGAACCAAGAGCTTTTGTCCTTGTTTGGGCTGAAGCAGAGCTGATTCTCTTGGGTGGCCTTGCTCTCCAGCTGAGGCTCCTTTGGGTGGCTGCACTTCTGAAGCTGTCAGGAGGTTTTTCAGAAACAGCAGGGATCAGGCCTAAGGTTTGGGTTTACTGTCCAGCATTGGGATGGAAACCAGGGCCACTGCTGGATTTCTTTTTGTTGTGACTCACACTGGGAGAGGGCTGCAGGGTAAAGGCTGCACCTCCAGGAAAGGAGCAGGCAGGACATGTGACCCCAACCTGACCAGCTAAGGATTCCATTCTGTAGATGTCATGCTTGATATAAACCTAAGGGGCAGTTCCCCCTGCTTTCTCTTGCACTTCCTGCTTCTCTGGCCCCATCTTTGCTGCTTCTTTCTGCCTTTCACTCCTGGATCCAGCCCCCTGAGTCCAACTCCTACCTGTTGCTGGAGGCCTCCTGTCACAGTACCACTGGGGATGGTGATGCGGTTACCATCAAGGGGGGCTGGGTTTTGGAGCTGGCTCTGCATATCTAGATATGTTTGCATATTTCATCTATTGTTACTATTTTCATTAAAGTACTTATGGGCATTTTGTTTTCCAATCCACAAGCCTCTATCTCTCTCATTTCCCTTTTCCCTCCTGTGGCAAAAGGGGAGAGGGGAGTAGTAGAGAGTTTCCATGGCTGGGTGGTGGCCAACCTAGCCCTAACCCTCACACGATAACAGCTTTCAATACTTTAGTCCCAGAACACTACAGCTGCACCCAAACAGCAAGGTCCTATCCAGTCCCAGGAGCTGCTGCTAGCCACAGGCCCCTGTTCTCAGAGGGCAGAGCTGGAAGGATGGAGATGTTTGATTTTTCCTAGACAAGACCACTCCTCTCTGCAGGGACACCGCTACTGAGAGGCCAGTTACAGCTCCGCTGGTGTGAAGAGGAAGAACTGAATGTGAAGTTTAAATCATTACAAAGGGAGAAGATGCTTCTGTGCAATTCAGTGTCCTTCCAGATTTGGAACCTGGAAATGCACCAGAGGCTGGAGGATTCTACAATGCCCATAATTCAAATACCCCAGAACTGCAGCAAGTGCATATTCCTAAGGGAGCAGAGTTTTCACTGGGAAATTAGGAAGCAGACAGGGAGCTTTGACAGAACCAGGAGCAAATCCTACTCTTAGTACCTCACTCTAGTTAGTAAATCCTACACATCACAATACAAATCCTACAAATGGAAATAATCCATAGAAAGGCATGTCATTCTGTGCAGCTTTTGAAATACACTTATCTCTTGGCTAAGGACTAATATCTTTTCATGCAGTTAAGCTGTAGTTAACTGACAAGAACAAGGGCTAGAAAGTCTCCACATTATCTCCCCAACGTGTCTGGTTTGGTCAGGCAACTGAACCCCAGCAACCCAAAAGGGACTAACAACTGCCCAAGAGAGACAAAAATCCACATCAGCCTTTAAGAGCTACCTCACTGCCATCAGTTCACATCTGCCAGAGCTGTTCATTAGAGCTCACTTAACACTGCTTTACATGGTGTGGACAAGTTTCACTGCACACATCCCTTTAATGCTCTCTACACAACATTATTGCATTTCATAACACAGGGCTGAGAAACCAAGTTCCAACACTTCACTTTATCAAGGACTCCAGTACTGACTACTGAGACAAATACAAGTTGCAGCCACCACAGGAACAAACATCAGTTGCTGCACAGTTAATATCAAAGCATGTCCAAACAAAAACCTGCCATAAAATCCAAAGTAGCAGCCATTGGCCAGAGCAGCACAGAGGCTATCAAAAGCCAGAGGTGTTTCCTGGAGAGGAGTACAGATGACAGGCATGGCACCATGCCTTCGGCACCCTACTGCACACCCCACAGTAGGAGTGAGCCCTTCTGAGAGCGAGGAACAGGCTCGGCACCAAGCAGCTTCGCTAGGGCTAAAGCATCAGCCTGCTTCAAGCAAAAAGGTAACTTAACTACTCCTTAAGTTTACTGCTTTATATCACATCTAAAACTTCAAGCAATAACTTGTCCAAGAAGTGACTTCCTGATCAACTTTCAGAGGCAACAAGAGGCAGTGTACGCCAACGGTAATACGCCACGAACGCTCCACCTAGCTTCTGAAGTCACCGAGGCAGATGAGAGATGACAAGATCATAAAACAGCTTGAGCAATGAACACAGCTTGAGGATGCAAAGTGGAGGAAAAAAACCCTGCTTCCTACAGTTCTTATTCAGCCTCAAATGTATGCAATGAACTCCCTGCCCTAACTGCTGTAACCCTGAGAAACGAAGTTCTGCCTTCCCCTGTTGGATTCCAGCATCCCTGAGCATCAGCAGCTCTGCGTATGCTATGGACAAGGGAAACTGATGTGGAAGGATGAGAGCTCCTAGAGACAGCAGATCTAGCTTTTGTTTCCAGTTGTTCAGGTTCCCAAGTTATCTGCACAGTCTGGACTCCTGCCTGACAAGTTGTCCAGGTTTGTAGCCCAGCATCTGCCCTGAATTTGTGAGACTGTCACTTTGCCTCTGACAAGTGCCTCTTGGAAAAGCTTCCAACTGGAATATGGTAGCTGAATATGAAGCTTTCAGGGTCTCTTCCATCTCCTAACATACTGTGATGCTGTGATACTGCTGCTGGACTACAGAAACCTAAGCCAGGAATGTTTCCAAAATCTATTATTTTTATAGTGGCAGAGCCAGTAAGATGATGTTCAGCTAGGGCTCCTTTAAGGCCATCCTGCTTCCCTCACCTTTGCTTTAGATGGCACCTAAAAAGCAATGGCAACTTCTCCCTGGATCTGTTGGTGACCTGGCTGAGCCCAGCCTTACCTGACACCTCTTGGCAGTAACAGGCACGTTATGACATTAACAGGGAAGCAGAAAGAGCAACTGCACTGTGCTGTAGGACACAGGCAAGTCAGATCACAGAAGTGTTCAGAGGATGTTTCTAAAGGTGTTGGGCCTTTTCAGTAACTTCAACTTCTTTCATGCAAGATTTTTTGCAGGGAACATCAAACACACCTTCAGTGTCCTTGGGCACCCTCTAGTGCATCGCTTCTTTTTGCTTGGGGTCAGCATTGTGATCACTCTATCTAAGCTTCTTTCAAGAGTTCCAAGTAGCTTGGCTTTTCTCTTCCTCTGGCTGCTCTTCATGGGAGTTAGGTTGGGATCTAGTTCCACTGAATGACACCTGTTACATGAAAAGATGAATCACTTATTTTCCCCTCAGTGCAGAGAAACTGATTATTCCAGATATGTCACCAGCATATGACCAGAGCTGACAGAAGGAAGAAAGCCAAAGCAAGTGCAGTGTGTTAGGAGTTAGGAAGTCAGCTGAGGTTTAAAGCCAGAGGTGTACATGGAAACTGCACCCCTCTGGGGAACAGGGCTAAGGAGGAACTTCACATGATGGGAAAGAGGATATACATTCTGAAGATAATGTAGCTACCTACTTTTAAAACTTTCACTAGGAAACACTTGAGGCAGAGGAATGTAGAGAGGTTTTAGGAAGGTTTTAACCAAAAGGACAGAAAATAACAGCTTACTGTTTGTAACAAGGCATCCTAGGCAGCCCATGGATTAAGGTAGCCCTGCTCTAAATCACAAGTGTACACAAACAACTGGACATTTACCTTCCCTCAGGAAGAACCTCAGCTGCTGCCAACTCATCTGTGTTTCTGGAGGTTGTGGGTTTCTTAATTGGGGCAACAGCAGGGAATGGGCTCTCTGAAAGAAAGCATCCAAGCCAAAGCAGTTATGCTTTTGCATAGAAAGGATTTTCTTCTCTGCAGCAAGGATTTCTCATGACCAATAATTTATTTCTAAAACCAGCCCACTTTTCCACCTCAGCTCTGTATCTTCAGAATGATCAAGTAAGTTTTCCATATAATAACCATACTATCTCTACTGTATGCAGTCAAACTGAAACTGATTTCCCCAGGGCTCCACAAGCCAAGCTTTAGAGCAACCCATGCAGGTCAGCATTAGAAATTTGGAAAGGAAGAGGATTAGGATTGCTTTCCTCTGCCACTAGGACCAGAATAAATAGTGAGCAATTCACTGTGTGGAAGACTTGCCTTCTTCACCAAGCCATTTCTCTTACATGAAGGGTGTGACTTCAGATGGCCACGTTTGAAAACAAACACTGGGTAACAGCCCCAAAAGGTCTAGTAGCCACACACTGACAGGGATCTGCAGAGCATGGTTTTGAACATGCAGAGGCAAATGCCAAGTGACAGTCAGCAAAGGAGATGCTGGAGCATGTCCAGAGAAGGGCAAGGAAGGAGCACAAGTGTTATGAGGAGCAGCTGAGGGAACTGGGCTTGGTTAGTCTGGAGAAGAGGAGGCTCAGGGGAGACCTTCTGGCTCTCTGCAACTTGCAGAGAGGAGGCTGGAGCAAGATGGAGGTTGGTCTCTTCTCCCAAAGAAGAAGTAATAGGATAAGAAGAAATGCTTCAAAAGTTGCACCAGGATAGTGTTAGGTTGGATATTAGGAGCAATTTCTTCCCCACAAGGGTTGTCAAGGCCTGGCCCAGGCTGCCCAGGGCAGTGGTGGAGTCACCACCCCTGGAGGAGTTGGAAAGACATGCAGATGTCTTGGCCAGGGATGTGGCTTAGAGGTGACCTGGCAGTGTTAGGTTAACAGTTGGACTGGAGGATCTTAAAGGTCCCTTCCAGCTTCAATGATCTGTGATTTTGACTGCCACACTAGACTGTTACTCTGAACAGCAGACTTGACTATAAGAGTACCTCTATTTCCACTGAAGGTAATAACAAAGCAAAACCAGAGTGGGGAGGAAATTGAGTTCTCAACCTCATGGAAAAGTGGAACCAGATGAATTTTAGGGATGCAGGACTTGGCTCCATGATGCTGTGAGAAGCAATGAATTCTGTCATTAGCAAACAAGTAACATGCTCTGAAGGATGATGAAACCTCCTGCAGCATCTTACCAGATGTACAAGCAGAATAGCAAAGGTGGCAAAGAAAGTCAAGGCTTCCAGAAACAGATGTGTTGGAGACACAAGTGTTATGTTCATACCTGAAGCTACAGTGACTCCTAGGAAACTTCTATGTTCCAGCTCTTCATCAGTCATATCCAACCTACCTTGGAAGGCAGATGCCTGAAAGGGTCTGGTTTGTACTTGCATCTCAACCTGTCTCTTTGGAAAAAGAGTCTTTGGAGGAGGAAGTGCAAAGGGCATTTCATTTCTTAAAGCTGACTCTGTATCAGCATTCTCTTTGTTTGCAGCCTTCTTTGATGCCACTTTTCTTGTCACTGGAGTTGATGCTGTGAATTTCCTATCGTGCAGTTCAGCATCATGCCTTGAATGCTGTGAGAGATGCAACAAGAAAAAGAGAGATCCTTTGCTGTATTCTGATCACACTCAGGAATGTTACAGACAAGGAGATTCTAAAATTGAACAAGGTGAAAAATACCATTATTCAGTGTTTGCCTTTTGAGCAAAAGAGTTAAACACACCTCAGGACTTCTGACTCCCTCTAACTTGCTAATAAACATTTCAATAGTATGCCTTTTCTTTATCTGCTCTTCCAAATTCTTCACCTTCCACATTGTCAGGGCTGGGCCAACCACCAACCCAATGGCAGATGCTCCCTGTTACCCCCTCCCCACAGGAAGAGAGAGGGGATAAGAGAGAGACTTGTGGATGGGAAAAGAAAACTAAAACTACTTCAATAATAATGACAAATGAGATCTATACAAAAATGTACAGAACCCAACACCAAACCCAAACCCCCTGGATGGTAACTGTGTCACCACTGACACTGCAGCAAGGCCTCAGCAGCAGGTGAGCCAGGCTCAGGGGCTGGAGCCTGGCACTGGATGCAGGAGCTTAGGGGTCAGCACTGAGGGCAGAACAGACTGAGCTCTCTTCAGATGCCGACCACCTAAGCACAGGAGAAGGGGAAGGAGTTGGAGCCAAAGTAAAAGCTAAGAACAACTCCAAAGAACTAAACAAGGGGGAGCTGACCCCCACTTTATACGTCAAATATGACATCTATGGGATGGAATACTTTAGCTAGTCAGTTTGAGGTCACCTGTACTGTCTGCTCCTCCCTGAAGGCGCAGCCTTTACCCTGCACCCCCCAACGTGAGACACAAGATTCAGCAGTGACCTTGCTCTGCATCCCAGTCCCTGGTAGCACATCTAAACCTGAGGCCTTATCACTGCTAGAAGCTGGCAGTGGCTGTGAAAACTTGCTGTTGGTTTCAGAAAGTGCAGTTTCCCAGAGGAGCTTTAGCTGAAAAGTAAAATCACTGAACAGAATCAGTTCTGTTCTAACCCAAGCCAGGACAGACATTTAAGACTATTCTTCACCAGCTCATCTCACAGCATCACAGAGCTAAGAGTTTTCATTTGGTTTAACTGTACCATTTTAATTGCTTTATGCTACTTTCTTGTCCAACACAAACAGCTGAACTTCTTCGAAGGTTTATCTGGCTCTAGCCTAACTCCAAGATCTTGTTTGCCATGCCTTATTCTTTTTCCACCAGTTTTCAAGTCCTCCTTCCCTAGATGCTGCTTTTAAGCAAATCAAATGTTAAAGCTCAAGTTCTCCTCAAATGAACCACGACCTGCAGCTACAGAAAGCCACAGCTCATACTGAGCTGTACATTTCCAACCTTTCTTTACCCAGTTTGTAAGTCCCCTTGGCAGTACCCACCAAACATTTAACTGTGCAGTAAGTTGCAGGCACAATGGGAACAGGAGTTTTTGCATTAGAGATAACTTATCTATTAGAGTAATTAGCATTTATTCTCCCAACACCTGCTTCTTTCTGCAAGTACTTGGAACAATCTCTTCTGATGGAGACTCTTCAGACACTGAAGCTGCACCAGGAGACTCCATGGATCCAAAGATGTGTGGCAGTTCACTGTAGCCTGGCATATCTTCATCCCTCTCAGTTTTTTCAGACTGCAAAGAAAGATTCAGTTCAGATTCCACTGCAAGACTAGAAGGAAGATTTCATCAGAAAGGTGCCATTAAAATCTATACCCATCTTTCTTCTCCAAGTTCCTAATTATGGTTAGCAGCTAAGGGGAGTTCCCATCCCAGTGACCTAAGTTCTGCAGTGGGACTTCAATATTGTCATTGCAGCTTTTTGTATCAGAAGCAGATATGAAATCATTCTCCAAGCAGCACTGCCAGGTCACCTATGACCTGTGTCAAGAAGAGAAGCAACTCACAAAGCATACCTGCCTTTGATCTTAAGACTGGCACCATAAGCTCCTTTCCCCAAAAGCCAAACAGTAAGCTGGAAAGACCCCAAGAAGAGAACACAGGGGGAGGGGGAGACCAAGGTGAATACATTGCACCCAAAACATGATTATGGAATCTGCAACAGGACTTGAGCTGTCATTCAAAATCCTTCCTGTAATTTCCAGCCCCCAAAAAGGTTGTCATTTATGAAATCACAGGATTCATAACCTCAGCTGAGAGTGCCAACCTTCATGCCTCAACACCACATACAATCAGATGCACAGCACAGTCTCCTTAGTTCCTAACCCTTATTACCTTCAAGCAGCTTTCCCCAAGCACTTGTTTCACACCACTTCAGCAAAACTGCACTATTCTGTTATTTAAATTATCAGTCTCCAGCTGGAATGAATACCATTTTTGGTACCATTTTGGTTCCAGATGGAATTCATGCCTTGGTGAGTCATTCCAGTATCCTTCTACACCAAACTCCTTGGAATAAGGCAGTGTTGTGTACCTGCATCTACTGCCAGCTACAGGAACTGGATAAGCTACAGGTTCTGTTTGCTTGGTTGTCTTCACACTAGAGCAGCTCTAGCAAGAGAGCTTTGCTAGTTGGGCATTTCAGTACATTCATCTGTTGCTAGTCACTCACATTATCTGCATGTAGGTCTGGTAGATATGTCCTGGCTGCTCTAGGACTGATTGTTGGGTTGTCTAGACATGATTTTCAGGCACAATTGCCTGAGAAGGTATAATATCTAAGTTCAGTAGCAGCATTAGCCAGATCAATCTACAGAGGGCATCACTGGAGATGAAGCAACTTCCCAGCATCAGTGCTACTGGATCTAGAGAACATCAATCCTTCAAATCATTTGAGTGTAGAAAGGTAAACCACCACAACCAGGGCTGACAGGAAAAATGTTTCCCCAGTTCAGGTGTTGGAGCCCTGGCCCAGACAGGGTGGGGAGTCTCCTTCTCTGGAGAGATTCCAAACCCATCTGGATGTGCTTCTGTGTGACCTGGCCTAGGGAATCCTGGTGTGGCAGGGGGGTTGGACTAGATGATCTTTCCAGGTCCCTTCCAGCTCCTAACATTCTGTGATTCTGTGACTATGATGGAGCATAGTGATAGGACAAAGGGTAATGGTTTTAAACAAAAGGAGGACATTTAGATTAGATGCAAGGAAGAAATCCTTCACTGCAAGGGTGGTAGGGCATGGGCACAGGCTGCCCAGAGAGGTGGCAGATACCCCAAGCCAGGAAATGTTCAGCTCAGGTCTGGATGGGGCTTTGAGCAACCTGGTCTAGTGGAAGGTGTCCCTGCCCATGGCAAAGGGACTGGACTAGATGACCTTTAGGGTCCCTTCCAATGCAATACCTTGTGATGATGAAAATCACATTGTGCATATTCAGCCACAGGCACAATTCATGGCTTGTTAGGCAGCAGAGGTGATGTTAGAATTCTCTGCCTTTCAGAGCAGTTGTATGAGTGAGCTGAGAGGATTTACAGGCAGCTGAATCAGACAGGTAAGAGCATTTCTTCTGAGTGCCTGCCTCTGCAGAGAACAGCACATTCAGGTAGCTAGCTAACAGTTGTACACAAACATCTACAGCTGAAGGGGGAATGGCTAATAGGAAGCCTGCAGTTTTACTGAATGCTTTTGAGTTTGTCAAACAGAGCAGGACCAGTGACATCACACACAGCTGCATAGCATCTATAACATTGCAAGCAATTTAGCAACTATAGGCAAGTTCTGAAGTGCCCTAGTTGCACTTTGCTACCAAAATCACAGGGACAGACACTACTGCAAGGCACAAAAAAAACCACTAGAGAATCCAGTTCATCAGGAAAACACCAGTAAAGTGTTTCCTTTGACCAAAATAAACAGAATTCTCTCTGGGATTGTGTTCTAAAAGGACACATGAGGAAGGAATGGGTCTCCTTGCTCTGACCATCAGCTCTTGGAGTGTCCATGCCATCCCAAATCAGGCTGCCCAGATGACATGCCAGGAAGACTGTTTCAGAAGACTTTCCTCACTAAGCCATGCTAGATGCAACCAGCAAGTACAAAAATATTGAAAGGCACAAGTGGAAGAGTGCAGGAAGCAGTTGGGCCTCATGGAAGGAAATCTGGAATGATCATGTGGGCCACACAATGGGCAATTTTAGTCCATTTCCATGAGTAGCCAAGGGCAGATTCTGTGCAGTACTCATAATGCACTGTGTCCTCCCAGGCAGTTATTCCAGCAGTGCCAACCCACCAGAGCAGCCCAGCTTGCTCAAACATGTTCATGAGGAGACTGAATTGTTCAATGACCAGGACCCCGGCTGACTGCACACCTTGCTCTCTTCCTGATGTTTAGGGCACCAGCCTGTTTTCCCAGGCAGAGCTTTGCTGATGCAGAGCAGCATTGTAGTCAGAATGGTGTCCTCTTGAATTCAAGCACTTACCTTGAGGTCTGCTGGCTGTGTGGTGCTGCCATGCCTTGTCAGATGTGGAACCTTCAAGGAGAAACCCCTGCCATGAGCCTTCTGGGACTGGAGCAAGAAATATGTTGCTGACAGTTCATCATATTTCCACTAGGAAGAAGAGAAAAAAAGAATTTGAATCTCCTGTTTGGAAAGACCTGAAGTACAAAGCAAGCTCAGCCTACTGAAAGTGTCTGGGTGTCTGCACCTTTTTCTACCTGGTGTACATCCCTGGTGCTGGTCACCTAGGGGATCCACAACTTCAGCTGATTCATAGCATGTGTTTGAGATCAAGAAACACAAATATGGTGGTTGTGCTTTGCAGGTCAGTTTGCAGGACACTCACTAGCATGAAAGCTAATGCTGGGGCCTGTGGCTATTGAGTGACAAGAATGCCAGAGGTATTAACTCAGTTTAATACTTCAATCAGAGCCCAAATCTTTAGGGATTCTCTCCCATTCTTCCCCCAACCTTTTGCATGATTTTCAGCAACTCTCTTTCTGTGAGGAGCAAGGGTACAAAGCTTGCCAGGTCTGCAGCAGAATACAATTAGCTTGAATTAGCTGTAAGGGATTAGAAGTCCTCCAGTAAAGGACTACACAGACACCACAAGCCTCTTTGGAACAACTTCTCCCCATGCAGTCAGAGGATTCAAGACTATTTCCTATAACTCCACAAATCCATCTTCAACATCACATACACATTAAAGTCTGTTTCTACTACACTTATGTTGGAAACCTTTTTCCCAAAGCAAAGCAATGTCACTGCCACCATGCAGTAAGGAGGAAAAAGTTCAATTCCAAGGCAGACTTTTCAGCTCCAGATTAAAGCTGGAGTATGCTTTTTAAGTCTCTCTTACAGGCTGCAATGTCATTGCTACCATTTGTACAATTCTTCTGGTCAGTTCAACTTTTGCCATCTGCAGTCAAAAGTGACTAAACATACTCTTTTAAGTTAAAAAAACCACCAACCACTTGTGGACACTAATCCCAAAAAATGCATTTGACAGCCTGCCTGGGTGACACTGATATTTTTCTCTTTTCTTGTTTTTTTTTTAACTCTTACTTCTTGAGCTGCCTGAAAGCAAAGAGTTCACCCAGCACATGGCAGCTGTTGTTCAACTATAAGTTTCTACAAATCTATTTGGACTTTAAGAGATCAGAAGGATTTTACCATGGTGGGTTAAAAACCAGCAAGGTTTAGGAAACATAAGCATATTCCCAGGAGGAAAAGGAACAACACAAACAACCAACACAAAACCAAAACCAAATGTGTGTTTTAGAAGTGTAGCTAGAAGCCACAGGTAGGTTCTGGAGTTCTGCAGGGGCTCCTTAAATCCAAAAAGGATTAAAAATGTCATACTTGAGAATAAGTGAGCATTAAGTCTTAATTAAACACAGTAAATACATATTTACCAACTTACTAAGATAGTAAGTATATTTATTATGGTACTGTAAGTTACTGACAGACACTTCTTACCTCTGATATTAATTCCAACATACTCTCCTTGCTCTGTTTATGAAACATACAAAGCTCTGCTACACAGTCTTCATCCAGATGTTCCAGCTGCAAGAACAGGAAGGATATTGAAGCATGAGGCTTTCAAGCTGTCTCAAAATGCACATCTGACTGTGACACTGTCATCAAACCCAGTGGGCTGAGTCAATTAACCATGATTTTAGACCTTGTATTTTAAATAGTTAGCATCACAGCTCAATATTGTAGGGAACAGACTGAAAAAGTCCTACAACTTCACAGCCTGGTGTGAAGGTGTCCCTCCTTGGTGAGTTCAAGTCAGAAAACCTGACAGCAGATGAGATTTTTACTAGGATGGAAGCTAGACTTTCATCTCTCTATAAATATTCAAAGCTATCAGAGCTGCATATCTTTCCCAGAGCCAGGCAGAACCAAGGCAGCAAGCAGAGGAGAGCTGGTTTTTACCTAGAGAAACAGTGGCATCCAGTGGCCAGCAGAACGCATTGGCTGCCAACAGGCAGGAACTTTACTGACAGCTAGATTATGCAGTATTTTTTTTTCCTCTCCATACTACCTTAGTGTCTCACACAAGTAAAACAGGTGACAGAGACAGGATGGAACTAGATGATCCTTGAGGTCCCTTCCAACTCTGACAATCCTATGATATTTTTCAACAAGGTCAACTTTTTATTCAAACCAGCAGTTTCCAGTGAGGGCTAGACACAAGATAAGCAGTAATCAGGTCCAACCAGTTCTCCAGAACAGCTCTGTTTTGCACCTTAAATGAGCCACTGTGCAAGCAGCCTGGAGAATCACCTGCTCCCTCCCGTGCAGAAATACTTCACATTTGGATGAGAACTCAGTTATTTTGCAAATTATGCAATGAAAAAGAAACAAAACCACCCCAGACATTCAAAATTCTTCCTCAAGAGAAACTGGGAGACAGGAATTAATGTTCTGACAGCAAGAAGAATCACCTCAAAGTTCACCTTTGAAGAAAGGTCTTCGTGCCCCAGTGCTGCCAGGAGGGCAGGAAGACAGCAAAGGTTAACATTCAACACCTCAGTAGTCATCTGGCAAGTTACTTACGGCACAGTTACTCTGCCACTCAACAGCCTTGGAGTATCCTCGCATGAGCCAAGGGTGGCTCAGGAGACGCTCGACTGTAATCCGCTTCTTCGGGTCCACCTAGTGGGCAGGGAAAAGCAAACCGGCCCTGAAACCCTCGGCAGGAACCGAAGGAACCAGCTGTCTGCTCAGGATTTCAGGATGGTTTAGAAGCTGACATGGAAACCACAGCTATCTCAGAGCTTCAGCAGAAGGAAGGTCAGACAAGTGAGCTGTGAAGAGTGGTTTTAGACTCTGCAGTTACAGCAATGTTCCAGGAAGGTTTAGCATTGGCTTGGTTGGTTAGAGCCCAAACACACTCAGGATGGATAGCTTCATTCATTAAAAACAGCTCTTATTGACAGACCACTGAGAAGAACAACTAAATGCAGGCTGCTAGAAGACCTTGTTTAATCATTTAACCTTTGCCTGACTAAATACCAGATAATTAAGTAGTGACTATTCCACCCACTAGCTCTTCTCAAAGAATTTCCAGCAGAAGGCAGTATTCACCTTTCCCCAGAAGTTTCTAAAGAGGCAAACTGTTTCCTTAAACACTGAATATTTTAAGCATTTACTCGAGGTCACATTGTGACCTATGCAATAGCACTTGCCAGACCTGTGGAACAGAAGCAACACCTTTACCTGCAACATCTGTTTAAGCAGCAGTCTGCTGCGAGGGGCCAGCCAGTTTGGAACACTGTATTTTCCTCTCTGCAGAGAAAGAAAGAATCAGCCTTGAACATCTGCTGCAAAGGAACTGCCTAAATGACTTGGATGAGACTGACAAGTTGGTCAAAAAGAAAGAACAGCAGGCACATGCAAACCTAGCTTGAAGAATGCCTTGAGTAAATTCAGCACTAGTACTAAAACCCAGCTGCACGGCTAAGGGCAATGCTGTGTTTGAATGAGCAGCTGCAGCTTTCACCCACTCAGATGGCTTGACATTTCCATCCCAGTCCACTTTTGCAGCTAACCTGCTCCTTTATCTGCTGCACTGCTTCACCCTCTTAGCTTGTGCTGAAACTTTGGAAGTACAAACACTAGGAGCATGAACTACTGGTACTGGCACTTTGAAAGGTGAAAATTCATTGACATCACTACTTTTCAGGCACTAGAAATAAACCACCCTCACCAATTAGCTGTCCTACTCTCAAATGCATTACTTGCCTGAGTAGAAGGAACCTGAAAAAGGCTGTCAGAGTTGAGGAACAACAACAGTAGCTAAAAATACCAATCCAAATTCACCACCAAGGTTCATGTACCTCTCAATGCAAACAGATAAAAATGAGCCAACAGCCACTGTGAACCAGCTATCAACTTATCTGGGCAACTTTCCTTCTACCAACAATTGCCTCAGTAACAGGACAGTTGCTATTCTTATGCATCACCCATTTCTAAGCAGCTAGGCATTGCTGTGACATCACAGGTTAAAGAATTAAAGTTAACATCTTTACAGACACTACTACTGAGCTGTTCATACATACTTTGTAGGCTGTTTCACAGCGCAGCCAAATCAAGTAGCACATGGAAACTGCATTTTGTTTGTAATACATTGCTACAGAACATAAGAGAGGGGAAGAAATAAACATCTGCTTGACTGAGGGCAATGCTGGAAGGTAAATGGCTTGTAATTACTAGCAGATGCATGAGATCACACCAGCAGCTAGCTTTTTTTACTGAAGCTGTGACACAGGCTTGATTTTTTCATTCAAGTATTCTTAAATGAAGAGATGTGGAACAATGCAGGGAAAGAAATGCTGAGTTCACATCACACCATCCCAGTCAGATTCAAGCAGCAGATTATTATTACATTGGCTTGGAACAATAGGTTTGAGTTGAGATTACAGCAAATTTCAGGATCTGTAATGTGTGAAGTGACATTCCACAACAGGGCATAAACGTCCTCATTTCAAGCAGTTTTCAGCTCCCAGCCACAGGAAACTGAAACAAATGCAGAGTGGAAGTAGCAAGCCTGTGTCTTTGAGAGGACCAGGGGGAATGGACATAAATTAGAGGAGGGGAGATTTAGATTAGACATTAGGAGGAAGTTCTGCACTATTAGGTTGGTGAGACACTGGAACAGGTTGCCCAGAGAGGCTGTGGAAGCCTCATCCCTGGAAGCTTTGAAGGCCAGGCTGGATGGGGCTGTGGGCAACCTGATCTAGTGGGAAGTGTCCCTTCTAGGCAGGGGGGTTGGAACTAGATGATCTTTGAGGTCCCTTCCAGCTCTGACAATTCTAAGAGTCTATGATCTTAACACCTTTAACATTCTTGGTTTTTTACTGTGGCCAGGTTAAGGTTTAAAACTTGGTCATTCCAGTTCACTCAAACAAGTCCCACTAGCCAACATTCTGTCAGTCCAAGCAACTCAGCTCCTAGTTCCTGTGCACATTAAACAACTACAACTATGCAGAAATCATCTTCAATGATTCTCTGTTCCACGGCTAAGCTCCCTGTTCAGGTTTCAGCTACTGACAAGCCTCAGAGGACACACACCATGAGCACTTAGATCACCTGCCAGGTCTGCATCTGAGCATAATGATCAGCATAAAGGATTTTCTGCTGTCCTACCAAAGCATGCTTATAAATGGGCCAGTTCTTCACTGATACTAACCTTATGGGTAGACAACACAGGCCACACCACAAGCAGAGGGGGAAAGGCAGCAAAAGCCTGACTGATGACCTAGCTGATTCCCCTTTCTAGTGACTTTACTGAGAAATTACAAGATCTTGCTTACACTACCTGGACAATGCTCTTGAACACATACATGGTTTAGTTTTAGGTAGTCCTGCAGGGAGCAGGGAGTTGGACTCCATGATCCTGATGGGTCCCTTCCAGCCTGAGATATGCTATGATTATGCAAGTAAGAAAACTCCTGTCATTCCAATGGGGACTCATCTGACACCTGTGCAGGATCTCTTCAGACCAGTTAGCCATTGCTTCCTTCAGGTTTAATTCTTTACAACAAGTCCAAGGGAGCACCCTACAGATCTTCTGTCCAGGTACAGAGCACAGCAAAGGCTGATCAAAGGCAGGAACTAATCCACAAAACATTGACAGGAATAGCAGCAATGTCACAAAACTCAGCAGGTTTATCTTTTTGCCCCAGACACAGCCCAGCAGGTTCTGCCACCAGAAAAGCAAAGGCCTAGCAATATCTCTTCCCAGTGATTCCCAGCACCACCAGTACCTACCATTATCTTCCTGCAGACAGTCATAATATTGGCACCATCAAAGGGGAGGAAGCCACACAGCAGAGCATACAGCAGTACTCCCATGCTCCAAATATCTGCCTGGAAAAAGAAAAGCATGTGGAAGTTCACAAACCTGATCTGTCTAAAGCAGCTTACAGACAGGCAATATTGTCCCCCCCTTTGGCAAAGCCCCCACACCCTTCAGGAAGAGCAGACTCCTTAATGCTGGACAGAACTCTCCTATTCCAACAGAAAGCACACAACCCAAATTCAATTTTCAATTCACTCAAGCAAGAACACTCATAAAACCAATATCCTCTCCTTAGGTCACCAGGTGGCTGCATTACCTTCAACCTACAAGGATTCCTCTGGCAAAAAATGAAACCCAACTCCTCTCAAGGGATTTGTATGGTAATGTATCTCTGGTTACAACAGCTATTAGCACCATTACAACCAACTGCAAAGCTCTATTGCTGCTGCTTTGTCTGTCTAGGCACAGCAAGGTCCACACACCTCATACTGCCACTCCCACTCTCAGACCATCAAGAACAAGGAGGCTTGAAAAGCCCTGGACTTCATGGAAAACAAAACATACACCCAGAAGCCCCCAGGGAGTTAGAGGCCAAGGACAGTGGTGCAATGGCACATGAAAGGAGAAAAAAGACTGACTCCATCCAACAGCACAGCAATTTAGGAAGCTTGAGGGGATAGCAATGAAAGCATTTGGGATGGATTGACAAAGGCAAGTAGCAGGAGCTAGTGATCCAGACATGGAATCAGAGCAGGATGAACTCTGCATGTTTTCCTCTCTCAGATTTTACCCCACACAGAACAAAGAGAGCAGGTTTGCACACACAGGTTTCAAGCTTAAGACAGGTCTGGTAAAGCATAAAAGAGAATCACACTGCACAAAACTTTGCAACAGGAGTTGATGTCCTGGTTTTGGCTGGAATAGAACTAGCTTCTTCTCAGTAGCTAGAGGAGTGCTGCGTTTGGAATCCAGTTTGGGATCTGGTGTGAGAAGAATGCTGATACTATATTGACATTTGGATAACTGATGTAACAAATCACTGCTTGAAAGAATCTGCAGTAGAAGGAAGGAGATTAAGTTACTAATTGGTAGGGCACTAAGATAGGGAGTTACAAATGGAGTAAGCAAAGGACTAGTCAGGGACAAACAAGCCAGCTACATGATCACTGCCTGAAGAACACTGAAGTGTGGCCAGAGAAGGGCAAGGAAGCTGGGGAAGGGTCTACAGCACAGTGTTGTGAGGAGCAGCTGAGGGAAGTGGGCTTGGTTAGTCTGAGGAAGAGGAGGCTCAGGGGAGACCTTCTGGCTCTCTGCAACTCCCTGAAAGGAGGCTGGAGCCAGGTGGAGATTGGTCTCTCCTGCCAGGTAACTAACAACAGGACAAGAGGAAATGGCCCCAGGTTGTTCCAGGGAGGGTTCATGTGGGATTTAGTCAAAACTTAATTGAAAGAGTGGTTAAACATGGGCACAGGCTGCCCAGGGAATCAATGAAGTCACCATCCCTGGAGGTGCTCAAGAAGCTTGTAGAAGTGGTGCTGAGGGACATGGTTTAGTTGCACTGGGGTGTTGGGTTGATGGTTGGACTTCATGATCTCAGAGGTGTTCCCCAGCCTTCATGATTCCATGACCTGTGGCCAAGAGCCCCGTGTGCTCTTCCTGCCTGTGACTGTTGAGGCTGGTCACACAACTCCTGAGAACCACCTAAGCAAGCTTATCCAGCAGTATTGGAGAGAGAAAACAACCACCTGTGTCTGAACCTCACCACTATTAAATACCCAGGGTATGGGGGGAAGCCTTAACCTAAAACTGTCTTACTTACCTCTGAGCCAATGTATGCTTTCCCCTGAAACAGCTCTGGGGCAGCATAAGCTGGGCTTCCACAGCATGTTTTCAGATGGTAATCAAGGCCACCCTAGAGCAACACAGAAAACCAATCACACAAGCATTGGCTTTAACACAACTTCCATCTTCTAGCAATTAGAGGTCTCAGAGGCTTCCTTCTCCTCTGCTGTGCCTCTATCTTCACAGCTTTGCTGTTATCTGTGGCTTTGCTAGGCAAAGGTTATCTAACAGCAGGAGTATCTCACAGATGTTCAAATCCCAGGCTGCTACCCTGCATTCTTTTCCACAGCTTCTCCTCTGAAAAACACAAATACTTTCCCCTTCTGAAGAGAAGAGAGATGGAACTTATGAAGAAGCGATCTGAAAGCTCCTCTGGGCATGAGGCTAGCTGGTTATTTATACCAGTATTTAATGCAACAACTTCATGAAAAGCTACCCAAATACTTCCTTATTAAAGCCATATTATTACTCTGAGGGCTTTATTCTAAGCAGGTCAGAATAAGATAAGATTATACCACCCAGATGATGCTCTAATACTCTTGACTGCCTGCAAGATGCCCTAACTGGAGTTTAGCCAAAGTGATCTGAGGACAAGTAACTGCCTTTGGATCAGTAATTCCTTCTTCCCATTCAATTGCCTCTTAACAGCACCCACCTCACATGTTAAGCTGACCAACAGAAAGGGCTCCTGGAAGCCCCCCTAAAAGACAGGGAATAACTCAGTACCCAGGATGGAAGTGCAGGAGCTGTAGATGTGACTGGGATAAACTATCCAATTGGATCCACAGTCTCAACAGACCTACAGACCTTTTGAAGACAGACATACACCATGGATACTTAGCAGGGAAAAATGCACAGCAACCTCAGCTTCAGACCACAGCTCTTTGTGTGGCAGCAGGTGCTACACATACAGGAGGATCTCTGTCTTAGATCATGATGAAGGATGAAGTGTCAGAGGGGAAAATCAACCTAAGTCTGGCCATAACACACAGTTCACTGCTCCCATACACAGGTAAAGACCTAGCAAGCAACTAGTGATGGGACAGCTTGAACTTAGGGTCTCTGGACAGATCCCTGCCTTGAACAATGGAGTCAAACACACAGGGTCTTTTTATGTGCTTGAAGTAGCTGATGCAGCAACTAATACTCTTACCTTAGGCTTTGCACAAAGTCCAAAGTCAGTCAGCTTCAAATTATGTTCCTCATCAATCAGCAGATTTTCCTGGTGAAAGAAAGAGTGGTGATGAGTGCTTGTAGAACATCAGCACCCAGGGAACCACATTTCCCTTCATCTGCTTTCTTTCTTTTTGCCATTAGCAGATAGAATTTACCCAGAGGTCAGAGAATCACAGAATGATTTGCATTGGAAGAGACCTCTTAAAGTCAGACACTCCAACCCCCTGCAGTCAGCAGGGACATCTGCAATGACAGCAAGGTGCTCAGAGACCCAGACAACCTGACCTGCAGTGGTTCCAGGGATGGGACACTACCACCTCTCTGCACAGCCTGGGACAGGCTCTCAGCACCCTCACTGTCAAAAATTTCCACTTTACATCCAGTCTCAATCTCCCTCTTTCAGTTTCAAACCATCAGCCCTTGTCCTGTCACAACAAGCTCTGCTAAAAAGTCTCTCCCCATCTTTCCTGTAGGCCCTTTAAGTCCTGCAAGGCTGCAGTAAGGTCCCCCTGAAGCCTTCTCTTCTCCAGGCTGAACAACCCCAACTCTCTCAGCCTGGCCTCACAGCAGAGGGGTTCCAGCCCTCATCATTTCTGTGGCCTCCTCTGGACCTGCTCCAGCAGGCCCATATCTCTCCTGTGCTGAGGACTCCAGAGCTGGCCCCAGCACTGCAGGAGAGGTCTCCCCAGAGCAGAACAGAGACAGAATCCCTTCTCTTGACCACAGCAATCTCAAGTGGATGGCCACCAGTCTGATCAGAGGGCTGGGCAGCTTAATGAGGAGAGGCTGAGGGAAACAGGTTCATTTAGCCTGTAGACAAGAAGGCTTCAATGGAGACCTCATGGCACCTTCTAATACTTACAAGGAGGGCATGAACACAGAGCTAGTCTGCTCACAGCAGTGTGTGGTAGGATAACAAAAGACAACAGCCATCATGAGACATTCAGGCTGAAAGTACAGAAAACTCTCTCTCTTAAGGACAGTGAAGAGCCAAACATGTTGTCCAGAGAGATTGCACTGCCTCATCCTTGGGAGAGGTCAAAGATGTGACTAGACAAAGCTTCAAGTAGCTTACTCTGACTTTTAGCAGGAGGTTCAAGCAGAAGCTTCTAGAAGTGTCTTCCCACTCAAGCTACCACATGATCCTATGAATCCCACCAGCTCTCCAACTACAAGCCAACTCCTTCCAAAGAGAAGGAGTCCAGCACAGAGCCACAAAGATGATGAAGGGGGTGGAACATCTGAACATACAATGCTTTGTTTAGGGGGAAGTTGTTCTTTGGAGACAAGGACTTGATGAGCTGTCTAAGAAAATGCTTGTGCAGTAAGAATTTGCTTTTCTTAGAGATGCCAGCATCTCAAAATGCTGATTTCTAACCCCTTCGAGGAGGAACAGACTCAAGCCTTCCATTCCTCAAACCTATGCTTCAACTCTGCAGTGACAGCAAAGCCACAGGACAGATCCAGTAGCATCCACCTGCCCTTACAGTCTCTGTAGCCACCACTGGTCTGAACTATCAGAGCCACTGCTTCCTCTGGGTGTGAAAACAGAGGAGTTTGCAGCACAGAGTGGCACCACAAAGACTCTCTCCAGGTACAAGCTGGCATAAAGGAGAGAATAAAAACACCTAAGCAACGTTCAAAGTCAGAACCATGTCTCTGCTCCACTCTCAGCTGCTTCTGCCAGAGGAAGCTCCTTCCTCAGCTATAGCCACAATCCAGCTCAGCTGAGGAATGCAGCAGCAAGCTGGAATCATGCCCTTCCAGAAGACGTAGAGCAAGAGCTCTAAGCACAAGAGAAGGGAGCAATGTGAGTGGGTGTCCATCATTAATGATGCAGGTGGGATTCCTGTGGAGCCTTACTGGTTTGAGGTCCCGGTGTGCATATCCCTGGCTGTGAACAAAGGCAACTGCTGACACAATCTGCCTGAAGAAGACACGAGCCTCCTCTTCAGAGAGGCGCTTCCTGGAGAGGATGTAGTCCAGCAGCTCTCCTCCAGAACAGTACTGCATGAAGCCAGGGGGGAAAAAACCCACACATTTAGAGAACAGCAATGAAATCTAAACCAGAGTGAGACACTGGGCAACATTTAGAGGACACTCTTCCATCCCCTCTGCTTCCTCACAGGTGGCCCCAGGCCTGCACTCTGGCAGGCCAAAGGAGCTGAGCAGCCTGACTCTTGCCTGGTGTGTTGCAATGGATACACCACATTCATGTCACAGGTAACACAAACTGCCCAGGAGGTGACACCCACAGAGGAGCTCTGGGGTCCCACAAACCCTGCTGATGCTGTTTTAAAGTAATTGAAGTGCAAGGCAGGACTTAAAAAGTTATTTCACCTGTGAAGAGTGGCTTTTGCAGGAAGACAGACACAGAACCCGTTCCCAGCTTCATTTCTGAACTACAGCATCTAGAACAGGGCTCATCACTGAGGCAACATCTCAAGAACTGTGTCACTTTCACTCTGCTACCATCCAGTGCTACAGCTAACACCAGGAGCCTTCTCCAGGGCAGAAATACCATTTCTCACCTCTAAGACCATGAATATTTTCTTGTCTGTCTCTATCACGTGATACAACCGGCAAATATGCTGGTGATGCAGGTTCTTCATGGCATCAATTTCAACTTTGACACGAGGCAAGTCATCCTAAAAGACCACAACAGCAAGCTCTGCAATTGCTGAGCACGGTGACAACCTGTACACCACAGAAAGCAAGCAGGCTACTGTGCAACAGGAGACTTCACAGGGTGCACACAGCAGCCTGCACTCTAACTGCTTAAATCCAACCCAGCAACAGCTCTTCCACTACCCCCCTGCAATCCTGCCACACTCATCAGCAAAACCCAAAGGGGCAGATGGGAAATGGCTAATATTCTCATCAGCATTGTTTGAATTAATGTAATATTCTTTAACTTCCTTAATTTCACAGGCAGAGAATGCTGCTCTTACCCAAGAGGACACAAGACTTGTTATCTCCTGTGAAAACTCGTTCAAGTCCACAGCTTCTGTCAACAGCCACCAGGACAAGCAGGCAGAGTTTCAAGATGCCACAGCCCTGGGTTCTTAAAAACTACAGAAGAACAGCAGGAGATGCTACCAACCTGTAAGTATCTTTTTACTTACCCCCAGGGCAAGTTTGTCCATGATTTTTATGGCAACTTTCTCCCCGGTGAGATGATGTTGTGCAAGTTTGACCTTGGCAAACCCACCTAGAATTCAACAGAGAGGCATTGAAAGCTCACTGTGGTGATGTTTCCTTGCCTATCATCTCACACTCACACTGTGGAGAAAGTGGCATGCACAGTCTGCAGTGTCTTGATCAGAGGAAGAAGCAATCACTGCTACCAACTTCTAGTGACACTTTCAGGCTCCTGCCCCCCACAACACACACTTCAGATATAGAATCATAGAATCACAGAATGATTTGCATTGGAAGAGACCTCTTAAAGTTACCCACTCCAACCCCCCTGCAGTCAGCAGGGACATCTGCAACTAGAGCAGGGTGCTCAGAGACCCAGACAACCTGACCTGCAGTGGTTCCAGGGATGGGACACTACCACCTCTCTGCACAACACCACCCTCACTGTCAAAAATTTCCACTTTACATCCAGTCTCAATCTCCCTCTTTCAGTTTCAAACCATCAGCCCTTGTCCTGTCACAACAAGCTCTGCTAAAAAGTCTCTCCCCATCTTTCCTGTAGGCCCTTTAAGTCCTGCAAGGCTGCAGTAAGGTCTCTCTGGAGCCTTCTTTTCTCCAGGCTGAGCAACCCCAATTCTTTCTCAGCCTGGCCTTACAGCAAAGAAGTTCCACTCTCTGATCATTTTTCTGATCACCTCTGGACCTGCTACCCCAGGCCCATGTGCTGAAAACTTCAGAGCTGGATACAGAGTAGGAGAGGTATTTCCAGAGAGAGTAGAGGGGCAGAATCCCCACCCTGACCTCCTGGCCACACTGATGGGGATGCAGCCCAGGACATGGTTGGATTCTGAGCACACATTGCCTGCTTATGTCTTACAACATGACCTATAGTTCTACAGTAGCAGTTAATGTACACTTAGATAAATACTATCTATATTAACCTATACCTAGATGAATACTAAAGCAGGTAGGCAGACCACACACAAGTGTTTGCATTCACAGAGTAAGCTTACCTGTTCCAATTGTTTCATGTAATTCATAGTACTTGAGAACTTCCTTATAGTCACCTCCATGCATTCTGAGAGGAATGGAGACCTGCAATTCTTCTCAGCACCTGCAAGGAGAAACCATAGCAAGCGTTGATGCTTTTCCACACCGAGCAGATTAATACACACATTCACTGCATCTCCAGGGGCACAGGGGAGAAAGCTGCTTTCATAGAACCTCTTAGGTTGGAAGAGGCCTTTCACATCGAGTTCAACTCTAACCTAGCTCTGCCAGGCCACCACTAGACCGTGTCCCTCGGCATCACATCTACATGTCTTTGCCACCCCTCCAGGGATGGTGACTCCACCACTGCCCCGGGCAGCCTGTGCAAGGTATTGACAACACTTTCGGGGAAGAAATTCTTCCGCACATCCGACTTAAATCTCCCCTGCTGCAACCTGAGGCTGTTTCCTTCTGTCCTATCACCTTCCATTAGCAAGCGCTACACCCAAGGCAGTAAATCCACTAGACAGTAAGTCTGAACGCCCTAAGTTAAGGGCGGAAAACACTAGCACATTTCAGGTGATACGAGGCTCCTTAGCCCTGCGCAGCAAGACCAGGCGACTGCTCTACGACAACACCACAGTTTCCTCCTCCTCAGGACAACAACTGAAACCCAAGAGGACGCCGCAACGGCCGCTGCCACTTCCTCAGGCAGCACCTCAGAGGAACAGCGGCTCCGAGCGCTGCTAGGTGAGGCCCCCAGGGTCCTGGCGCAGAGCGACCAGCGAGGGCCTACGACAGTGACCAGCAGCACGAACTGCACTCACCAAATCGCAGCTGCCTCTGTCACGGCCGCGACCGTTCAAATATCCCTGCGGCACCGCCCACCTCCGGCCAGGCCCCGCCAGGGGCCAATCGCCTCGCAGCGCTGTCCGGAACAGGCGGGGGGGAGCGCCGTGCATGACGGGAGGAAGGTCGAGGTGGAGTTCGGGAGGTGCTTGACGCCATTGCGGGAAGGTCTCGCAGATCTCGCGCTGCCGAAGATGGTGGCTTTGGCCCCTGCCGCTTCAGACCGAGACGGGAATCAGCATCCACTCCTTTAGGGAAGGCCTCAGCCTCCTACAGACAATGGGGACTGCCGTGGAATCCGCGCTGCTGGTCCCCCCGCCACACACAATATGGCTGACGAGCTGTCGCCCCGCACAAGATGGCCGCCCCGGGAGAGTACTACGACTCCCAGCACAGTCCGCGGGCACGGCTCTCTGTGGCTGAGGTGTTTCTCGCTGAACGGTAGGGGTCTGCTGTGTTACCGCGCACAGTGCTGCCGGTGTCCTGGAGCAGCCCGGGGCAGGTGAAGAATAGGAACTTATTAAGCAGGTTTTCTCTGTCGAGGCTGGGATTGACGGTCTGCCTTGCCTGTGGCCGGCCATTCCCCTGCAGCCGTCTCACCTGGCTGTGCACTGGGCTGTAGGAGCCCGACACCTCCTGAAATGATGAATGTCTCAAACCTTGAGCGGTGAAACAATATTGTCACCTGAGTGGAGGACCAGAAAGGCATGCCTGGAAGGGGGACGTGTGAAGTACAGCAACGACCATGCTCCCCCCTGACCCGAGGCAAGGGCTGCCTCTTGCAGATAAGGAAATTAACATTGGGAACAGTTTGACAACTTCTTTTTCCTGAGTTAATTTCTCTGCTTCGTGGCTGTAGCCACTCCACCCGTGTCCTGCATGTATAAAAGGGACGGTGGCGTGATGGTCAGTGTGCATCCAACACGAGGGAGCTCAGGACCCAGGCTGGCTCTGCACGACATCCGTGGATTTGCACCCACTACCTGAGAACCTGAGACCTGGGACCAGTCCTGCAAACTGGAACCAAGGGTGGTAATATCTCGCTCTCCTCTTCTTCTCCTCTCTTTCTCATTTCCTTTTTATCTCTAGGGCACTAGAGACTAAAAGCTTTCCAAAGTACTCTCCTTGCCGGTAATAAAACTAACAAATTAATCAGCCATCTGGAGTCATTTCACCTTAATTTCCTCCAAGGAATTTTCAAATCTTGCATGACTCTCCAAGCTGCTCAGGGGAGCTTGGCTATCAGGTCATGACACTGGGTGTATTGGCTATCAGGTCATGACACTGGGTGTATGGGCTATCAGGTCATGACACTGGGCGTATCGGCCTGAAGACATATGTGAGAAAGAGAATAAAAGAAGTTGGGGGGAACATCTTACTTCTACAAACTATCTCTCCTTAAGAATTCAGATGGATTAAATCTTTCCTGAATAAATACATACTGGAGTCCTGGCTCCAGTTCTGGACTCTCCACTTCGAGAGACACAAGGAACTACTGGAGAGAGTCCCGCAGAGGCTCCTGAGATGCTGAGGGCACTGGAGTATCTGTGGGGGGAGGAGGAGGAAAGGCTGAGAGCCCGGGGGCTGTTTAGCCTGGAGAAAAGAAGACCTGTAATCCCCAAAAATGGGTTCTATACCCAGTGTGCAAAGACCAGTCAATGCAGAGTTGAGGTAGTTGCTTTATTCTAGTTCTGCACAGAAGGGAGTGCTAGGTGATAACTCTCGAAGCTAGTACCCAGTCAGCTCAAATAGCAACAGCTCATGTACAGTGCAAATAACAAAGAAACTATATATGATTGGTAGTATGGTTTATATCACATAAATCATTGTACACATGCTCCACCAACTACCTAATTCATTATACTTTTACTAATTCATTACACACAGGTGGTCCTACAGTTACATGTAAATTGTCCTCCTAGAGGCGTGCTTCTTAGTATTAAAATCACCACAGGTTATGTAGAGGACACCTTGATGGTTTGATCTTAGTCCAAATCTGTCTCTGCTTTCTGTTAAGAAGCCAGAATGAGGCATTAGCTACAAAAAGTGACAGAATTTTACTGTCTTTAGACACTGCTCTTAATTACTGTGTGTTGTTGTCGTCGTGACAATGTTTATTTTGTGGTTGAGACGGTCATGACACACACACCCCCCCCCATGTTTGTGCAGTGGTGGGCAGCTCTGTCATACAGAAGGCTAATAACTAATTACAATAGGCTAATAGGCTATATAGCAAGATGGAGGCAAAATGGCAGCTTAGCTTCTATTGTTAGCAAGCATCCTTCATGCCTTTGGGAGATAACTATAGGTCCTCATGTCATTTATTAATTGGCTAAAGTTAGTTTAGTGTCCAGCTACTATTGGTCACCCAGTTCATGGCAGGATGCCTAGCTTTCACCCCACAGCTGTATCTTAGACCCTTTCTTCATGGTTTGTGTCCTCCTTTAATGTTATTATTGCTTCAGCCTTCTCAGGGGTACAGTGAGATCTCGTCAAGGCCGAAGTCCGGTGCCTCCATGAGGCCTACAGACCAGCTGTCAGCCACATCTTCTTTCTGATTATTTTCACTCTCTGAGATCATCCTGTCCTTTATTCTTCAGGGCCACACACTCTTGTTACCCTGCTTTCAGGCTGATTCATTATAAGCTTACTCAGCCCAGAAGTTTTTAACTCTCTCCTTACAACATCACATCCCCAAGATCATTAAGTCCAACCATTAACTCAGCACTGCCAGGTCACCACTAAACCCTGGCCCTCAGCAACACATCCGTTTGAAACCCCTCCAGGGATGGGGACTCCACTACTGTCCTGGGCAGCCTGGGCCAGGCCTTGACAACCCTTTCTTGGAAAAAATTGTTCCTAATGTCTAACTTGAACCTTCCCTGGCACAACTTCAGGCTGTTTCCTTTTGTCCTATTACTTGTTCCTTGGGAGAAAAGACCAACCCCCACCTCGCTACAACCTCCTTCACAGCAGTTCCAGAGAGTGAGAAGGTCTTCCCTGAGCCTCCTCTTCTCCAGGCTAACCAAGCCCAGTTCCTTCAGCTGCTCCTCACAACACTTGTGGTCCAGACCCTTCCCCACCTTCCTTGCCCATCTTTAGATATGCTCCAGCACCTCAGTGAACTTCATGGAGGGAGGTGCCTACTTCCAGCACCTGTGACTTTCTCCCCAGGCGGCTCTGCGTTAGTAACCGAGCCGCAGCTGTTCCCCAGGCCCTTTCAAGGACCCTCCCCGGAGCCGCTGCCGGTTCCCCTCCACCTACCCCTGGGAGGGGAGGCCGGGGCCGGGGCCGGGACCGGGACCGGGACGCAGGCGAGCCGGCAGCTGTTGCCGCCAGCCCCGAGCGCTCTGCCATGCTTCCTCTACCCCGTTACCGCCCCTCAGACTTTTCGCTTTCGCTTTCTCTTCCCTCACCCTTTCGCAGTCGGTTGCGGAGGCACCGCGGGGACCGGGCCCGGGGCTATCCCTCCCAGCCCATCCTAGGAGGGGGAGGCAGCGGCCGGGGCTCCTCGGCACGGCTACCCCTAGTCATCAAGCTCTGGGCTGAACGCGGCGGCTGCTGCTTTCCCTTATCCCGCGGCTCCATCCGGGGTCCGGCGGCAGGTACTGGGCCCTGCGGTCGGCGCGGTGCCGCCTGCCCTCAGGGCTGTGCCCGGCGGCTCCTTCTCGCCAGCCCTTGAGGTGAGAGCGGGCCCAAGATGGCAGCGCCGCGGCCCTTATCGGTCCTGTCACCCGCGGTGGCTGCGGGGCTGCTGGGGCTGCTCGGCCTGGCCTTGGCTCTGCAGGTCGAGGACAGCAGCTCAGAGTTCCCCTGGGCGGCGGTGAGGCTTCCCAGAAACGTCTTGCCGCTGCATTATCGTCTCCTGGTTCATCCCAACCTCACTACGCTGACCTTCGCTGGCAGCACCACCATAGAGGTCGTGGTCAACCAGCAGACCAGCACGGTGGTCCTCCATGGCAAGCACCTGAACATCACCAGGGCCACCGTGGCCGAGATGGGGAGCAGCAGTTTGGGGTGGCCAGCACGGGTGCTGGAGCACAGGTCCCTGGAGCAGGTGGCCCTGCTGACAGCAGAGCCGCTCCGTGCTGGGCACAGGTACGCTCTCAGCATCCAGTACAACGCAAACCTCTCCAGCTCTTTACATGGCTTTTACAAAAGCACCTACAGGAGCCGCGATGGAGAACTCAGGTAACACGTTTTGACATGCAAGAAGTTTTTGGGAATATCTGTGGTTTGGGAAATGTGAAATTTCCTCTCAGAGGAGGAAAGGCTGAGAGCCCTGGGGCTGCTTAGCAAGAGCTCAAGGCTGGGGGCAAGAGGCTGGGGCCAGACTCTGCTCAGTGGTGCCCAGGGCCAGGCCAAGGGGCACTGGGTACCAACTAGAACCCAGGAGATTTCACCTGATCAGGAGGAGAAGCTTGTTTGGTGTGAGGGTGTTGGAGCCCTGGCCCAGGCTGCCCAGAGAGGCTATGGAGTCTCCTTGTGTGGAGAGATTCCTAAGGCACTTGGAGGTGCTCCTGGGTAAGCTGCTGTGGGTGACCCTGCTTTAGCAGGGAGGGTGGACTGGATGATCTCTGCCCAGGAGCAAACTGTGTCCTTGGCTGTATCCCCAGCAGTGTGGCCAGCAGTTCAAGGGAGGAGATTCTCCCTCTCTACTCTGGTATTGTGAAACACCACTTAGAGTACTGGATCCAGCTCTGGGATCCTCAGAATGAGACAGATGTGGACCTTTAAGACTCGGTTCAGAGGAGGCCACGAAGGATAGTCCAAGGTCTGGAACGTCTCTTCTCTGAAGACAGTCTGAGAGAATTGAGGTTGTTCAGCCTAGACAAGAGAAGGCTCCAGAAATATCATATTGTGGCCTTCCAGTAAGACATACTTTTTTTTTCATGGGCAGATAGTGACAGGACAAGGGGGAACAGATTTAAACTGAGAGAGGGGAAAATAAGATTAGATGTTAGGAGGAAATACTTTGTTCAGGTAGTGGTGGAACTGTGTTCACATAGTAGTGGAACTGTGTTCAGATAGTAGTGGAACAGGCTGCCCAGAGAAGCTCTGGGTGTCTTGCCTCTATCAGTGTTCAAGGCCAGGTTGTTTGGCTCTGGGCAGCCTGGTCTAGCAGGTGGCATCCATGCTCTTGTGCCAGGGGGGTTGGAGCTAGACAATCTTCAAGGTCCCTTGCAAACCAGGCCATTCTTTGATGATTTCCAGAGGTTTCTACCTCGCTGAGGTTCTGGCATTCTGTGGAATCACTGTTGTCACATGCTCGGGGTGGGGGCAAACACTGTGTCTGTGACCAAACCTCTCTCTTTCCCCCCCTGCAGAGCACTGGCAGTGACCCACTTCGAGCCCACGGCCGCACGAATGGCCTTCCCCTGCTTCGACGAGCCAGCCTTCAAGGCCACCTTTTCCATCCGGATCCGGAGGGAGCCAAAGCACCTGGCACTCTCCAATATGCCAGTTGTAGGTGGATGCTTTCAATGATGTGGTCAGGATGTCGTGAAGGAAGTAGTGCAGTGCCTGGGTTCCTGCCTCTCATCAGGGCTGTGAGAGTGATCAGAACAACATAGTCTCTGTGATCTCTGTTTTCCTCACAACATGCTTTCCCTCTTGGTTTTGAGATTAGTGATGGAATACAAGTGAATAAACACACAATTCACATCTATTGACTTAATTATTAGAGATTAACTTAATTATTAGGTAGGCAGGATCTTCTCT
The DNA here is from genome assembly GCA_013399015.1 of Galbula dea. Taxonomy (NCBI): domain Eukaryota; kingdom Metazoa; phylum Chordata; class Aves; order Piciformes; family Galbulidae; genus Galbula; species Galbula dea. The sequence goes on from VWZX01005948.1 coordinate 51,162, forward strand.
GTGAGGAAAAAAAAAAAAAATCCCTGGGACTTGAAAAAACATCTGAGAGTCCCATACATGTAATAGCTACAAATCCTGTTTGTGGTTATAAATGCATGTGCATTGATAGGGTTTAAATGTGAATGCATGCAAAGGGTTAACTATGTTTTGTATGTTTGATCTTCATTTTGAGTGTAAGAGCTGCTTCTGTTCTATTTGTTGCTAGTTTGCAAAGAAACCAACCCTTATAAATGAGGGAACAGCACCTCCTCCTAACCTCCCCCCCACCCCTAATACCTTTGAAAAATGAAGTATTTTGAAAGCTGGGACAAAAACAAATCAGTTTCTCTGTAGAGAAATGGATAAAATGATGAATGAGTGGCTGCTGGTACCAGAGTTCAATGTGACTGAACATCTCCAGGTCTAAGTGGGTTAGATAAGGTTCTCTGTAAGCAAGGGGGAAAAGGGACACCTCCATCACAGGAGTCACTTTGTGGTAAATTGGATATCTGTGGTAGTGGGCTCACAACTGGGAGGAGCTAACTTCTCTCATGTGTAAGAACAGCTGCTGAGATTTATACACCTGATCAGCTGGAGTTGTGTGAGATTCATTTGATCAGTGTGCGGGCAGGCACTGAGGAAGGCTGGGGTTCAGTTTGCTGTGTGGGGAGCAGTGGGCATGGGGGTGACTCTTTTCCCAAGGTGTCTTTGAAATGTGATGTAACAACTTTAAGATGTAAGTTGGTGCCTTTAGAGTGTGCTGCCTTTAAACTGAGAAGAAACACAACACAGGTGGTGTTACTGGGTGATGAGCTGTGCATGTCTCTTTCAGGTGAAGTCTGTGACTTTAACTCCTTGGCTTGTTGAGGACCATTTTGACACCACTGTGAAGATGAGTACATACCTTGTGGCCTTCATCGTTTCAGATTTTGCCTCCATCAGCAAAAGAACCAGTCATGGAGTTAAGGTAACTCTGGCTCATTGCAGAAGAGCTTTTCCTGTACTGAAGTCTGTATCAATACACAGAATCACAGAGTGCTTTGGGTGGGAAGGGACCTTTCCAGGTCATCCAGTCCAACCCCCCCAGCAGCTACCAGGAACATCTGCAACTAGAGCAGGTTGCTAAGAGCCCAAACAATCTGGTCTTGATAACCCCACACAGATGAGACATCTACCAGCTCCCTGGGCAGCCTCTCCCAGTGTTTCACCACCCTCATTATAAAACATTTCTTCCATCACGGCTGCTGAGGGAGCTGGCAGAAGTCATTGCCAGGCCACTCTCCATCATCTTCAGTAAGTCCTGGGAAACAGGAGAGGTGCCTGGGGATTGGAGGAAGGCAAATGTCACTCCAGTCTTCCAAAAGGGCAAGAGGGAGGAGCTGGGTAACTGTAGAGCTGTCAGCCTCACCTGCATCCCTAGAAAGGTGATGGAACACTTTATCCTTGACTCTCTCTCTAGGCATATCAAGGATAAGGGGGTCATTGGGAGCAGTCAGCATGGGTTTACCAAGGAGAAGTTATGTTTGACCAAACTGATAGCCTTTGATGAGGACATAACCAGGTAGCTAGATGAGGGTAGGGCAGTGGACGTGGTTTATCTTGATTTCAGTAAAGCATTTGACACTGTCTCCCACAGCATCCTTGCAGCTAAACTGAGGCAGTGTGGTCTGGCTGGTTGAGTACTGAGGTGGATTGTGAACTGGTTGAAGGACAGAAGCCAGAGAGTTGTGGTCAATGGGATGGAGTCTAGTTGGAGGCCTGTGTCTAGTGGAGTCCCTCAGGGCTCAGTACTGGGACCAGTACTTTTCAATCTATTCATTACTGACCTGGCTGAGGGAACAGAGTGTGCTCTCAGCAAGTTTGCTGCTGACACTAAACTGGGTGGAGTGGCTGACACACTGGAGGGTTGTGCTGCCATTCAGCCAGACTGAGAGAGGCTGGAGAGCTGGGCAGGGAGACATGGAATGAGATTCAACAAGGCCAAGTGTGGAGTCTTGCACCTGGGAAAGACTAACCCCATGTATGAGCATAGGTTGGGGACTGAGCTGTTGGAGAGCAGTGAAGGGGAAAGGGATCTGGGGGCCCTGGTGGATGGAAGGATGAGCATGAGGCAGCAGTGTGCTCTTGTGGCCAGGAGGCCAATAGGATTCTGGGCTGGATTAGAAGGGGTGTGGTCAGTAGGTCAAGAGAGGTTCTTCTTCCTCTTGACTCTACCCTGGGGAGGCCACATCTGGAATCTTGCATCCAGTTCTGGGCCCCTCAGCTGAAGAAGGATAGGGAACTGCTGGAAAGAGTCCAGCCCAGAGCCACCAAGATGCTGAAGGGGCTGGAACATCTTCCTGCTGAGGAAAGGCTGAGGGAGCTGGGGCTCTTGAGCTTGGAGAAGAGAAGACTAATGGGTGACCTCATCTATGCTCATAAATATGTATTCCTGATTCCGCTGAGATCTTTCTGCCAGTGTTTTATTAGCTCTGGTGTGGGAAGTGTTAGATGTGTGCTGTAATGTCCCTTTTAGGGTCATTCAAGTAACTGAAATCAATAGTAACCTGGGTAAGCTTTTGGTGCTGGTAGTGAGGTGCTGCCTCCTTATCTGCTGTAGATTTCTGTGTACACGGTGCCAGACAAGATCAACCAAGCTTATTATGCCCTGGATGCAGCAGTGAAGCTTCTAGACTTCTATGAGGATTACTTCAGCATTCCATATCCTTTACCAAAACAAGGTGAGTGATAAATGTGTATTTAATTGAAAGCCTCATTCAGCCTAGAGAGTGAAACAGCACAAGAACACCCATTGAGAGGAGTAAGAGAGGGCCAGGTTGGCCTCACAAGCTTTCAAACTGGCTGCTTCAGAGGCTGTAAGGACAGATGGAGAAGCTCTGCAGGGAACTGAAAATTCTTCTCTTCTGTACAGAACCTTTTTTTGGGGTGTTATTTCAGTTGTTTTTGCAGTTGCACTTAGGAGAGCCCTCAGAAATGTGTGGGGTACCTGTGCCTGGGTGGGAGCAGTCATGAAGTGGGAAGAGTGGGTGAGCAAGTTCTTGACCGAGTTGGATGATACTGGTGCTACTTTAAGTTAACTATATATATTTTTTTCCCATTTACTGAAGTATTTTGAACTGTTTTTCCTAGATCTAGCAGCTATCCCTGATTTTCAGTCTGCTGCTATGGAGAACTGGGGCCTGACCACATACCGGGAGTCTGCCCTGCTCTATGACCCTGAGAAGTCCTCAGCATCTGCTAAACTGGGCATTACCTTGGTAGTAGCTCATGAGCTGGCTCATCAGGTGAGATCTGGGGGAGAGGAAGGAGTCTGACTGGGCCTGCAGAGAGGGGTCAGGGTTGGTGGATCCCCTGTGGGTAGGGGGATCTGCTCCTCTGTGAAGCACGGGGCCAGCTTGGGGTGAAGGAGTCCTGGCAAGCTGCTGTAAACATAGCTGTGTTCAGCTGAGCAGCTCTGTTGTCAGCCTTGAAATTAATTGCAGGCCAGCAAAATGGGGACTAAATGCTTGGAGAGGTTGGCTGCTTCATGTGTGGCTCTCCTGCCAAATGTGGTTTCTTTACAAGGTTGTGAGTGGAAACCACTGTGTTAGTGTGTTACTGTGAATGGGAAGAGGCCAGAGTATCAGTGTAACCAGGCTCCTCAAAGGTCTGTAACATACTCTCAATGCAGTTTCGCACAGGCCTGTAGCAGCTTTTGTGGTAACTTCCATCTTTAGTTTCAGAAGTGCTTTTGGTCTTTTCCCTTAGTGGTTTGGCAACCTTGTTACCATGGAGTGGTGGAACGACCTCTGGCTGAACGAAGGCTTTGCAAAGTTCATGGAGTTTGTCTCAGTCAGCATCACCCATCCAGAGCTGAGAGTTGTAAGCTGCAGTTACTCTGTTCCTGTTTCATCTCTGCCTTTGGAAGTTATTGGAATCTTAGAGCTGTCAGAGTTGGAAAGGACCTCAAAGATCATCTAGTTCTAACCTCCCTGCCTGGCAGGGACACCTCCCACTACATCAGGCTGCCCACAGCCCCATCCAGCCTGGCCTTCAAAGCTTCCAGGGATGAGGCTTCCACAGCCTCTCTGGGCAACCTGTTCCAGTGTCTCCCCACCCTAACAGTGAAGAACTTCCTCCTAATAGCCAACCTAAATCTCCCCTCCTCTAGCTTGCATCCATTTCCCCTGGTTCTGTCACTGCCTGACCTCCTCAAAAGTCCCTCCCCAGCTTTCTTGTAGCCCCCTTCAGATCCTGGAAGGCCACCAGAAGGTCTTCTGGGAACCTTCTCTTCTCCACACTGAATAACCCAAATTTTGCCATAGCCCTATAGGGACATCATAACAGGGAAATGCTCTCTGCCCCTGCCTGTCTGTTGGTTACTGAGCACTCTGGCATCAAACTGTTGGTGTCTCTTTGGAGTTCTTCTCAAGTCTCAGTAGCTTGACTGTTTAAAATCATAGAAGAGAAGCAGAGACTGGTTTGGGTGGGAAGGCACCTTCAAAGGTCACCTAGTGCAGCCCCCCCTGGAGGGACTTCTGCAGCTAGGTCAACTATTTAAGTTTAACACTAGAGCACATTTGGCTGCCAGTGTTACTGTATTGGGGGCTTTTATGCTCTGGAATAAGGAGAAAGGGATGTCTTGCTTTCTTTGTGTGATTCAAAGATCCCATGGAGTGGGCTGAGAAGTGATTCAAAAGGGGTTCAGTGGTCACAGAGCAGGGTTTAGCAGTCATATTTGGTTTTGCCTTCTCTTAGGAAGACTATTTCTTAAGGAGATGTTTTGATGCCATGGCAGTGGATGCCTTAAATTCATCCCATCCCATCTCTACTCCTGTGGAAGATCCAGCTGAAATTTTAGAGATGTTTGATGATGTTTCCTATATCAAGGTAAGAGACAACTGCTGCTGATTTCACTTGGGCTGCTGGTCCTGGAGAGTGGCACCTTACTGATCTCACCCCTACACAGGAGCCATCCCTGGCTCATGGTGTGAATGGTTTTAGGACTTGAAGAGTTCCTTCTCCAAAACACCAAAGTGGATTGCAGTGGCAGTTGCCTTCTCCATTCCTAAGAGGAGGAAGCCTTTACTTCCCCTCTCTGTTCTGCATCACTGTAGTCTTGAACCCTTTTTTGGGGGTTCTTACCCCAAGGACCACTTTCCCTGAAGCACTGCAGGCTGCTGCCTTGTCTAGTCACTGGAGAAAAGACCTAACATAACTTACTGAGGGATATTTCTGAAGAGTAATGACCAGTCAAAAACCCCAGTGCTGTTTGGATGTGTGTAACCCCAGATTTTAGTCAGAGAGACAGGCAGAAGTGAACTCCTACATAGATCAGTGGCATGCTGAGCTCTCCTGGAACCAGCAGCTTGCCAGCTCAGGAGCAGTGCTGTAAATGCTTCTTCACCCTTTTCTAAACTTTGTTTCTTGTTTTTTTCCAGGGCTCTTGTGTTTTAAACATGCTGAGGGAGTACCTGACTGCTGATGTCTTTAAAGCTGGGCTTGTGCAGTACCTGCAGAAATACAGCTACCAGAACACACGGAATGAAGACCTGTGGAACAGCATGACAACTGCAAGTTCTCCTCATGCATCTTGTGTCCGTTTGATACATTCCTGACTCCTGATGATGACATCAGAGACATGACCAGAGCTCTTTTTGTTCCCTTTCAGGTTTGCCCTACAGGAGGTGCTGACAAAAAGGGACCAGGAGGTGATGGTTTTTGCAGAAGCCAACAGTCATCTTCAACTGCAGTAAGCATTTAGTTTTTTTACCCCATCAGTGTGTAGGAGTTTGACACATGCCTGTTCCCTCTCACATCACTCTTCTGTGCTGTGGCACCAATATGGCTTTAGGGAGAGTCTGAGTTTGCTCAGTCCCTTTGGAAATCTCTTTTTCTGAGATAGGACACAGTCCCTACTCCTGTGCTGGCTGAAAACCAGGTGTACTTGAAGAGGTGTCACGTGGAGCCAAGTGGAATTGTCATGACATCCAATCTAGAGCTTAGAAATACCTAGCAGCTTGTCCAGGGTTCTCACAGACCCAGTCCTCTTTCACCACCACTGTGCTCCCATCTTCCTCCTCTTCTTACTTGCCTTCTTCTTCCCTTGCTAAACCCAGCACTGGACTAAAGGAGAGACTCTTGATGTGAAGGCAATGATGGACACTTGGACACTGCAGAAAGGTTTTCCCCTGGTGACTGTCACAGTGAGAGGGAAGAATGTCCACTTGCAGCAGGAGCTCTACCTGAAGGGAGTGGATTCTCCTTCACCCACAGGGTAAATAGCAGCACACCAACTGAACTGCTCTGTGTGGCAAACACTGACCTACAGGAAGAGCTTCTGTGGTTCACAGAAGCCCAGCATGGTGGAGGTTGGAAAGGACATGTAGGCATTATCCAGCCCAACCCCCCTGCTCCAGCAGGGTCACCTCCAGCTGCCTTGGGACTCTCTCCAGAGAAGGAGACTCCTCAGCCTCTCTGGGCAGCCTGGGCCAGGGCTCCAACACCCTCACACCAAACAAGTTACTCCTCCTGCTCAGCTGGAACCTCCTGGGTTCCAGCTGGTGCCCAGTGCCCCTTGGCCTGGTCCTGGGCATCTCTGAGCAGAGTCTGGCCCCAGCCTCTTGCCCCCAGCCTTGAGCTCTTGCTCAGCATTGAGCAGCTCCCCTCTGGGTCTGCTCTTCTTCAGGCTAAGCAGCCCCAGGGCTCTCAGCCTTTCCTCCTGCCAGAGATGTTTCCTCAGCATCTTGGGAGCCTCTGCTGGACTCTCTCCAGTAGTTCCTTGTCTCTCTGGAACTGGGGAGCCCAGAACTGGACTCAGGACTCCAGCTGTGAGGGCAATGGTGGAAACTTGGACACTGCAAAAAGATTTTTCCCTGGTAACTGTCTGTGGCCTGGCTAGGGCAGAGTAGAGGAGAGGAGAACCTCCCTCAACCTGCTGGTCACACTTTTCTTCATGCACCCCAGGAGACCACTGGTCTTCTTGGCCCCCAGGGTGCACTGGTGGCTCACAGGCAATAAGTAAACACTGCCTGAGCTCTGTCTTTCCCCGTGTAGCTTAGGTTCAGGAGCACTCCCAGGTGGTGCTGGACTTTAGATGCCTGGCTGAGGTGGCTGTAGCTGCAGTGCTGGGCCTCTGGGTGAGCTGAGATGTGCTGGTGGGAGAGGGTTGGAAAGTTCATGGTGTTGGTGGTTCCCCCAAGCAGACAAGATGAAAGCTAGTCAGGAGCATGTGGCTCTGCCCTGGGGTGAGAGGTGTGAGCACAGCCTGTTGCTGTTCCTGGGCCTGCAGGAGGTGTTCCTGGGTGTTTGGGCTGGGACAAGCTGGAGAAACGTTTTCAGAGTTCCTTCTCTTCTGCAACAGGTCCCTGTGGCACATTCCACTAACCTACATCACCAGCCAGTCTCACACTGTCCAGAGATTCCTGATGACAACTAAAGCAGGTAATTTCTTGGAGTAGTTAGGTGATTCATTGGTTCCAAGTTTGTTTGCAAAGCTGTGGTTTCCAGTTATCTTGACAGCATGTAGAGCTGCAGCTGCTGGTGGCAGAGAAGCAAATGTTGGTTGCCTCAGGAATGTCAGTGTAACAATCTCTTCATGTCTTCAGACTTCCTGTCACTGTTCTCCCTCTCTCAGATTGCTGGGAGGAACAGCTGTGGGTGGGTCTGGTCCTAGGAAGTGTTGGAATCCCTAAGGAAAACAGGATTTTGTGTTCCCAGATGTCATTATCCTCCCTGAAGAGGTGAAGTGGGTTAAGTTCAACGTGGACATGAGTGGCTATTACATTGTGCACTACGAAGGGGATGGGTGGGACCATCTGATCCACCTCCTGCAGGAGAACCACACAGCCCTCAGCAGCAGTGACAGAGCAAGTCTTCTCAACAACATCTTCCAGCTTGTGAGGTGAGGCCTGCTCTCCTGGTCTGAAAAGCCCACCAGCTCTGTGTGTGTATGAGCAGGCCCCACTGAGGAAGGGACTGTTGGTAGTGGCTGCTGGGTTCATTAAACCTGCTGAATAGCCTGAGAGCATCATCTTCTGCTTACAGCAGTGTCAGCTCAGGGTTTTTCTTGGTTGCAGTGGATTTCTCTAAGCCTCCTTAGTGAAACATGTTCTGTTCAATAAGGACATGCAACTGGAAGGATCTCAACATGGAGAGATGGACTGGGAAGATACTGGTGCAGCTTGTTAGAAACAAGGCTGTTGTGGTCAAAAAGATGTGATGTGATGGTGATTCTGCTAGGAAAGGCTCTGTCTTAGAGTTGTGTGTAGCCTGGCACAGAGAGCTGAAGGGTCTGGAGGGGAAGCCATGTAAGGAACAGCTGAAGTCACCTGGTTGGTTCAGCCTGGAGGAGACTGAGGGGAGATTTCAGCATGGTCTGTTACTTCCTCATGAGGAGAAGTGGAGGGGCAAGAGCTGATCTCTTCTCTCTGCTGACTGTGACAGGGCCCAAGGGAATGGCATGAAGCTGTGCCAGGGGAGGGTTAGGCTGGAGATTAGGAAAAGGCTCTTCACCCAGAGGGTGGTGGAGCACTGGCACAGGCTCCCCAGGGAGGTGCTCACAGTGCCAAACCTAACAGAGTTCAAGAAGCATTTGGACAACACCATCAGGCATGTGGTGTGGCTTTTGGGGTTCAACTGTGCATGGACAGGAGTTGGGCTGGATGATCCTCGTGGGTCCCTTCCAACTCAGGACATTCTGTGGTTCTGTGAACTGACAGAAGGAACTCCTGGCCTGAGTGTATGCTGCTGAAGAAGGAGAGGAATGGGGAGAGCTGGGAGATAACGAAGATCATATAAATTGGGGTGAGGGTGACTCCCAAGGTGATGTCAGCAGGGCTAGTGATGATTTTTATTTGGGGAGCAGAAGAAAGCTCTTTCTAGGCTGAGGAGAGTGAAGAAAGATTGCTCAGCACGTTCAGGGAGTTTAGAGAAGGAAAGGAAGAAGGGACAGGGGGAGGGGCAGGTTGGGTTGGGCAGGGTTTGTTTCATGGTGGGTGCTTGTACTTCGAGGCAGAGGAGGCAAGGGAATAAGGACAAGATGAGGCTGTGTTCAGGGAGCTGACTTGGGAAGGAAGCAGAAGAAAGGTTTCAGAGAAAATGAAAATATGAGCAGGGAGAGTAAGGAGAGATCTCTTCCATCTGCCCTGCTTGCTCTTGGGAAGGTCACTGAGGGCTACGCTGGCAGAGGCAGGAGTCAGGTGTGGAGAGTGAAGAAGCAGTTGGGCTTGTAGCTGAGAGGTTACTGCAGGCTGAATATCTGCATGGCAAGCCAGAAGGGTGTTGCTGAAGACAAGATCTCCATCTGCAGATTCCTTCTGAGTGCATGTGGGTGGCAGAGCAAAAGCAGTAATGGGGAGAGAGCAGGAGGGAGAGGCTGGGCTGGGATAACTTTGGTGCATGAGAGATGGGGGAAAAGTCAGTCTCTCTAAACCATTCTTACATTCCATTTCTTAGGGCAGAGAGTAGATATTAGGTTCCATGGCCTAGGTAGCTGCTCAGCCACATTTCACTGTGAAAGAGATTTGGAAACACCTTCAGAGCTTCCCTACTGACATCGTTCTCTGGAAAACAAGGGACTGGGATTTTGCTTTCCAGTTTGCCTTTGAAGTGTAGCTATGACTTGTTTTATCCCCTCTCTTCTCCTTCCTCAGAATGAAAAAGGTCTCCATTTCCAAAGCTTTTGATTTAACTTTATACCTGAAGCATGAAAGGGAGATCATGCCTGTGCTGCAAGGCATGACCGAGCTGATCCCTATCTACAGGCTTCTGGAGAGGAGGGCTGCGGGTGGTACAGAAAGACAGCTCAAGGTAATACTTCCAGTGTCCAGAGCTCTCTAGTTCTGCCTGTGCCCTGCCAAACACACTCTGACATTCCTCTCCACTGCTCCCCTCTCTCAGGAGTACATAGTGCATCTGTTCCAGGAGCTGATTGACAGGCAGGCCTGGAGCGACACGGGCTCGCTGTCCGAGCGGCTGCTGAGGCACTCGCTGCTGCTCTTTGCCTGTGTGCACAGGTACCAGCCCTGCCTGGAGAAAGCCTCAGGATACTTCATGGAGTGGCAGAAATCCAATGGAACCTTGAGGTCTGTCTGTAGCTGTTGCTGGCTTGTTTTCTGATGCTCCCTCTGATGGCACTAGAGTTAAGTTACTAAGAGCTAAGCTTCAGTCCTTTTCACACCGAGCTGGAACTTTAGCCTCCCAGTGCCTTCCCAGCTGGGTGCAGAACATGTGCCCACCCTAGCACGTAGACTGTGTGGACCTGCACAACTTGGGTTGTTAAAGATGGTCTCAGAAGGGACAATAAGATGTATTCCCTCCTTTATACCTCTGAAGATTGACCTATACCAGCTCAAAAACAGGTTACTAATGTTACTGTTACTGTTCAGAAACTTCACCAATTTTGGTTTCTCCTCATGACTAAAGATCCCCCTAGAAGATGCTCCAAAAAGTCTCTGAGAGGTTGTTCTGGGCAGGCTAGAGAAGAGCATATTGGTATCTGAAGTGGGCACAGCCATGGAAGGAATATACAGAAATTAAAAGTGGAAAAAAGGAGTCATGAGTCCAAAGCCTCTGGAAGTCACTTCCAGGGGAGGAGCAACACTGAGATACAGCCTGAGATAGAGCACAAGTCACATCAGGAAGCAGCTGAGGGAACTGGGGTTCTGTAGCCTGAAGAAGAGGAGCAAGGAGGCCTGGGTGAGATGGGGGTTGGAGAGGACAAGAGGAGATGGCCTCGAGCTTCAGCAGGGGAGGTTTAGGTTGGATATTAGAAATAGTTTCTGTGCAGAAAGAGTGGTTAAGCTTTGGCCCAAGCTGTGCAGGGCAGTGAGGCAGTTGCCATCCCTGGAGGTATTGAAAAGATGTGTAGATGTGGTGCTGAGAGACATGGTGTGGTGGTGCTGGGTGAGTGGTTGGACCTGATGATCTTAGAGGTCTCTTCCGGAAGAGTGATTCGATGGCTCTGTGGTATTTGAGTGTTTCCCAGCCACAGGGATCTCTTTCCTGTACCCCTGAGGGACCAGCACGTTCTGATGCCCTGTGCCAGCTTGCCTGTGATGGTCAGATGGCTGTGTTTCAAGATGCATCCCTCAGGAGGAGGTGGAGAGTAACTTGTGCTGCGCCCCTCGCAGGCTGCCAGCCGATGTGAAGACAGCAGTGTATGCCGTCGGAGCGCAGACTGCCGAGGGCTGGGATTTCCTCCTCAGCAAGTACAGGCTGCACACCTTCAGTGCAGAGAGAGAGGACATGGAGCTGGCCCTCAGCCTCAGCAGGAGCAAGGACAAGCTTCAGTGGTGAGTAGTCACCCAGGGACAGAGGTGTCATTGGAGAAGAGTTCACAATCTCTGCAACAGAGCTCTTCGGAGTCTTGTTGACAGCTTTTGAACCTCACGGTGTGTGAAATGATTATCAGAGTTCGTGGGGTCAGAGGAAGTGGCTGCACCTTTTCATTTCACCTCTTTGCTCTCAGGAATCAATGCACTCAGAATGTGCTTTAGCTGATTAGGACAAAGGGCAGTAAGACAGCTTTTCAGATACCTTACCTCTGTTTGACAGACACCTCTCTATTCACCTCTCTAGTTACTCTGATTCCAAGCTCATGTGCTGCGCATCCCCTGTGAAAAATGGAGCTGTCCTGCTTTGAAGAGGGCTGGGCACCACTGAGGTGTTTCAGGGGTTGCTTCAAACTGTGCTTTCTGTGAACCTGGTTTCTGCCCTTGGGTGGGGGAACATGTCACATCTGTCACAGCACAGGACACTGATTCAGCTTGTAGACATCCTTCAGCTGTTCTGTAATGTTGTTATTCACTCCTCATGCTTCAGTGCTGCTTGGGCACCTTAGTCCTCAGCAGCACTTGCAGGCCTGGCTTTTCTCCTGACACTTTGTGTAGAAGAAACACCATCCTTACAGGGGAGAGAGCTAAGGTTTGTGTTCATTTGGGAGTTCTGAGTAGGAGCAAAGGGCAGCCTTGTTTTTATCCTTTATATGCAGAATAAAAGTCTGCCAAGTGACTGACTCTGGGAGTGACAGAAGGATGGATGTGGCCAAGGAGTAGGTTGGGAAGAGCTGGAACTAACCCGGCAGATGTGCTGTGTCAGGACCTTTGGGAATGGGAACTCTCCACCACAGGACCAAGTACTACAGGAGCAGTCAGCTGTCAGCTTCCACTCCTGGTGTGAACAGCTTCCATCTCTGTTGTTGCTCCCTAGGTTAATGGACCAAGGCCTGCATGGTGACATTGTGAGAACTCAGGATCTTCCACACATTGTTGTGTTTGTTGCCAGAAACCCATCTGGCTATCAGCTGGCTTGGAGCTTTCTGAAAGAAAACTGGGAGAAAATAATAGAAAAGTAAGGAACATAAGTTGTTTTCCTTCTCTCTCTCTCTCTCTAACTGCTGCTTCCTACAGAAAGAGGCCTTTTCTGAGTGCAGATGGTTCCTTTTGGCAGGTTTGAGCTGGGCTCGAACTCGGTGGCAGCCATGGTGACGGGGGTGACGAGCCGCTACTCGACACGGGCAGACCTAGCCCAGGTAAGGCAGCCAGGTTCTGCCTGGAGAAGGTGACTTGTTGCAGATGAGGCAGTCAAATAGACCTCATGTGGTACAAGTGTGACTGGTCTCAGGGCAATAGCCTGCCTTTTCCTTGGAAAGGGTGGTAGCAGTGGAGCGAGAGAGGGCTTGAGGAAGAGCTTTCAGAGGTTCCTTCCAACCCCACACATTCCCTGGCTCTGTGATTCTGTGCTCTGAGAGCCTCACTGTGGATCAGAAGCAGTGTCTTGGCCAGTGGCCCAGGCTGTGGAGGTGTTTCTCTGTCCTACCCACAAATGTGGCTACATCTCCCACGGGGACCTGTGAACCTAGCAGAGAGTCTCTGAGGTGAGGATGTGTTACGGAGCAGAGCAGGGGGTGCTCCTTCTCCCTGCTGACAGCCACATTCAAATGCTGCCATCCTGCTCCACTGTAAGGTGCTGCAAGGGTTTGCTGTAGCATGAGTGACCTGGCAGTTCCTTCGGCTTCCATTGTCTCACCATCACTTCCCAGTGTCCTTGTCCACAGCTTGCATCTAGCCACTATCAAACCTTTGTGACTGTCTTGGGGTGGGAGGGGAAGGAGCTGGAAGACCCAAGGCCAAGGGTTTGGTTATCACAGATGTCTTGGTGATCTCCCTGTGCATCTAAGAGACCTTGCAGAGCCTCTTCATCAGCTCTTCTGTCACGTTTTTTATCAACAGGTGAAAGAATTCTTTGCTTCTCTAGAGGCAAAGTGCTCACAGCTTCGCTGCGTCCAGCAAGCGACCGAAACCATCGAGGACAACATCCTGTGGATGGACAGGAATCTGGAGAGTCTCAAAAGGTGGCTGAACAACCACCACCTGTAGAATCAGGGGAGCTTGATGTTATGTGTCAGAAGTAACTAAAAAGCACTTGAAAAGCTGTAAAAATTCAGGGCAGGGGCAACAGCTCAAGTGTATAAGTAGCATCTGCAGAAGGAGCTGTCAGGAAGTCTAACAGAATTGTTTTGTTGGAAGAGACCTTCCAAATCATCCAGTCCAGCCGTGAACCAGCACTGCCAGGGCACCACTACACCGTGCCCCCAAGCACCACACCTCCAGGGCTTTGAAACCTCTCCAGGGATGGGGACTCCACCACTGCCCTGGGCAGCCTGGGCCAGGCCTTGACAACACTTTTGGGGGAAGAAATTGTTCCTGATTTCCAACCTAAGCCTCTCCTGCTGCAACTTGAGGCTGTTTCCTCTCATCCTGTCACTCGTTCCTTCGGAGAAGAGCCCACAGTGCTGCTGCTCAGCATTTCTTCCTCATGGCTGTGGTTTGCTGGGGACAGAAGTACTCCCATCCACTAATCTGTCACCAGGTAATGCTTTGAAGAGAAGAGGAATGCTGTGCAGTGAGCTGAGGCCCAGGGCAGGGAGTCTGGCACACATTTGATCTGAAACCTCTCCTGAGATTTGTACTGAAAGGCAGACAGCAGAGAGGCTTTTTCATCTGAAACACTGACTCTTCAGCACCTCTCCTGCAGAGGTGCAGCTGGCAGCTCTTGGACTGAGGAGCACTGAAGCTCTGCCAAAGCAAAACCATCTCTGCATGAGCCTTTATCCTCATGGTTTGGGTTTCCAGGAGAATCGTTTTTACAAACACCTCAGATCAAGCATCACAGAATTAAAACAGAACAAACCCAGTCATCAGCTGTAACTAAAACTGCATCTCTCAAAGTGACCTGGAGAGGGATGATGTCTGCATGGGAGGCTTCTGGAGATCCTTCAGGGCTGGAGTTCTGCCTAACTCCTTCAGCTGCTGCTGTCCAAATTTGTCCTGCACTGCCGAGATCCTTGTGCTGTTGGGTGACATTCAGGCAATGAGTGTATGTGTGGGGGAAGATAAAGCAGTTGATTTAGGTGATTAACCATCAGATTGTTTTAGCAGGAATTTTTGCTTCCATTTATCCCTTCCTCACTGGTTGAAATGCAGCTGTTGCCTCAGGTGCTCACTGGTTTCTGACAGGACAGGGCCATGGGTAAGTCCTTGTCCTTTTATCCTGCCTGTGGGGTGGTGGTAAGAATTACCAATCCCATGTGCTGGGAAGGGAGAGGTCATGATGGACAACAGGTTTGAACTCTTGGAGGTGAGGTTTGCTTGGCTGTAACTGGCAGCTGTGAACAGCTCTGTCAACAACCTCTGTTGACCTGCAGAAAACTCTGCTGTTAGATCTATTTTTTTTCTTCTTCTCAAAAAACCCCAAACTGACCCAAAACTCCTTACCATGTGCTGGAGTGATTTCTTGCTCTCTTTCCTTGCTTTTCCAACATGATTCCACCATCTTCATTTCCTCTGAGCTGCTTGTCTGTTTCCACCCTGAATAGGCTGAAGCAGCCAAAAACTTAAAGGGATAAAAGGAAGATTTTTGGGGAAGAACTATTCCTCATCTTTGGTCTGTGCTTGACTGTTCTTAGCTGTAGACATTTTACCTGCTCAACAAGTTGGAACCTGCTGCCCCAGGGTTCAGAAAGGCTACTGAGTTCTTGCTGCTGAGGGTGAGGAGCTCAGTCAGTGTTGCAGAACACCCTAGTTGGTCATTGGCTCCTTTTAGGCATGAAGCATCTTGTCCCTCTTACCTCACGAAGGGGAACAGGAGTCCTCAGCAGGTTGTGTGTTGTGTGTACAACTCTTAAGGGGATTTCAGGTCTTGTTTTAAAATGTTTTCAGAGCTGAAAAGGTGATTTCACAACAAATAAAATCCTTTACATTACTCTAGGTGATGTTCTTCATTTGTGTCATTGTGCAGAGTTCATTCCTTTAGCTGTGTTGAGCAGTTACTTCCATTCTGTTTTCTGCTTTAACTGCTTCACCTTCAGTTTCACAGCTTTAGGGAAAACCAAGCAGCATTCCCAGTGTACCAAAGCTCCCCTCCAGCCCCACCCTCCCCTTTATTTTACTGGAGGAAGCATCAGTTGGCTTACAGGTGTCCAGACACCATCACATCCCTCCCTGCAGAACAGAGGCAGCATCACAGAGGTGTGTTGGTATGGCCATGGTGCCAGAGCCCTGGCCCAGGCTGCCCAGGGGGGCTGTGGAGTCTCCTCCTGGGGAGAGATTGCCAAGGCAGCTGGAGGTGATCCTGGGCAAGCTGCTGTGGGTGACCCTGCTGGAGCAGGGGGTTGGACTGGGTGATCCCCAGAGCTCCCTTCCAGTCCCCACCATGCTGGGATTCTGGGATCAGATGGTGAGGACCTTCCTGCGGCATCACTGCCAAGTATTTGGTAGGGTATTTTTGAACAGGTGACATCCAGTTCTCACATGTCAGTATGTGGAGGTGTGTCACTATTCCTGGGGTTTCTTTTCTCAGGCATCAGCACCAATAAATGAGGCTGCAATCACCACACTGCATTCTTACAAAGTTTATTAGTGTGACACAGGTGCAAAGTACAGTCAAAAAGTTTAAGTATCCCCAACTGAAATTTCCAGGCTGTCTGCTACACACTGGAGTCAGGTCTGGTCTGGGTGTTTCTGTCAGTCACCATCCTCTGCAAGCTAAGGGTGAGGGTGCGTGAGATGTTCTGCAGGCTGTGAAAGAGAGGAGGCACAGGCAGCCCTCGGCTGGGGTGAGCAGCTGCATGCAGCAGGAGCCTGCTCACGCCCCTTCTGCAGAGCAGGTGAAGGTGACCTCATTCCTTGCAGCATTAACTATTGCCCAGTTCCTGCATTCTCTGGATTCTGGAGCAGCAAGGACTACAAACAGTGCAAACTAAAGTAAGACACAGTCTGCCTGTTGACCTGAACTACTCTGTGACCTCTGCTGGGGCTCATGCACCTTCTTTAGGTGCTTTCTATGTGCTGGTCATGGTGTCATTGTTACCTTAGGATCCCTATTCGTTTAGCCCTAGAGACTCCTGAACCAGGAGGTAACAGTACAGATACGACTGGAAACTGACAAAGACAAACCCGCCCTAAAATCCTTAGGGGGTGGTGGAGTTGTTTGTTTTGACTACAGTTAAGGCAGCATCCAAGAGACCTCGTCTAACACTAGCTGAGCTGGATGAAGCAGCTTATCCCCAGGTTTTCATTCTTCAGCTACCCCGAGACCAGCGACGGTTCCCTGCCAGGAGCTGCTGTGGGGACAGACCCTGCAGAAGGGCTGAGGGTAGCTGAAGTTGCGTTCCAGAACACACACTTACTTACTACTATCACTGCAAGGTTCCAAAGGCAAATACACATTCTTCTGAGATTTACAGGCACTAGGTAGAGATTATGTGCAAAAGTCTGCAGGTATCTTTTCTTTCTTTTGGCATTGCTACTCATTTAAGAAATCTACTTCTTGCAAAGATAAAAGCATTCTCCTTCCCTCTGAGAACGGGAGAAAAGGACAAAAGGAGTCAGAGGATGTAAATATCATAACATGAGTGGCTTGGAAAGAAAAAAACCAACAGCAAAGAACCATCTTAGTCTACTACTGGAAAGAAAGCAAATAAGAAAAAGCCCAGCAAGTTGTGACTATACAGAAACCACCTAGAAAAACTACAGGCTTTGGGCATCAGCTCTTCTTGAGGGATCTGCTGCCAGAGAGAAGGCGTTTTACGTGACGCACCAAGATCCTGGGGGGAAGGAAAGGGAGAAAAGTCAGAGTGTTTGTCTCCAATAACTTGGGGAAAATTGACAGAATCGATCTGGGAAGGATTGTCAGAGAAGGCTGAAAGTCTCTAGTGACAGAAAGAGATCCTGGAAGAGCTGAGAGCACAGGAGCTGAGAGACTGTTTGAAAGCGACACTGCAGTGAGGGCCTGGCCCCTATACATCTTAAAATCACAGAACCATTAAGGCTGGCAAAGACCCCTCAGGTGATCATCAAGTCCAACTAACACCCCCATGCCACTGAACCACGTCACCAAGTGCCATGGCCACAGAGATTTTAGGCTTCTAGGCTGACTGAGGCCATGCTCATTTATCAGATCTGCTGCCATCATGTAGCAGCAGTCAAACGTGTGTGTGGCTTTGCCCAGGAAGACACGGGGCCAAGTGGATCAGTAGCTGGGATGACCTCTGAGGGTGCTGTTGCACCCAGCAGGTCACTGTGGAGTGTGTGGAAGAATGGCTAAGCGTGTGTTTAAATCCCATGTGGAGGGTGGAAGGAACACCCTGCTGCTTGCTTTGTTCTATGCAGCAAGGTGATAAACAGAAGTGAGATTTCCCTTCCATGTTGTTTTCTAGTGGTTTCTGGCTAATTCCTTGAGCAAAGGGTGTGAAAAAGAAAGGCTTTTTGTGCCTAGGAGCACTGATGTTCAAAGTCATCCCATGTGGCATCCAACAGCGTCTCCAGTCGTGTCTGCGTGCAGGTAAGAGACTCAACACAACTCAGCTTTGGTAGCACCAGAGTGAGTTTCTTTGTGGTGGTTCAGAGAAGAAGAGAGAAGAAATCTCACCCAATCCTCTTAACGTTTAGCTTGTTTTTTCCTTCTCAGATTTGCTGCCAGAGGACTGTCCCCTTGCCTGGAGAGCAAGAGAAGCAGGAGATGGTAAGGAACTGAGACTGCAGCTAAAACCTGAAGTACGATGGTGACAGATACTTATCAGAAGTCACAGTTCAGGCATAAGCATGGTCCTGAAGTACAGAAAGTTTGGCAGGAGTATTTGTAGCCTTGGTTGTGTGTTTGTCTTTTGCCTTCTCCATCCTCACTCACTTGGCTTCGGCTGAAGCAGGCTGGGGGTGACCTTTTCATGTCCTACTCCTCAACACCCTTTCACCCACACTAGTGATCCAAGCACAGCTCACAACATTACAAACACATCCTCCCACAGAGAGGCAAAGACTACCCCAGTTCTACGTGGAAAACAGTTCTGCTGTTCCCCAGAAGGCCTGTGAGGCAATTCCTTGATACAATCCCAGCTGCTGAAAGGGGAGACACAGAATTCCCAGGGCAGATGTCACCACCTGACTCAGGCACCCCCCTGCATCAATCCCATCAGAGAACCATGTGAGGGGAGAAGTTTCACCCTGAACTAAATCCATCTTCTGTATTTCTGGATGACAACAGCCAAGCAACTCTCTTCTTTTTGACACCCCACCCCAAAAACATCACAGAAGCAACTGACTTCTTTTTCCACCCAGATCCATCCTCACAACTACAGGCTATAGTTCATTCATACAGTCATCCATCAACTGCAGTTCATTCTCTCTTTTGTTACAGGATGATGATAATGTGAGGAATGGAGCCTGGCTGCATGAGCACACTCTAATCCCTGTTAGAATGCTGCTGTTTCAACTGTCAGGAGAGGCGATGGGAATCCTGTGCAGATCAGGACAGGTCAGCTGTCACTCTAAGACCAGCAAACACAGGAGTGGGAAGCCTGTGGAGCATGCTCCCAGGCCCCTGCAGACAACAGCATTCTCTGTGAAATAAACATATTTTAGCCCCCATTTCCTGGACATCCCCCTAAGGGGACAGCTGCTTTGCTCCTGTGTGCCAGCTTACAAACAAGGACTGAGTTTGACCTGCTGATGCAAGGCCCCCCACAGAAACACACATGGAATAGGAATCCAAACTCCAGCTGTTCATCTTTCACTTCCACAGTGTATGGGAGCCATGACTGGACAGATCAGATTCACAGGAAGAGAGAATCACTAAGCTTGGAAGAGACTTTTAAGATGATCAGGTCCAACCATTAACCAGCACTGCCAGGTCACCACTGAACCATGGCCCCCAGCACCACATCTCCAGGGCTTTTCACAATGCCTCCAGGGATGGTGACTCCACCACTGCCCTGGGCAGCCTGGGCCAGGCCTTCACAACTCTTTCAGGGAAGAAATTGCTCCTCATGTTCAACTTGAACCTCCTGCAGTGCAACCTGAGGCCATTTCCTCATGTCCCATTCCTAGTCACCTGGGAGAAGAGACCAACCCCCACCTGGCTCCAGCCTCCTCTCAGGGAGTTGCAGAGAGTGAGCAGGTCTCCCCTGAGCCTCCTTTTCTCCAGACTAACCAAGCCCAGTTCCCTCAGCTGCTCCTCACCACACTTGTGCTCCAGACCCTTCCCCAGCTTCCTTGCCCTTCTCTGGACACACTCCAGCACCTCAGTGTCCTTCTTGGGGTCAGGAGCCCAGACCTGAGCCCAGGATTCCAGCTGTGTTTGTACCTTTTTTTGGTCTTTGGCCTTTCCTTTCTCTTTCGGGGTCGGTTTTGTGGCGCTGGCTTCTGTTCCTTTTGTGTCCTACACTCAGAAAACAGAACAGCTACCAGTTAGACAGAGAACAGAGGACTGATGTCCCCCACTTTGACATCTGGTTGGTCAAGTGGAATGGAGCTCAACACAGGATGCAGAGCACCTAGTTACTGCTGCTCTCCACCCTCTTCATCTCCCAGCCCAGACTGATAGAGTAGTTGTCCCCACCCAGGTGCAGGACCTTGTACTTGGCTTTGCATAGGAATTTAGGTAACACCAAGTTTCCTTTCTGCTTAGGACATGCTGAAGGATAGAAAAGCAAGTGGCTAACAAGAAGGAGTTACAAGTTCTGAATTAGTTTGAGCAGTTGTAGAGAAAGAGAAAGGAGTCCACAGTTTTCATACCCAGAGCACCCTTGGGATCCCCTGGGCAGGAGGCACCCTGTACTCAAAGCCATGCTGAGAGCTCTGTCCTTCTCTCCAAGCTGAAGGTAACAAACGTTGGGTTATGAGCAAGCAGAAAGCACCTCTGATAGTGATCTTTCCCCCACGTGGACCAAATCTCAGCCCCCTTCTTCACCCTCTTTTTCCAGCACAACCACCCTGTCTCAAACACCATCCACTCTTCAGTTGGTGACCCCCAGATGAAGACAGCTCCCATAGCCATTTGATTTCAGACAGCCTTGCACATGCAGCACTTCAGAGGACAAGTCTTACAGCTGTGTTTAAGATCATTACATGACAAAGAAATGCTCCATTTCTTGTGAAAACATCTCTCCAGTCCATTCCTTCTTCACCTTCCTTCTCAGCTCTGCTATTTTACCTAAGGGCTCTAAACCTCTGGGTAGCCCCAGCACTTCTCTCTGCAGAACCCTCTTGACTGTTGCTCAGTTCCAGCCTGCAGCTTCTGCTACATACTGCACACAACTCTTGAAGAAAGACTTCTCTGCCTCTCTACATTTCTTGGACACTTCAATCTGTACAGAAGCAGTCCTCATAGTTCTGCCCTCAGTCTGCTCCTCCAGGCCTACCTCACCTCTCTGAAGGACTCCATGTCACAAATCTTCATTCTTCCAGATGTTTACCACACAGCTAGACACATCCAACCTCCACTACAGCTGCAGGACAATCCCTACACCTGGCTAGCGTCTTCTGAACAGGATAACAACTCAGCTACTGCGAAGGGAGCAGCTTCCAGAGGACTGTAAGCCTGCTCCTCCCGCAGGTGACCAGCAGATGTCCTACCTTCGGGCGCTTTGGAGTGGCAGGAACCGCCTGGCAGGCGCCGAAGTCGTCCGAGAGAGCAGCGATAGCCTCAGAGTCGTCTGCAGGGTGCTGCAACAGTTTGAATTCTGAAGTCAGACAGCAGGCAATGCTTCTGACAGACACATTCATGTCCCAGGAGTTCATGTCTGCTCTCGTTACCCTTCTGTCTAAGCACACAAACCAGCACAGCCCGGAGCTCTAGTGTGTTAGAGCACAGGTGTCCTTTGGAGCTTTCCAAGAGAGGCCATTTCTCTGGAGGCTGGACCTGAACATTCACAGGGTATCTGGGCAGGAAAATGCCTTTACTGGGAAGGGTTAGCCCTCACAGAAGCTCTGCTGTCCACACTGTTGCTACTGCCTCCTGCGTTCAAGGGCATCTCTGAGGATCTGCAGTCACTGTGAGGATGAGCACGCAGCACCAAACACACACAGAACAGAAGGATCACAGGCCTTACCTTTTCTCCCTTCATCTTCACATCACCCTCTGCTGCTGGCTTTACTGGCTGACCCTGGGAAGAAGACAGATCACATCCTCATTCTGAACTGGTCAGGGTAGTTTTAAGAGACAAGAACTCATGCGTGACATTGGCAGTTTGCAGAGCACCAGGAGAGTGGTGCTGCTGTGACCTGAGCTCGCTCTTTCTCATGCTGTGCCTTCCAAGTCAGTTCAGGATTGTTTTCATGAGCTGTCACTCTGCCTGCATCTCTGACAGCATCTTTCTATCCCTGTAGTTTACTGGAGAAAGTTTCCTTATCCACAAAAGCTCAGGTCAGTGTCAGAGCAGCCAGGTGCTCCAGGGAACAGCGGTTTCACAGGGCAAAGGCTGTGAAGGTCTATACAGCACCACCAAGGTATATACACATTGTCCCCGAACTGGGAACAAAACTACCTGGAAGGAGTAAGAACTATTACTGAGAGGGAGCAACCCCCTCCTCTTTAGAAGCAGAGTACAAAGCCAAGCTCTTTAAAGGGAGACCTAATTTTTCACCTGGATTCTGGAGCACCTAAACCACTGAGCCAGTCTAACTGGATTCTGCTAAATCTCCAGGGTGATCCTAGAATGGCTGAAGTTGGAAGGGACCTTAAGGATCATCTAGTTCCAACCCCCCTGCCATGGGCAGGATGCCACTCACCAGACCAGGTTGCCCAGGGCCACATCCAGCCTGGCCTTGAACACTGCCAGGGATGGGGCAGCCACAACCTCTCTGGGCAACCTGTGCCAGTGCCTCAGCACCCTCTGGGTGAAGAACCTCCTCCTAATTTCTAGTCTAAACCTCCCCTCCCTCAGCTTGTATCCATTCCCCCTTGTCCTGCTGCAATCCGACCAGATGAAAAGTCTCTCTCCTTCTATCTTGTAATCCCCCTTTAGGTACTGAAAGGCTGCTAGAAGGTCCCCTCAAGGCCTTCTCCTCTCCAGGCTGAACAACCCCAACTCCTTCAGCCTATCCTCATAAGGGAGGTGCTGTTGTCCTCTGACCATCTGTGTGGCCTCCTCTGGACCCTCTCTAACAGGTCCACACCTTTCTATGCTGAGGAGCCCAGAGCTAGATGCAGTTCTGCTGTTGCAAACAAGAAGTAACAAACATCTTCCTTACCTGCTGCCCTGACTCCAGAAGTTTCTTGTACTCAGGTGGGATAGTATCATCTCTCTCTCCAAGTTTGTCTCTGTGTTCAGACTCAGCCTTTTCCTGAAAGCATTTGTCTTTTTAGCAGCTTCAACACTTGTTAGAGATGTTCAGCCAGCAGCAGCCAAAGGCCTCATTAGGCTGAGCATAGACTGCCTCTTTTTAACTGAAGATTTTACAAGTCCCAGGGAAAAAACATCTCTTTATTTGACTGTGAAGTGTGTTTCATGCCTGAAAGGTTTCCAGTGACTAGCTCTCAGCCAGTGGGCTAGTTCAGTCAGTTCAAGACCTATCCACACAGCAGCATCCCAGCAGAAAGTTCTGTCACCCTCCCATTTTCTTTTCATCACCAGGACTAGAAGGAGTCATTCCACACTTCCACACTGCAGCTGGATGTTCCTGCAATTCCCCACCTGTCAGTGCACCTGAGGGCCCTTCACAGAAGCCAGGGCACTTCCTCACCTCCCACCCAAAGGGAGCAGGATGCTCTCCTCAGACTTCAGAGCCAGAGTCAGCTGCAAACCCAGAGCACCAGCAGCTGCTGACAACTGCCCTGATCATGGAAGTGTTCCTTCCACAGTGGTTATTGCTCAGTCTGTGCTTCTCTGCTTTCTGGCAAGCACACCTGGAAGGTGCCAAAGACAACATCTGGTTGAGATCAAGCAGGTTTTTAAGCACATTGCTGAAGAAGATTTTTGCCTTTGTTAGACATTTTAAGGATCAATTCTTTCTTCCTGATTGTTTTTGAAGGGCAGGATTTTCCATGCCTCTGTAGAGAGCAACACCCAAAGAAAGCTGAGGTCTTACAGCTCCACTGAGGCACAGGAGTTGCTGAGATCTCACCCATCAAAGGTTCACTCAGACAACACCACCCAGATGGCCTGAACTCCTAAGCTCCTAAGGCAGCCAACAGCCTCCAGACTAGATTCCAGCCTAACTTTACCCACAGGCAGCTTATGGCAGGGATTTCTTCCCCCTGGTCATGTCTTTTACCTTAAAGATTTCAGTTTACTGCTTTCAATTGCCACTATACAGAAATGTGTCTGACTGTCTTATTAGCAGAAAGGTCTTTGTACAGCTACATGAAGAAAGACTGAACAGAGCCAAAGCAGAGAGAAAGAAGCAAGTTAAGAGCTGTGAGTGATTAAATGAGCACATCTGCTGATGAACTTGCTTTCTGTGGGGCTACCAAAGTGTGACAAAAAGGCTACAATATTAGAGAGAGAGCCAAGAGAAGGCATCTGGAAATACTGAGAACAAGGACCCCAGAAGGCAGTGAAATGATTGCTGTTTCCCTGTAACATTTCCACACTCATCCCCAAGGGGCTGAAGCCTATCAAGGAATGCAGCACTTGCAGAGAAGACAGAGGCAATCCAGCTGATAGAAGGGAGCTGCCTACATGGAGGACAACATCAGTGGATGCTGTTTTTCACTAGTCACCCCACTCCTGCACCTGCAAACCACATGACAGCCAGCAGTATCTCAGGGCTATTGCAGCATGCCATGGAAAAACAACAAGTCTCTAAGAAATAAGGTAAGTATCTCAGATTTTGGGGCTACTTTCAGCCCCTTCCCCACCCCCATCCCAGGCTGCACAACTTTCAGATTGTCTTTTGTTACCTTTACTTCATCCACAAGTGGCTTATTCTCATCAGGATCAGGTTCCCTCTGCCCCAGTAAATCAGACAGGAGATCAACAGCTTCATCCATCATTTTTCCTCCCTAACAAACCATAAACACAAGCTGTGGTAAAAAGAATTTAATTGACCAAGCTAATATAAGTACTGACTAATGAACTGCCAGCTTCAGTGAGCAGTGAATAATCAGCTCTGCCTTTGTCATCATAATGTAGTGCAAGAGCTGGCAGAAAAAGAGAAGTTGCAGAAGATGAAGAGCCACAGAAAATATCATTTCAAGAAGGAGCTACAGGACTTGTTTTATTTGTTTTGGTTTGTTCTGGTTGCACTTAAGCCTAAGTGATCTATGGAGAACAGCTCTGTGGAAAGATTCCCTTTAGGTACCTACCATTAATGTGGCAAACATCATTATCATTGCAGATCAGCTCCCAAGAAGTGTCAGTCTGAGTTCAAACTCTGGAGCATTTTCATCTTCACAGTGCTTCTGCTCATTGGCTAACTCACACCAGTTCTATTCAGACAGTGGCCAGAATAAAAACCACAAAACACCTAACCCCCAAGGGGGAGAAGCTTTCTCTTCTTAAATTAGCCTGGAAACCCTAGAGGCAGCTCCCACCAGATAGGTAAGAGGGAGAAGGAGCCACCCAACATCACCACTACATGCAGTGGTGGGAAGTTCTCCTGCCATCAGGAGGTGATGGTGCTGCCTGTCCCAGTAACCCTCATCACTGAACCACAGAATCAGGAAGGTTGGAAAAGCCCTCCAAGATATCAGGCCTAACCACTGACCCAACACCACCTGGTCACCAAGTGACACATCTAGATGTGTTCTGAACCCCTCCAGGGGTGGTGACTCCACCACTGCCCTGGGCAGACTGGGCCAGGCCTTCACAACTCTTTCAGGGAAGAAATTGTTCCTCATGTTCAACTTGAACCTCCTGCAGTGCAACCTGAGGCCATTTCCTCATGTCCCATTCCTAGTCACCTGGGAGAAGAGACCAACCCCCACCTGGCTCCAACCTCCTCTCAGGGAGCTGCAGAGAGTGAGCAGGTCTCCCCTGAGCCTCCTCTTCTCCAGGCTAACCAACCCCAGTTCCCTCAGCTGCTCCTCACAACACTTGTGCTCCAGACCCTTCCCCAGCTTCCTTGCCCTTCTCTGGACACACTCCAGCACCTCAGTGTCCTTCTTGGAGTGTGATCTGTCCTCCTGAACTCCTCGTTTTACAGGCTTAAGAGATGACTTTGCCACTGTGACAATGACTAGACTTATTATTTTGGATGTTCTCATTACCTAGCCAGGGAGACAAAGGTATGGTTTGGCTAAAGACCCAAGCCTGAAAATGAAACCACTTGCCCACAGTGCACCTATCCCCTGATGCCCTCAGTAACTCTGGAGGAACCAGCAAAGGACTGGGCACCTCCTTGTCCAGGTGCAGGTAAGGAGGTTTGAAGGATGATGAGCAGAACTCTGACAACATGGGCAGAGCAGTCTTCACAGGCAGTTGAGAGGCAGTGCCCACAAATCCACACTTTTCTTTCCCCCAGAGGGAATATTTCCTTTCCCCCCCAATATCCAGTCTTACCAGTAAATAGATTTAACTTATCAACAGCCTACACTGCTGCAACTGGCCAGACCACCCTCTCATCTCTCTTCATCAGACAGTTCTCAGTTTGAGGTAAGGATGGACAGAGGAGGTTGCTTACCAAGGCAGGAGCTGGAGGAGCTGCTAAGTGCACTGAAGAATCTGCAACAGCAGAGATCACCTGGGAGGAGCCTGCAGGAACTGCACCCTCCTTGGCTTCCTGAAACAAGACACAGAATCATCACTGACACAAGGAAAAGGTGCATCAAGTTCCACACATCTAAAATGTGGTGCCCATACTCATGTATTTCTAGACTTTTCTTTTTCTTAGAAGGTTTACTAAGTTCAGGTTCAAACCTGTTCCTGAGAAGCACTGGGCAACTGCCCTGCATCTCTCTTCAGGTTCTATCTCCCATCTCAACGACCGGGTTAAACCTTGGTATGGCTTCAGTTAGAGGCAGGTTTTAGGCGACCCCAAAGGAGCTAAGGCTTCCCCAATCCCATCTGTAGTCCCAAACCACACTTCTTCAATTCCCAAGGCAAAGAATTACTTCTGCAAGCAGCTGGTAACAAGATATGACAACTAAATTACCTTGTTGTTTCTGGTAACCAAAGTCCTGCTCTTCTGTGAATTGATTGCAAAAAGCCTCTGAAATCTACAGTTACTGGATTTTGTTTAATGAAGTTTAGATAAAATTGAAGGAAAACAAAGTATCTGATTGTTGAAACAACCTGAACACAAAAGAGATGCTCAGAAATCAGAGAGACTCACCTTTGGTGCAGCTGGTGATGGAGAAGAGGAAAACTCTTCTGCCAAATACTCCAGATCCAGAATATCATCTTCAGACTTAGGCTGTCGTTAAAAAGAACAAAGAAAAGATCATGTCAAGCCTTTTAATCTATTGGAAAGCAAGCAGGTAACAGAGTCTATCTGGGTTAAACCTGAAGTCTGGGAAACCTTACTGACATTTGAGCAAGTCAGGAATGAATGCAGCACTTGGCTGAATATTCACTTTCTTACCTGGGATTTTACTTCTGGTTTTGGTTGGAGTGGTTTTCGTTCTTCACCCTGCAAGAGGAAAAACCCTTCTCTTAAACCAGCCATGCAACACAAGCCCTCTGAAAGCATCCACTGAACAACAGGCAGTGTGACACAAGGAAACTAACTACTAGCCTCAGGTGTCTGCTGCTACTGAAGGTGTCACTGGGAAAATCCACGTCCTGCAACTTCACAACATCCAAGTGCTGAGAAGTGACCCAGTGTGGGGGCTCTGAGCTCCCCTCCCTCAGGCTTCCACTTCTGTGGATGGCATCATTAAAAATCAAATGCCAACTTCCAACAAGAGCCCTGGGGTGCAGAGCCCAGAAAGGCTGAATGCTCCCACAGTGGCAGCTCTGTGCAAGCCTTGGCTGTACTGAAGAAGCCATTTCTGTCAGGGGAGTCCTGTGGGGATGCTTCTACAGATACCACCTTGAGACACAGGGGGGTTTATAACACAGGGGGGTTTATAGCAGCTTTGACCAACCACAATGTATTAAGTCCTGAAGCACAAAGAGCTAATAAAAGACTCCAGTGCACTAAACTCAGCCAAAATCATTCATGTCTGGGTTCCTCTATCTAAATCACTTCTGTGCCTGTGTGGGCATCTACAGATGGATGACAGACATCCAGAGACTAAAAGCCAGAATCTGTAGATACTGTAAAAAGGGC
The DNA here is from genome assembly GCA_013399015.1 of Galbula dea. NCBI lineage: Eukaryota > Metazoa > Chordata > Aves > Piciformes > Galbulidae > Galbula > Galbula dea. The sequence goes on from VWZX01005948.1 coordinate 78,611, forward strand.
TGAACTAAACATGACCATTTCCAAATGAAATGGAGTTTCAGTTTCACCCACATATCCTGAGGAAGGAAAGGGAAGGAAGACTAAGATGGTGCCATAAAGCAATTACTTTTGCTCCTCTCAATCTGTACTCTGGAGGAATTGTTTCTTCCTCTTCAGCCAGGTTTTTGGGTTTTCTCTGTTTGCTTTTCACCTGTGAAGGCAAAATAAGATTAGTACTAAGAAGAACAAGTAACTCCATCCCAACAGAAATGCTTCTGAGCACTCTTTCAAAGATTGTTCTCTGAACCCCTCCAGGGATGGTGACTCCACCACTGCCCTGGGCCAATGCCTGACCACTCCTCCTGTGAAAAAATTGTTCCTCATGTCCAACCTGAACCTCCCCTGGAGCAATTTCTCTGCCTGTTTCTTCCTGTGTATAACACAAGTAGCTCTACTTGTCTCAGGGAAGATCCAGAGAGCTCAGTAAATAAAGAGGCAGGGACCAACCACCAAATAGCACTGCTCTTCTGAGTGTCAGTGCTTGCCTCTGTGAAATCCACTCAGCAGCTGCCCCAGCTGCATGCAGAGGGAGGATGAACACAGAAATCAGCAGCCAACTTCAGAAAGGACTTCCCCCCCATCTGTTGGAAGATGACAACTCAGAAGAGGTAGTCAAGACAACTTTGGGACCTTCTGGTTGATAGCAGAGCTGTCCTCCCTGGTTTTGGCTCCAGTTTTGGGGTGGCAAGTGAGGGCATTCAGACTGTGACTATGAACAGCATTCCCTTAGGCAGAACACAGCTGTTTCAGTGCCCCACCTAAGGCTCCCTGTTAGTGTAAGATCAGTGAAACATTCACAAGTTTCAGGTCTTGTTCCTAACTGAAACCACTTACCATGAACCTGCTTCCTTTTGAAAAAGGATGGATGCTAGCCCTGCTGTGCATGTGAATGCTGCTGTGGCTCAGCAGTAAGGCACTAAGCAGATGCAGTGTTCAGAAGCTGAGGGCACTACTGTACTGCAACAGGCAAACCCATGAAGAAACCATGCCCCCTGAGTTCAGACCCTGCTAGCTCTCCCTAAGCAGAACACAAACTGGTTTCACAAGTGACTTTTCTTTCAGAAAAAGGTGAAAATATTCTCTCTAAATTGTTTTTAGACTGAGGAAATACAGCAAGCTGAAGGCAATTGATCATCAACACTCCATTACCTTGAGGCCTGGTTGTTTCTTCACCTTGTCCACAAGAGGTTTATTTTCCTTTGGATCAGGCTCCCTTTCTCCTAGGCTGCTGGACACGGTTTCATCTGCCACAGGACCAACCTGTAAGGGTAATGTCCTGGTATGAGCTGGAATGGGACCAGTTCTGTTCTCTGATTTTACTTTTCAGCTAGTTAAAACAGACTGATATTATAGACTCATAGAAAGGGAGGAAGGGACCTTAAAGATCATCTAGTTCCACCCCCCCTGCCTAGAAGGGACACCTCCCACTACATCAGGTTGCCCACAGCCCCATCCAGCCTGGCCTTCAAAGCTTCCAGGGATGAAGCTTCCACAACCTCTCTGGGCAGCCTGTTCCAGTGCCTCACCACCTTAACAGTGAAGAACTTCCTCCTAATGTCTAATCTAAATCTCCCCTCCTCTAGTTTGCATCCATTCCCCCTAGTCCTATCACCACCTGACCTCCTCAAAAGTCCCTCCCCAGCTTTCTTGTAGCCCCCTTCAGATACTGGAAGGCCATCAGAAGGTCTCCTGGGAGCCTTCTCTTCTGCAGACTGAACAACTGCAACTCTCTCAGCCTGTCAATATATAATTACAATATCACACAGCAGATACAGTAAAAAGCAATTCTTAGGGTGGAGCTGAGCTGCAGATGGAGAAGCCTGTTCACATCCCAGCACTGCCAGCACACATCCCTGACAGTGAAAACTGAGAGTAGCACTAAAGGACTGTAATGCTTCTCTCCCAGACTGTCTTCACATACTTGGGATCTGCTGAGTTAAGGCATAAGGAAACTCTCTCAGAGGCTGCTCCCAACACAGGTTTCTCCTTCCCAAAGACTTACAGCTAACATGTTCCACCAGGGGGTAAGCTGTTTGGTTTGTTTTCTGATAGAATCATAGATGTTCTGAGAAGAGGTGCAAGCATGTCAGCCCTTAGTGCAACCTTCCAAAAGGTTCAGTAGGATGACTATGAATTTTTGGTATCATTTGTCTTTTCCTGCAGTATCTAAGAAGTTCAGAAGCAGCATTCCCTGGAGAGCACTAAGAGCTACAGCAGGCCACAGGCACTGTCAAGTCAGCTTCTTGTGCTGAGAAGGTCACTGACCTTCCTCATTCAGGTTGGGCTTGAGTTGATTTGCCTGGAAAGCCCTCAGCCTCTCTGCTTTACCTCAGTGGAGGAAGAATAGGCAACTCTGAAACAAGCTTCCTGCCAACATGCTGCCTGAAGGGAGCACTGAGTTCTGCTTCAGCTCCAGCTGAGAGTACTCACTGAAGACACTGCTGGTGGAGCTCCAGACTGCACAGAGCAAGCTGTGGCACGAGGGACAGCTGCCTCCTCAGCAGCTTTTGCAGGCACAGGATCTGAGGGCTTCTGAAACAGAACAGCAACACTGTGTTATACTGAATGTGCTCAGAAACTCAACAGGTACCTGCTAAGAGCAGGGGGGTTTTGGGGTTGCTTGGTTGGGAGTTGTTTTGTTTTGCTTTGTGGCTTTCTTTGGTGGGTTTTTGTTGCTGCTGGTACTGGTTTGGGGTGTTTTGGTGGGGTGGTTTGTTGGTTTTTCTTTCTTCATACAGTACAAAACAAGAAAGAAAAGCCTAAAGGTAACCCCTCAGTGAATGACCAAGTGCCAAGACTGCATGTTCCACTGAAGGCAAGGGTGGGGGGAGAAACAGAAGGAAACTTTTCCTTGAAAGAAGAGCAGGATTATCCATTCTTAGCAAAACTATCAGAGTCAGCATCTCCAGTGAACTAGAAAGACATACTTCAGACGTGCTGCTGGGCTTCAGTGGTTCTGGTTGTGCTCCAGGCTCTGCAGGGCAGAAGTCTTTGGAGAATTCATCTACAAGATCAGACTCACTCCAAGTCTGCAGAAATAGAGATGGGATAGAGGGGAGACACTGCTTGGTCTTAATTCATTTCTTCAAGGATTCTGTTCTAACTACCCAGGGAAATTTCTGTAGCCTTCCCTGGCACAACCTCTCCTATTGACATGCAATAAACCAGCATGAATGTTGCAAAACATACAATGAAGCAAAGCACTCTGCAGCATGAGTCAGTTGCTTGTTATCAGAAGCCAGTGTCAGGCAGAGAAAGAACATGATGCTCAACCTTGCTTACAAGGCTCCTGAGAAGATAAAAGCAACCTCTTCATTAGGAAAGAGAAAGAATGCTACTGTTTACTAGGTAGTGTTTACTGTAACAGCATCAGGGATTGACAGCACTGTTTTGTTGTGCTGGTTTTGCTTTCCCAGTTCTGAACTGCTGGAGGCTGCTCAGGCAGACTGACAGACACATCCTGGATCAAAATCACCTTCTTCAGATGATCAGTAGTGAAGTAGTGCAGAGAAAAACTACTCTAACAGGTGGCTCTGGTGTGCCTGGGGTTCACTTGCTGTGAACTGTGGTTCCTTAGCTCTCCCTAATTGTTGCTTTCTTCCTGCACATTCTAAATTAACCTTTTTACCTTTCTCTTTCAATCTTTTCATTCTATCTTGCACTTCCCAGGCCACAATGGATACCTCTGTGAAGTCTAAGTTGTTCTTCCTGATCAGCAAAGTGTCCACAGCAGCTTCTTCCCTCTTCCCAGCCACATTCCTTTGCCTTGGATGACTAATGAGAGGAAACTGCCACGAGAAGAAGATTTCCCTGCCTCGCCTCTCTCTGTCCTTCAACAGCTCCAACAGACTGCTACAGAACACCTTCCCCTCACTCCCCATCCAGCTTCTAGGTCAGCAGCCACTTCTGCAGCTCTCTCCTATCTAAGCAAGGTCAACCTTTTTCTTGCTATCATCTCTTCACACCCTGCTGGTGAATGTCAATAAAACCAACTTCCACTTGCTGCTGCAGATCAGCAGGCTTTGTGCAAGGAAGGAAACCAAAGGCACAGAGAGAAGTGATGACAGAAAGGGAGAAAACAAGGTTATCTGTTCACACTGCTACAATACTGCCAGCTTGCTCACCTTTGGCTTCTCTTCAGGCTTTGGCAATATTGGTTTTCCATCTTTATCCTAAAAGTAAAGTCAATACTATGAACATTTTGCCAGTGTCACAAGAAATGCCATACTCCATAATCAGCAGGAGGATAAAGCCACTGATTAAACACCAGTTTGCTTGTTCTCCCCAGGGTCTTTCCTTCTGCATGACCACAGTGCCCTCTTCAGAAGGCAATGGAGGTACAAGACACTTACCAGCTCTGGCTTTAGCCTGTAATCTGGAGGGATGGTATCATCATGTTCTCCAGCCTTCTGCACCTTTTTCTCTTCAGCTTTGGCCTTCAACAGAAAGAACAACAACAACAGAATCACTCAGAGAAATGAAAAACTCATACTACACTCCACTTCACTGTCAAGATTCTTCAGCCTGCTGTCTGGAGAAGCACCAGGATCAGACACTATCATTCCACTGATACCAAGCTGTGTACATGTAGGTATGCTTGTATAGCCTAATGAAATCATTATGCTCCAGACCACTTGACTATGTTCTAGTCTACATGTATTCATCCAGGATTTCTTCATTTCTTAATTTTCTTGGCCACAGAAGACTCAGGCATCCCCTAGAGCTTTGACATGAAAGTTGCTCTGCCACTAGGCACATGGGGTGACTTTGGGGTTGCCCTGTGCCTAAATAGGAGCTGGACTGGACGATCCTTGTGGGTCCCTTCCAACTTGGGACAGGCTGTGATTCTGTGATTCTTCCACACAGTTGCAGAGTATCTAACAAAGAGGACTCAGGATTCTGCAGGAGAGTCTGAAAGCTGCTGTACAAAGGCTTTAAGATCATACCTCTGTCACCTCTACAAATGGGGTGGGATCTTCTTCAAGGTCAGATTCAAGTCCATTAACAGTATCAAGGAGAGCTAACACTGCACTCTCTGGAATCACCTGCATTTAAGGAAAGATGCAAATCATCATTACCCCTTCAAATTGGCACAGGTTTTACCTTGCCTATCTCTTTTGTTGTATACAAAGCTAACAGCCAGCAGCAGAGTGGTCATTTCTGTTTGGCTTTGCCTGATTTCCTTAATATCACTTTTCAGGATCCAGCAAATTATGTGAGAAGATTGGCACAGTCTCATCAAGACTTATCTCCTCTTCAGGAGAGAGGAAAAGAGGGGAAAGAAACAAAAATGCAAGCAAAAAAAAAGAAAAATGACATCCTATCCAAGTTTTAAACACACCTCAATAGCTAAGAGAACACAGACATTTTTCTACTCTACTGCCTCCAGTCAGAGGAGCCAGTTACTGTGCAGAAGAATCCAGAAGGACAATCCCCTGAGCCACCAAGGGCAGATCTTTAAGGCATAGCAGAGTCTGAGCCCTGGCAATTCCCATTACTCCCACAGTTTCCATGATAAACAGGATTTTCAACTGGAGAAGAGGGTGATCAGCATCTGTACAGATCAGGCAGACACAGAATACAACAGAGAGTAAATTCTATGGAGAAGCTAACCAGCCAAACAATGACCATGTTTACCTCTTCTGATTTTGTTTTCTGCTCCTCAGGAGGAGCTGAAGTCTTGACTTCACTTGCTGCTTCTGCCCGCATCACTTCTCCTTCCTCAGGTGGATTCTAGGAGGGACAGGAAATCCGAGGCAAATTTGCAAGACCAGAGAGGAGGGGAAAACAGCCAGGGTCCTTTTAAAGTGAAACACTTAAGAGAACAACGGCAACGTTTTGCTGCAACAAAGGCATTCAACAGCAGGAAAAACATCAGTACCTCTGTCAGAGTTGTGTTCCCTCCAGCAGAAGCAGAAGCACAGGCGAAGTCAGAGGACAGGGCCTCTACAAGCTGAGCATCTGTCATTGGCTTCTGAGCAAGAAACAGCAAAGTAGGTTAGGATTACTAAAGCTGAAATACCAAAGCTGTCAAACTCAGTTCACACTCTGAGCGTCCCCCACGCTTACTGAGTGACCTCATAAGCACATCTTCCTGCCACAGCAGGAACAAAGATATTGTCCCCTGCTGGTTGATTGATCCTTTCAGATAAGCTTTTATTTTTACACATTATAAACTTACAAGCAGTAAAATCAGGCTAGCTTGCAGAATTCTCTTGCTAAGTAACAGGAATTCATGTCATCTTTACTAAAGCATTCCAAAGAGACTCCAGCTCCTATTTCTCCCTTTCCTACTAGGAGGCCAGATATCTCTGTCAGCATTTATTTGAATTGTTTCAGCTTCAGACAAGTGTCCTGACAATTCCTACTTCTTTATGAAAAACACCTCTGGCCAGTGCTGTTTGCTTTTATCAGGATCTACCTGGCATCCCACCACCTTCCCTCACTTCCTGGGACCTTGGGAAGACAGGCAACCTTTACATTTTCCTAGGACCCCAATGATAATTGTCTTATTTTCACCTGCCCTTATAAAAATAATTGTCTTACTTCATCTCTTCCACCTGCCTCTGCTGGGACTCCAGCTCTGACATTCCCTTGGCTCTAAAAGAAGAATTAATTTTGCAGTGAGTGGGAAGCCAAACAATGCAAGATGAAAGAGAACACACCTGAAGAACAGATGTATATATTCTATAGCTATAACCCACTGACCTTCAGCAACCTAACATACTCTGGAGGGAGACTGCCCTCCCGTTTCCCCAGCTCCTCCAAGTATCTGGAACATATCTCATCCTGGGGGAAGAACAAGCACATGACAAGAGTCTGAGCACTCTTGTTTATTGCAATAAATTTCTAATATAGAGCTATCTACAGAGCTGCTTCTGCAAAGAGAACACAAAGGTTGGCTAGGTCAGAGACCAATCCTGCACCACAGAACCACAGAATTGTCAGAGCTGGAAGGGATCTTAAAGATCATCTAGTTCCAACCCCCCTGCCTAGAAGGGACACCTCCCACTACATCAGGCTGCCCACAGCCCCAGCCAGCCTGGCCTTAAAAGCTTCCAGGGATGAGGCTTCCACAGCCTCTCTGGACAACCTGTTCCAGTGTCTCCCCACCCTAACAGTGAAGAACTTCCTCCTAATGTCTAAATCTCCCCTCCTCTAGCTTGCGTCCATTCCCCCTGGTTCTATCACTACCTGACCTCCTAAAAAGTCCCTCCCCAGCTTTCTTGTAGCCCCCTTCAGATCCTGGAAGGCCACCAGAAGGTCTCCTGGGAGCCTTCTCCTCTGCAGACTGAACAACCCCAACTCTCTCAGCCTGTCCCCATAGCAGAGGTGCTCCAGTCCTCTGCTCATTCTCCTGGCCCTGCTCTGGACTCACTCCAGCACCCCCATATCCCTCTTGGAACAGGGGCTCCAGAGCTGGACACAGTTCTCCAGGTGAGGTCTCACCAGAGTGGAGTGGAGGAGGAGAATCACCTCCCTCCACCTGCTGGCCACTCTCTTCTATCCTTCAGAAGCTAGTACCATGCACATACATCAGGACTAGCTTCAACAGTGCGTGTGATCTAGCACAACTCTGCATCTCCACTGCCAGGTTCCTTCTGCATTAACATTTCAGTGTCTCAGACCACAGAATGCTGTACCTGGGCTGAGTTTTAAATATTTACAGATCTCAACATTTTTATCATGGCTGAGTACTGCACTGAGCCACTGAGCTTCTAATCTTAATCCTTCTTATGTTACTCTCCAGTTCTAACTCAGAAAAGTATGTATTCTGAAGCACAGGAGGTTCCAGGTGAAGACAAGAGCAACACAGTTGAGGTGGCAGAGCCCTGGCCCAGACTGCCCAGAGAGGTTGGGGAGTCTCCTTCTCTGGAGGGATTCCAAACCCCTCTGGACATGCTTCTGTGTGAGCTGGCCTAGGGAATCCTGCTGTGGCAGGGGGGTTGGACTACAGGAGCTTTCCAGGTCCCTTCCAGCTCCTAAGATTCTGTGATTCTATTTCACCCCCGCAATTCTCAATGTTTTTCTCAAGTAGAAATGAGATCTAGGTCATGTAACTCTCTTACAGCTCTGTCACCCCTCCTGTGAACCCACTGGAGATCATGCTCTGATCTCAGTTCAAAAAGCAACAGACGTTTTTTTCTCTGCAGCAAGACATAACTGCATCCTCTCTGTGCTACTGAAAGCAACAGTGAAGTGCAACTGTGCAGAGTCTGTTCTACCTGTTAGCAGATTAGAGTGATGCATTCTGGATCAGTGCAGAAGTCAGCCTATTTAGACAGATGTTAGAGAGGAACACTCTAAAACATAAGAATCAAAGCTGTGAAATACCATCACTTCTGGGGCAGTGTAAAGAGAACCAGCAGTGTCACCTTCCTCAGGTCCACTCAGCATATCTATCAGGGTTTCTAGTGCTGACATATTCATGTCAAGCTAAAAGAGAAGCAAAGATTATAGAAGTTATAGAAAAACACCTGAACCATCATGTGGAAACTCCTGGAAAGGAAATCAAAAGCTTTCTTTCAGTGGGTCCTGCACTTTCCAGATTTCTCAGGGAGATCTGTTCTACAGCTGACTCCCCACTGCCAGAAACAAGCTCCTCTGTGTTTATACACAGCTGATAGACATGCCTAACATATGGAAAGAGAACTGGAGATAAGGCTGATCAATTTTATGCTAGCTGTGGTGAAAGAGATGCTGAATAAGCCAATATCTAACAAAACAAAAAGACATGCCACCGGTTTGCTCCCTGCCCCTTCAGATTGTCCTTCACCACCACACATGAGTACTATGTAGCAATACCACACCAGGTGGCAACTGATGTTTCCTAAAACCCAGGTGTTCCAGAGAGAGAAACTCCTCTCTGAGATGCTTTGAGAAGGGCAGCATTTGTCTGGGAGTGTGTTTACCAACCTCAGCATTTGGCTCATCAGCTGCAGCAAGGGCACTTGCAGGGGCTGTGTCTGCAGCAGATGTTGTGGGCGTCTCCTCAGGCTGAACCTGGAGAAACAAAGAGGAAAAAGCAAGAGATAGCTTCATGATATGACCCTGTGATAAAACTTCTTACAGACACAACAAAGTACAGCTGATGTTCTACTCAAGCATGAAAACCTATTCTCCCTCTTCATCTACACTCTGAATAAAACCAGCAGAATCCCAGCATGGTGGGGGTTGGAAGGGACCTCTGGGGATCACTTGCTCCAACCCTCAGGCTCCAGCAGCTACCCAGAGCAGGTTGCCCAGGATCCCTTCCAAGCTACCATCTACCTGCAATACCACAGAGACACTGTTTCCAGGGAGACTTTACTGTGGAAGGAAAGCATGCTGCTGCAGGTACTCTACCCCTTTCTTCTCAGTGGCCACTAAAGGAAACCTGCAGTGCAGGAAGACTACAAGGCCACTTCAAGCCTCTTCTGAATCCTTTGCTTTACCTCTGATAGTTGCTACACCGTTAAGGCCAGTAGCAAACACTGCTCAAACAGGGAAGGTGAAAACTGACCAGGGAGCTAGGCTCAGGAGCAACAAGACAAAATGCAGCCTGCTGCATTACTGACATTTACTGCAAAACAAAGTGGGTTCTGGTAGAGCTGCAGGAGTCCTGACAGAACAGAATCATAGACCCACAGAAACATCTAGGCTGGACAAGACCTGTAAGATCACCAAGTCCATCTGCTGAACCTACAGCCCCATGCCACTAAACCATGTCCCTCAGCAACACATCTGCATATCTTTGAAACCCCTCCCGGGATGGAGCCTTCTGGGGAAGAAATTGCTCCTAGTATTCAACTTGAAGCCCCCGTGGCACAAGCTGAGACCATTCCCTCTTGTTCTGTCACTAGGTACCTGGGAGAAGAGGCCAGCTCCCACCTTCACATTTCTCTGCCCTAGCCACCCAGACACATGCAGACCCCCAGAGCAAAAGATCTAGATCCTGACTCTTGTCACGCACTTCTGCTCCAGCTTTCTCTTCACTTGCCTCTTTGAAATGAGCCCTCCCCAACTTCTCTCCCCCTAGCAGAGTGTTGCAGTGGGCAAGGCTGCCCCACTGCAGATGATAACCTGCTGACCAACACTGCTATTGCTAACACCCCTGGAGGTCCTCAGGTGGAGGAGCTCCCTGATGGCAGTGCTCCTTTCAACAAAGCATCTCCTTGACTGACCAGAAGGTCTTTTCTGTTCACCTTCAGAAGCAAGAGGGCAAGGGGGGAGCCTGACAGAGAACTAGTGTTACACCCAGGCAGCTGCAAGGAACCTGCAAAAAGCTCAGAGGAGTGACAGAGGAGCTCCAGGCACCTGACACAGGGGAACACAACCGTGATAACCTGCAGGTCACTTGCTTGGCTGACAGAGAGTGCCTAGGACAACAAAACCAGATGCACAAAGAGGGCCACAAAAGGCAGATGCACACTAGGATCTCCAAACCAACAGCACAAACAAGGCCAAACGCTGAGCCCTGCACTTGGATCACAGCTGGAAAGCTGCCCAGCAGAAAAGGACCTGGGGAGGGGCCTTTGTCAACAGTGGACTGCAGATCAGCCAGCAGAACCCATCCTGACACGGATTTCTAACACCTAACAGTAACATGCACAATAAAAACTGCACTGGCACTTCTACAGCACCTTTGCTCCCCCTGTGGAAGCTACCTGTGGAGCCTCATCAGCTGGAGGTGGAGTTGCTTCCCCTGTATTGTTTGCTTCAGAAGCTGTTGACACAGAAGGTGAAGCCTGGCTATTTCCCTGTGTAGAGAGAAATGTATTATCCTTACAGGTGGAAATATTATGGGCTGGCTTTGTTTGCTCTGGGATTTTTATACTTTTTTTTTTGAACAAAAGGAAGAAAGGGGAACAAATAGCACAAGAAGCCTGCATTTAAGGAAACAAAAACAAAAACAAAGGGAGAGAAAACCAAAACTACACTACTTACATCACTGGCTTCCTTCTGCCTCTCTTCAGGCACTTTGTTATTTTGAGAGTCTGTTGGCTGTCATAAAAGAAAATGAGATCAGTTACCCCTACTACCATTCAGTGCTAAAGAACACGATCTATAGCAGCTCAAAGAAGCACAAGACAGATCTAAAGATGGTTAGCAGAACACTTCTGAAGCTGCTGTGAAGCAATAAAGCATTCTGACAGCTCCCCCCCAAACACAGTGTTTCCAAAGGGGTCAGCTCCTTGCTCTTTTGCACACCAGGATGTTCCTCCTAATCACAGAGCAGTTCCATGGGACACAGAAATAGCAAAGACTTTAGCCTCTTTTTTTCAGAGTTAAGTCAAAAGTCCAAAGTACAAGAACTTGCCAAAAGTGGAGGAGGAATAACCCCATGGATCAGGACAGCTTAGGGGCTGACCTGCTGGAAAGCAGCTCCACTAAGAAGGACCTGGGATACCTGGTGGACAACAAGGTCACCATCAGGCAGAAATGTGCCCTCATGGACAAAAAGGCCAACAGTCTCCTGGGGTGCATGAAGAAGACTGTGACCAGCAGGACAGGGGAGGTTCTCCTCCCCCTCTACTCTGCCCTAGTCAGGCCACAGCTGTAGTCCTGGCTCCAGATCTGGGCTCCCCAGTTGAAGAGATGCAAGGAACTGCTGGAGAGAGTCCAGCAAAGAAGGAAGGTAGTGTGAAGTTGCTGAGGGCACTGGAGCATCTCTGGGAGGACGAAAGGCTGAGAGCCCTGGAGCTGCTTAGCCTGAAGAAGAACAGCCCCACAGAGGATCTGCTCAATGCTGAGCAACAGCTGAAGGCTGGGGGCAAGAGGCTGGGGCCAGACTCTGCTCAGTGGTGCCCAGGGACAGGCCAAGGGGCACTGGGCACCAACTGGAACCCAGGAGGTTCCAGCTGAGCAAGAGGAGAAGGTTGTTTATTGTGAGGGTGTTGGAGCCCTGGCCCAGGCTTTGCAGAGAGGCTGTGGAGTCTCCTTGTGTGGAGAGATAGCCAAGGCAGCTGGAGGTGACCCTGGGCAAGCTGCTGTGGGTGCCCCTGCTGGAGCAGGGGGGCTGGGCTGGATGACCCCCAAAGGGTCCCTTCCCACACCCACCATGCTGGCATTCTGTGGTATTTACCTGGGTTGACTCTGCGTTGAGTTTTCCAGGGTCCATTCTGGTTGTTGGTGTGGGCTGAAACAGAAAACAACACAGACTGAGAGAGTGTGCAGGTGTGGAGCCAGCTCCCAGACAAATGCCCAAACTCACAGTGAAAACCTTCCTCCCCCTCCCTTTCCCTCTCAGAGCAACAGGAAAAAAAACTGCAAGAAAAACTAGAGAGCCCAAGACAACCTGAATTCTATCCAGAGTATCTATATACTTACATAGAGAGCCGTTCTATGCAATTAACATGCTATGTACACAGCAGAGGGAACCCCCAAGCACCCTCCAGAGGGACAGGGAACAGGGGAAAAAAGGGAGAAAAAGGTGGGGAAAAGGTGGGGAAAA
>VWZX01005948.1:100854-125315 GCA_013399015.1 Galbula dea
TTAGCCTTCCCTCCTCCGCAGGGGCCAGACAGCAACCAACCTGTCTCCTCGGAGCCACCGCAGAGAAGAGAGGGAGAGGAGGCTTCTCCCCTTCTTATTTATACCCTGGGCTACGTCAAAATCCTGGGGAATACTGAGAACACAACCACTTCCCTGCTTACAAGCTGCTTCCCAGGAAAAAGGCCTGGGCCAAACCATCACAGAGAGACAGGAGGTCTCCCCTGAGCCTCCTCCAGGCTAACCAGCCCCAGTTCCCTCAGCTGCTCCTCACAGCACTTGAGCTCTAGACCCTTCCCCAGCTTCACTGCCCTTCTCTGGCCACACTCCAACACCTCAATGTCCTTCTGGGAGAGAGGAGCCCAGAACTGAACACAGTACTGCAGGTGTGGCCTCCCCAGTGCCCAGTACAGGGGGACAACTCCTTCTCTGGTCCTACGGGCCTGAGCATTTCTGATCCAAGCCAGGATGCTGTTGCCCCACTTTGACGAAGAGCAATCTCAGTACTTCCACTTGGTCAGAGAATGGGCTATTTAACTTAAAATTTCCTCCTGCTAGGCATGGAGAAACACTCAGAAAAGCCATACTTTAAAATCCTAGAAAGGTCAGAGTTGGAAAGGACCTTTAGAGGTCATCTCAGCCAACCCCACTGCTGCAAGGAGGGTCATCTTCAACTAGATCAGCTTGCTCAGAGCCCCAAACAACCTGATCAAGTGGGGCAGGCAAGACTCCTCACTGGCCATGCAGAAGCATCACAAGAAGAGTTATGACATCAATCATCTGCTTTAAACTCCACATTCTTATTCCTTCTCCAAACGTGCTCTTTGATTACCTCGTTTTCGACAGTTCCCCTCTCTACCACAGTAAACTGTACGAGCTGGCACAGGCTGTAATTCCATTTTCATCCAGTCATATTCACCTATTAGAAGCAGAGCAGCAGCACTGTCACCACTCTTCTCAGGTTCCCACCCTGCACAACAGAGCATTACAGTAAGTAACACACCAGCTGCTCTCCGGGGTAGGGTTGCCCTTTCTCTGCAGGCAGCTCCAAAATCCTCCCTTCCATTGTACCTCCCTAGAAGGTTCCTGTTTCACTGTAACAGCTACAGCTAACACTTTCCATGTCTCTGTTGTTTCACATGCCAGAAGGTTCCAAAGCTAACTGCAGCAGCAAACTGCCAGCTGATAAGAAAACAGCAGGGAAACTGGTGATGAGGTGCCAGCCACATGCCACCTACAGCTGCTGAGCTCAGCTAGGGTTTGTGTCACTTGCTCTATGGTATCACCAGAAGACAGCATGCAGAGAGCTCTTCTCAGCAGAGCTGGAAAACGAACAGGGAACCATGAAGGGAGACTCCTTAGAGAGGGGCTGAGAAAGAGAGAGATGTTCCATAAGAGTTCACCTTAAGATCTCCAAGGTTACCAGTTGTGCTCTTTCCCTTACAGTAACCAAACTCAGGGATACTCCAAGTATCTTCTTGGGCAAGCTGGTAAGTCACAAGAGCTACCAGGTGACACCCCAAGTTAGAAACTGGATTTTTTCACTCCCAGGATGCAAAACAAAGTGCTGTTCACAAAGCCAGTGAACTGACACTCACATTTGTCACAGTGGTGTTGGCTATCACAGTGAACAGAAGATAAGACAGGAGGATGAACAAAAATCACCAAGTCAAGGAACCTCACTGGAATTTCAGTTTTGCAATATAATCTAAGGGTAACACTGCACAACCTTTGAGTGTGTTGTTGGGTTTTGTCCTTGGAGCACTTTGGAATTGTCTACTATTCCCACTGAAAAAGAGCCAGATTGGGGCATTTCTTGCTGCAGCTTTGGCTCTTCACTCAGACACTGAGTGAAGAGCTCTCTGCAGGCTCTGCAGGAATAAGCACATCACTGTTCAATTTAATATGTGAAGTCTCCACCTTCATGAGGCCTTGTCCTGCCTTGCCGAGGCTTCCCTCCTGGGGACCAACAATGTGAGTCTTCCAGTTGGTTCAAGCACTTCTACCACACAAGGCATAAAGGCAGGAACAGAGCTTATTTACATCTTCCTGCTGAGGAAAGGGTGAGGGAGCTGGGTTTCTTGAGCTTGGAGAAGAGGAGGCTAAGGGGTGACCTCATCTATGCTTTTAAATATGTGCAGGGTGGGTGTTAGGAGGATGGGGTCAGGCTGTTCTCAGTGGAGCCCAGTGACAGGACAAGAGGCAATGGCTGTAAGCTGAAGCATAGGAGATTCCATGTGAAGACAAGAGCAAATGTTTTCCCAGTTGAGGTGCCAGAGCCCTGGCCCAGACTACCCAGAGAGGTTGGGGAGTCTCCTTCTCTGGAGAGATTCCAAACCTGTCTGGACATGCTGCTGTGTGAGCTGGTGTAGGGAATCCTGCTGTGGCAGGGGGGTTGGACTAGATGATCTTTCCAGGTCCCTTCCAGCTCCTAACATTCCCTGGTTCTGTGATTCTTTCAGAACCAGGAAGGTTTCTGAGTCTTGAAGAGTTCCCACAGAGCTCCCAAGGCTACTGACCTCTCTGCCTCCTTCAGAGCTTCTTCCTTTAGCAGAAGAGACTCTGGACAAAGTCCAGAAGCTTTTGTGAGTGCAAGTTTTCCTCTTCCAGGAAAACAAAGAGCAGAAACAACGAGAATAAACACACCAGAGACCAGCTCACTGGATAAACCAGACCCTTTACCTTCTGAAGACACAGGTTTTGCCCTATCCACACTCCCAGTCCTCTGAGAGTTAGCACCTTCAGGGGAACACAGCTTTGCCTAGGGTTCAAACTGGGCGTGTCTGTCAAAGGTACTGAACAGGAGCTGTGAAAAATACTGGCCCAGGAACTCATCCCTGAAACTCTGAGATCACAAACAGAATTTTCTGCAAGCTGTACATACCTCATGGACCTAATCACTCTCATTAAAGGAAAAAAAAAAAGCACCCCTTTATATAAAAAGCTGACAGCAACCACTGTTAGTCCAGCAAATGCCTTACATAGAAGCATTACTATTCAGTATGTTTCATGTCCATCTGAACAGCACAGCACTGAGAAAACTAGCAGCCACAGAGCAGTGACAGGTGAAGAACTCAGCAGAGGTGTCTGCAATGCTGAAGAACTTTGTGGTTTTGAATACACCATATCCACTTTCTCCAGAGGAGGAAAGAGGAGTAAGTGTGTCAGCAACAGCCACCAGACAATGGCAGAGCCATTTACCCATCTCATTTCTACTGCTGCAGAAAGAACAATCCTGCAAAATTGACTGGGAAATGTTATTGTTCCCGTGTTTGGATCTGATATTTTAGCATCTTTTAGATGTCCTGTGTAATAACTATTGTTGTCACCATGGTGTTGACACCTAAGCACACTTGCACTAAGGAGTTGCTGCTGCAGATCCCCACACCCTGACTATGCAATAGCCTCCATGTGCCTCAGGCACTCTGAGCTTGGAGGCATTTGTATGCCAGAAACAACTTCTGGGGTTTTGAAGCAAGAGCAGTGTGGGCTGTGAGCAATGAAAACAAGACAACAAGACCATAACTACAGAACAGCTTAGACACCACTTGAAAAGTCTGCTCTGCTTTAGAACACAGTCTGCTCTTCCTGGTCTCTCTCTGCTTCAGGACTCCCTGTGTCACGTAAGTGAGGTGTTGTGGGATGTGTACAACATGCAGCCCTGCACAGGGCCTGAAATGACTGCTTCCACTCTGCTCAACTCTTCTGAAAAGCCAATTCACTACACACAGCTAGCTCTGGAGCCCCTCAAGCCTGCCAATGACAGGATCACAGCAGAAGCCCTGGAGCTCAGCAGCTTCTGTTTATTTCACTCTACAAATTCCCCGAAGAGGAAAAAAATAAATATCAAGAGAAGTGCACCAGGAATATAAATCATCCTAAAGCAGAGGCAGCAGGAGAGCAAAGCCAGTACCAAAAGCTAACTTACTTCCTATGCCTGTGCCTGCTATTCCCAGCAGGAAGAGCAGGATCCAGCTGCTTTTCACCCCGTGCCGGAGCAGGCTGCGGTTTCGGTTTCAGGAGGTGCTGGCCAAGCCCTCGGTGAGCTGCTGAGTCCAGCAGCAGGATCCCCACCCAGCAGGCACAGCCACCCCACTCCACCACAGCCTGCCCAGGGAGAGAAACCCACACCAGCAGGGCCAGGCCTCACCAACCTGCTGAAGCAGAGGTGTGTGCAGGAGATCTGCCCTCTTCATGTTCAGCATGAAGGGATTATGAGCAGGCAGAGGGAGGTTCTCCTCCTCCTCTGCTCTGCCCTAGTCAGGCCACACCTGGAATCCTGGGTTCAGTTCTGGGCTCCCCAGTTCCAAAGACACAAGGAACTACTGGAGAGAGTCCAGCAGAGGCTCCCAAGATGCTGAGGGCACTGCAGCATCTCTGGGAGGAGCAAAGGCTGAGAGCCCTGGGGCTGCTTACCCTGGAGAAGAGCAGCCCCACAGGGGAGATGCTCAATGCTGAGCAAGAGCTCAAGGCTGGGGGCAAGAGGCTGGGGCCAGACTCTGCTCAGTGGTGCCCAGGGACAGGCCAAGGGGCAGTGGGCACCAACTGGAACCCTGGAGGTTCCAGCTGAGCAAGAGGAGAACCTTGTTTGGTGTGAGGGTGTTGGAGCCCTGGCCCAGGCTGCCCAGAGAGGTTGTGGAGTCTCCTTGTGTGGAGAGATTCCCAAGGCAGCTGGAGGTGACCCTGGGCAAGCTGCTGTGGGTGACCCTGCTGGAGCAGGGGGGTTGGACTGGATTATCCCCAGAGCTCCCTTCCAGCCTCCACCATGCTGGGATTCTGTGAGCAAACCCATCTCCTGCTTTTGAGGTCACTTGTGGATGTAGCTTGACCAGGCTTCCCCACCAGAGTCTCATCGAGGGTCATGCGGCAGAAGAAGGGACACTGAAATCCTGCCATGATACTTCCCCTGGGGGACAGAGCTGTTTTTAACTTACAAGAAGCAGTAATCATCTTTTGCCTTTTGAAGGAGTAGCACTGGTGCTGAGGGAAGTGTGGTGTGTCAGGAGAGAAATAGACAAGGCAAAGGTCAGTTTCTCACAAGAAGTCAGATAGCCTGGGAGAGAAAGTGGGAGTCAGCTAGCAGGAGCCTTGCAGCTGCACATAGAGGCCTTGATGCCTCACACAGTCTTAACATCCTTCTCTCCCCATGGCTCACAGCGCCAGTCTTATCATATTTACATGTCTTTGGAGGGCACTGTCTGTATCACAGTTATGGCAGTTGTCTTTATCTCTTAAGTGTTAGTTCTGAACCGGT
Organism: Galbula dea; assembly: GCA_013399015.1. NCBI lineage: Eukaryota > Metazoa > Chordata > Aves > Piciformes > Galbulidae > Galbula > Galbula dea. The sequence goes on from VWZX01005948.1 coordinate 106,106, forward strand.
CAGTGCCCTTTGGATATGAAGGTGTCAGTTGCTAACTGGTCAGTGCCCTTTCTGTGTGAAGGGAACTGAACGTTATCCTTTCTGTAAAAGTATAAATTCTAACTAATGGATCAACAGAAGGATTCTGATTGCCATCAGCAAACAGGGTCTGTGCCCAATACACCACAGGGAAGGAACCCACTCATTTCCCCTCCACAAGCCTGGTATTTTCCATTCTAAGCTTCTGGGACACTGCTCCCTAAATTTGAACTGGTTATCCAGACTCCCTGAGAACACAAATGTCACCTCAAAGGAACTGAGACAGTTGGACCTGTTACCACCACTGAAACTTGACTGACTAGGACTGCCCTCAAGCATAACAAATCCCAAGGATTTATATTAATTTAGAAATTAAGTGCTTTTTGACATAACTGTAGTGGCCCCCACACCACTAAGAAACCCTTCAACAATTTTTCAATAGCCCCTATGCCACCCTTTATCCCAAGGACCTAAGTAACAAAAGCCTGCCCTCAGAGGGAAAAGCAGACCAGGATTCAACAGACTGACAGGAAAATATCCTGGCTCTGAGTGAAGATTTCTTTTTGTGAAATGACCAAGTCATTTCCACCACTGCGGTCTCCAGACCAGAGGCTTCTCCTGCAGCCCTGCTTGTCACACATGAAGATGACTTGGAGTGATGGATGCCACATCCCATAATGTTACACAAAGCCAACTTTTCCAGGCAGGAGGCAGCTTCTGTGGTCCTGCAGCTTCCAGTCTGCAATGTTTTGGTCTATTTTTAGCATGCCTCTGCTGCCAAGAAGATCAAGAACTGCAATTTCCATATGCAGGCCTACGTGCTGGCACCAGCTCTGAGGGCACCTTGCAGGAATAGCCTCATGACTTGCTAAAAACACTCAGAAATTGAGGATCTATGTGCCATGACAAAGACCTGCTTGTAAGAAGAACATGAAGTTCTCAGCCCATCTAAGTATTTCGGTGAATAACCTCAAAAAATTTAGAGACAGCCCTTCCAACCTTCCCATTATGACTGGTAGCACAGGGATCAGTGAACACATTTTTGTGGACGCTGCCAACCAGTCCTGTGGCCCATTCACATGTTTCTTCTCAAAAATGCCTTCCTTTACAAGAAGTCTGTGCAAAGCTCACAAAACAAAGAATTAGTGACAGTAAAGTAAGGTACATAGCAGGAAAAACCCCCCAGCAAATATACTGGCAGTAGGAATCTCTGCTGCTGATAATCTAGACAAAGCTGTAACAGGATTTCCAGCCTGCTGCAGAGAGAGGAGGGACTGCTCTCAAAGATACCTACTAATGGCTCTTCTTTTTCTTGTTGTTTCCCTTTGTGCTGCACAAGACTGAATCCCCCTTTACAAGAGTGTTAATCTGGATGCCAGCTGTGAGAAACTAACCTTAGAATCACAAAATATTCTGAGCTGGAAGGGACCCACAGGGATCATCTAGGCCATCTCCTTACATTTATTCAGTCACTTAGATGAAGAAGCTTCCTCTGAAAACACTGAAGATCAGGCAAATCTGAAACAGCACTGCTTCAACAGACTGCCCGTTAAAGAAGCAAGGACAGGGACTCTCACTTCATGAAGCTACAGCAAGCAGCAACACAACAGAAACAATTCCTCACTGAGGGCTCATCAAAAGTAATGCCAATGATACACAAAAAGCAGCAAAACTTCCATCTGATGTCAACAGAATTGCCATATAAGAACACAAGGATCCAGGAAAGATAGCTGTATCCAGCTGTGTTTGAGTACCAGCACCTTCTATTCATAGCAATGACTGAGCACTGAGCTAAGCTCTGGCCTTCCTGTCAGCTGTGGAACTGCCAAAAACAATGTAAAAGGCTGCAAAAGGCAAGACAGCAGCAGTGGTCAAGCACCTTCTGCAGAAGGACATTTGTTCAGTTCTCACTCTTGGCTGCTGCCTGCTAAGATGGCAGCAATGATCTCCTGGTTTCCACTCCTTGGCAGGTAATGCACACGTGGAAGTGGCTTCTCAAGAGCCACCAGTAAACACTCCTGAAGATCATCAGCTTAATTACATCTAACCTTTTACTCCATCTATCCAACAAGGTACTCCAAGACCCTGTGCTTACTGAACAAAGGAACAGTCCCACAGGACTTCAGGTCAGAAAGGAATGAAAGGCTTGTGACAGCTAGAAAAAGGGCAGAATATCTGCTCTGGTTAACTGTGTTTCAATGGTTCCTTTAGATTTGAGCCAGACAGAAACCAGGCCCATCAAGGTTGCCAATGAAAGCTTCCTGGGTGCCCTTAACACAGAAAACAAGGGCCACACAGATACAAAAGAGAGGAGAGAAAGAGTACTTATTCCTTACACCAGATGGACACACAGGCAGAGAGTGAAGCCCCTGTAAGAAGACACCGAGCAGCAGCAGTGACCAAACACCGGCTGCAATGCCAGGAACTGAGGGGCAGAACAATATAGAGCACACACCACCAAAACCCCAGCAGTTTAGACAGACAAAGCAATGAAAATGAAGCCAGAGAGGTAGGTGCTAGCTCTCAGGAGCAGTCCACACCACAGGATACCATCAGAGGAACAGGAAACTCCCCAGCTGCTAGCCAGGCATCAGGCATTCACTAGCATTCACCACAGACAAGTTCCTGTGTCTTCAACTCAGAAATGCAGGTGGCCCCAGCAGAAGACAGGCCACCAGTTATTATCACTTACTAACTGGAGAAAAAAAACCAATTGCTTAGGCCACAACACAGAGGCAGTCAGAAACCTCTCTGGCTATTCAGTTTAGAGGAAGCAATTTCACCATAGGGTAAGAGCAGGTTAGAAAGTGAACAGCTCTGGCTGGAGCAGCTTGACTGCCTGACCTCACCTGCCTCTTCAGAGAAGAGAGAAATTCATCTGGGAGAAAGGACACTTATGAAGAGAATTATGGACCATCAAAGGGCTAAAGGAGCTGGAAGAGATTTTGCCCACAGGACACCTTGCTGTTACAGGAGGGAACACACCAAAGGAACAGCAGTCCCCAGAGCTGTCCAGAGCTGGTGGAATACTTCTGGTTGCATTTTTGGCCTGGTTCTGCAGTGAAAGAGAAAAGGCTGCCTTGCCTTTCCAAGGAATATTTCTTTTCCTGGAAAAACTCCTGCACAAAATAAAAACAAACACTATCTCTGCCACTCTTCCTCCTGAACATCTAATTTTAGGGGTAAATTAAGAAAAGAAGAGCAGAAAATAACACAGCTAGCCCAACAGCTTAGGAAAGGTTAGGGTGGCAGAGAATACAAGAACAGAACAATAGCTCTCTGAGTTTTGCTCTATTTTAAATAACACTACAGGGTTCACAAGGAGTCTGTTAAAATTAAGAGGAGGTTTAGCCTGAAGAAAGGCAGTGATGGGCAAATGGGATCTGGAAAGGTTAAACATAAAACAGCTCTTCAGAGTCAGGGTCAGACAGCACAAGGCAAGTATTCTCCTAGCACGTGGTCTCTTGACCAGTGAAGACTTTGGAACGTCACTGAAACTGGAGAAGAACCAAGTAGTGGATAAAAGACACAGCCTAAGTGGTCAGAATCTAATCTGATTCCTGGCAACTCCCATTTTGTCACCTTTTTTTCATCACACTACCTTCCAGTTCCTAAGTTTAACACAGCACCACAGGAAACCATACCCTGCACACTTGATATAAAAGATAAGCTCGTGATAGCCAGAGCATACACAGAGAGGAAGACTGAGAGATGTGTCAGTTACCAAACCAGGCATGAGCTTCCCACAACAGGGTTTATGCCCTTGTGTCCTCCTTCACTGAGGAGGAATTAAAATCACAATTTAGGTAGAACAGAATTATCTCTAGCAGTGTTACACTACAAAAGCACTGATTTAAGAAAAGGAAACTGACTTGAAAGCAGAATCACCTCCTGCTGACAGGACCTTTCAGACAATCCACTATCTCCAGGTAGGGAATACAGTGGCAGACTCTCCTAGGAGACTCCAGGGGGGAATTGTGCTTCCCAGGGGTCAGGACTGGGTTCGGTCTTGTTCAACATCTTCACCAATGACCTGGATGAAAGGAGGCAGTGGACCCTCAGCCTCTTTGCTGATGATCCAGCACTGGGAGCAGTGGCTGACAGCTGTAAGGCTGTGCTGCCACTCAGGGAGAGCTAGACTGGCTGAGACTTGGGGGAGAGGAACCTCGTGGAGCTCAACAAGGGCAAATACAAAGTCCTGCACCTGGGGAGGAGGAACCTCATGGACCAGGACAGGTTAGGGGTTGACCTGCTGGAAAGCAGCTCCACAGAGAAGGACCTGGGGCACCTGGTGGAAAACAAGTTCACCATCAGCCAGCAATGTGCCCACAAGGCTCCTGGGGTGCATGAAGAAGAGTGTGACCAGCAGGTCAGGGGAGGTTCTCCTCCCCCTCTACTCTGCCCTAGTCAGGCCACAGCTGGAGTCCTGGGTTCAGTTCTGGGCTCCCCAGTTCAGGAGAGACAAGAAACTGCTGGAGAGAGTCCAGCAGAGGCTCCCAAGATGATGAGGGCACTGGAGCAGCTCTGGCAGGAGCAAAGGCTGAGAGCCTTGGGGCTGCTTACCCTGGAGAAGAGCAGCCCCACAGGGGAGATGCTCAACGCTGAGCAAGAGCTCAAGGCTGGGGGCAAGAGGCCCCTGCCCAGGGACAGGCCAAGGGGCACTGGGCACAAACTGGAACCCTGGAGGTTCCAGCTGAGCAAGAGGAGAACCTTGTTTGGTGTGAGGGTGTTGGAGCCCCGGCCCAGGCTGCCCAGAGAGGTTGTGGAGTCTCCTTGTGTGGAGAGATTGCCAAGGCAGCTGGAGGTGACCCTGGGCAAGCTGCTGTGGGTGCCCCTGCTGGAGCAGGGGGGTTGGACTGGGTGATCCCCTGAGGTCCCTTCCAGCCCCCACCATGCTGGGATTCTGTGACTCCTCACCGTACTTTTTCAGGCTGACTAAGAAGCAATCAGCCTCACAACCTGGGGATGAACCTGGTGAGCTGGAAAGCTCCTATCTGACTCATGTACAAGGGAGAGAAGATGTTTTAAAACATATTTTAAAACGTGGTTTAGAAACCTAACAGTGCAAGATAACCCCAGTACAGAACCTGACACCGTAGCTAAAATGAATTCATCTATCTTGTCTGTCCTAGAATGGCCCAGGTGGGAAGGGACCTTAAAGATCATCTAGTTCCAACCCCCCTGCCATGGGCAGGATGCCACTCACCAGACCAGGTTGCCCAGGGCCACATCCAGCCTGGCCTTGAACACAGCCAGGGATGGGGCAGCCACAACCTCTCCGGACAACCTGTGCCAGTGCCTCACCACCCTCTGGGTAAAGAGCCTCCTGCTAATCTCTAGTTTGAACTCTCCCTGGACTGCAGCTAGACTGCTCACTAGGTGACTCCCTTGAGCTGGCATGTCTCTCACAGTATCACAGACTGTTAGGAGCTGGAAGGGACCTGGAAAGACCATCTAGTCCAACCCCCCTGCCACAGCAGAAGTCCCTACACCAGGTCACAGTTAGAGATTCCTTAGCTGAAACTAACAGATCCTTCCTTATCCAAGGCTGAGGGATCCCCTACCAAGGATGGATCCTCAGTCAGTGACTGAAGCACCCTGAATTAATGCTATGAAGCATTACTAATCTCTGCAGTCAGCCAATATGATCATGAATATTCTATGGATAACTCCGTTAGACATGAGTGGCTGAGCAACTCTGAGATTAAGATTGTGTCCAGCCACATCTAGGCTCCACAAGCAATTCAGAAAGCAAGGGGGGCCACTCTGAACCTCTTGACTCAACAGAAGGTCCTCCTTACTCTTTGTCTCCCTGCTCTGTCTGAACCATACCAACTGGAGTCTAGCTCCACTCTCCTTTGTCTGCTTCTTCCATGCAGTAATTAGTAAGATGAACCTTGCCACCAAACCCACTGAGAACGTTTTCAAACCACTGTTACACTTTGTTAAATGCCACCCAACTGACTGTTTTACCTCAGTAAAACAGACTGCTGCTTCTCTCTTTTGAGTGAGGCACCTTCCCCTGATCTAAGGCCACATTCACCCAGCAGTGGTTACCAACTACAGCCACCCAGCTAGTGTGACCACCAGGAGAAGGTGCACTCTCAACACTTTCTTTCCACACTCAGCAAGACCTGAGCATGCTGAATGTGACGCTGGCTTCCCCTCCTGGAGTAACAGCTGCACTGCAGCAGGAGAGTCATCTTTAAATCATCTGCTCCAGAGAGTGTGAGAGCAAAGGCACTTACCAACTTACAACCCATCAGACCCTGCTGAACAAACAGAATTCAAACACACAAACAATAGCTGAAGGGTGAAAAAAGAACCACCTAAGCCAAAGGAAGTTTGCCACTGGTATCAATGGGACTGGGATGCCTTCAAAGAACTAGGAGACTAACAAAGAAGAGGTGAAAAGGGACAATGTTACCAAGCCTATTTCCTCCACAAGTCAACCCTGGCAGCCTGCTGACTTGTGTTCCTCTTCTAGTTCATTTCACTGCAATTTCTTGCAGAGGGAGGAGCAAGGCAGCGCTGCTGAAGGCTGCCAGCCAAACAAATCGTTTCCTGTCCCACTGCAGGGGATGAAGTCACATCACATCCTCTTCACTTAGACACCATTTCCTGAAGTAGGCACTACCTTAGCAGCAGCAGGTGCTCCCCTTGACTGCGTTTTGGGGGGTTGGATGACATCAGCACTTGCTGGTTTCTTCTGGAAGAGAAAAGAAAGGGATAGTAAACATCAGCAATGTTGATGAAGAAAAGCTAAGTAAAGCTACAAACGGCAAAATAAAACAGTGTAAAAAACAAACGGTACACTAAAAAAATGCCCTTTAGAACACTTTATGCAAGGCAAGTCACCCAAAATTGAGTCCTCCTAGGTCACTTTAATTCATGCAGACTCCTTTCAGACAGTTTTGCCCAGCCCAGAAGAGGATGAGTTCCCTTCTACCCTTCTATGGAGGATACACAAATCTGTGCTACTTCCTGTGGCAGAGTGACCCCAGTTTAATGAGCAGTTCAAGTATCTTCCCACAGGTACTGTAAGGAAAAGTGTCAGTGAAATGAGATGAGGAAGCTAGTGCTGTACAGACAAAACCTGAATGACAGCAGAGAAGCTAACATTACACCTCAGGCAGGAAAGCAAAGACACACAGCTGAGGGCAAAATGCTGGCTCTTCTCACAACACAAATGTTCTCACAACTGAAACAGACCCAGGACATCCCCTCTGGACCTCCAGTTTTCTCACTGCAGTGCCACTGTTATCAAGGACCACCAGGGACCACTGCAACAGCTCAGTGACTGCTGCAACCACATCTAATGAAGACTGGGACAAGAAGCCATTAGCAGCAAAGGCAGCAAAACCCAACAGATTTTTGGAGGCAGCAGGCAGGTAACACCTGTTAATTTTCTCTAAGTGGAAGCTAGAGATTCACAACACAGCTAAAGTGTTCACACTTCAATCACTCTTTACAGGCAGACAAGCCTGCAGAATAACCAGGGATTCAGAAGCAGACCCAGAAGAACCAGTCTTCAACTGATGGGACCCTGACAGACTGTCAGACTCCCAGACCTCTGTCATTATGGTAATGCCACCTCCTCTTCTGTTTCTGATCTAGCTCCAAAACCCGGAGAGCATCTAGAATAAACACAGCTGCATACTCAGCAGCCAACTTGGGATCAGAGCCTGGGGCTTTGGGCCACCCTCTGTGGCATTTACAGAAGATTAAGATCACAGAAAGGTTGCCCAATGGTACTGTCTGACACTGAGTGGGATGTTCACACCAAGGATTTCACACGGTGTTGGCCATGCTGGGAACTGAGACATCCAAGCAAGACCTCACAGTATGTTGCAAAACCCACGTGTAACAGGGATCTTTGCTGTGAAAGGGATGACTGGAGTGTGGCTGCCTCTGCCAGATGCTCCCGCCCAGGAACCTGCTGCACAGCTGGTGAAGTTCAGTGCTGCTCAGCCACTGGAGCTGAGCCCAGCACCCAGAGTCTCTGCCCAGGCTGAGGAATGTGCTTGCAAATTCTATCAGCACCAAAGCCAAGCACACATCCCAGAGACATACTGAGAGGAACAGAGCACCCACATACAGGATCCACATCACACACTAGCACCTGCAGTTATGACCCCTCCTCTGGGGCTGGCAGAGGCAGGAGATCACTAGTGCAAGCACACACTCAACACTCTCCAGGCTCATGAGGCACAGTCATGGGACTCCCAAGCATCAGCAGAGCCCCCCTGCTCCCCCAGCACCCCTTCTTGCACTCCAGTCCTCTGGCCCCACCACAGGTCACCTGCTCAGTGGCTGGTCCAGCTTGATGCTTGCTGCAAAAACACAGAACTTGCATACCCATCCCATGGGCAGCCCAGCTTTGTGGGTCACCCCAACACCACCATGAAGCCCCCTCCCATCTGACACCCCTGCCCTGGGCCTTCCTACTCACCTGGTTTAGCTTAGTGTTTGTTGGTGAATACACACAGACATCTCATCTACATAGTTTGGAGAGGGCACAGACACCCACAGAATGGCTAAGGTTGGAAGGGACTGCTGGGGATCATCCAGTCCAACCCCCCTGCTCCAGCAGGGGCACCCACAGCAGCTTGCCCAGGGTCACCTCCAGCTGCCTTGGCAATCTCTCCACACAAGGAGACTCCACAACCTCTCTGGGCAGCCTGGGCCAGGGCTTCAACACCCTCACAACAAACAGGTTTTTTATCTTTAGGTTCCCTCAGCAGCTGGCAGCAGGCAGGGGGCTGTGACCACCACACACCACCCCAGCAGCTGGCACCGTCCAACATCTCAGCCCCTTGAGCTTCCAGTCCTGCTAGCTGTCAAGTCCCAGCTCACTGCAGTTTCTCACATGCCTGTCCACTACTGTAACTGACCAGGTTTGTTCCTGGCTGTTGCCTTCCTTGATGCTAATTGCTCAGCTTTTAAGTCTCTGTGCACCTGTCTCCCTCCCCTTCCTTATTCTCCCAACTCAGATAAACACTGTCACACTCCAAGTGTCCAAGCAGAGCCACTGACCAGGTCTGCTGTCAGTATTCTGGGGATGCCTTCAGCATCACAGGTCTCAATTTCCTCCTCAAGCTCAGCGGAAGTCACAGTCTATTTCATGACATCAAGGTCCATGGTGTGCAGGACTTACCTTTGCCACCTGGGACTATGTCTCACAGAACTGTGGTGCTCTGAAACCCACAAATGAAGCACTGTTTGGCAGAAGGAGTTTTCATGACACCTACCAACAGATTCAACAGTTCCAGGCATGAGGCTAGAGGTTTTATTTTCTCCCTGGTCTGAGCTACACCAAAAAAACCAGACTGAAATAAATCCTTGTCCTGAGCATGAAGTTATGTAAATCAACCAAATGGTATAGAGAATGAACTGTTAATGCTGGCATTCTTCTGTTTCATGGTAAGCAGAGCAGCAACAAAGGTACAGGCAGGAGAAAGGAAGAAGGAAAATACCCTCTCCTCTGCAGTAGAAAGACCTAGAAGGAGATAAGCTACATGCCAAGCTAAGACCTCACATCAAATCAGTATTCTTCACTGATACTGACCATCACAGGCTAAGCACAGCAATACATTTTAGATCCCAAGGCCATCTTCTCAGCAGTAACTTCTTTGGTATCTGCTCCTTAATGTATTTGTGAAAGCAGAAAAGATGGCCACATCATGCTGTTTGGTTCATCCTTCTTCTAGATGTATTGAAATAATGCTGTTATGTGCTTCCCAGAATCCTCCCCACCATGATCCCTCCAGGCACACCAGCTCTGACACTCTCTATCAACAAATCCATCAGAGCTGTCTCCATCTTCTCTCCCTCCCAGAAGCAGGAGAGTATTTTTTTCTGTGACAGCCTCAGACACAATCAGCTGAAGAATCACCTTGCAGCTGTACCGACGCCTCCTTTCCCAGCCAGACAACAGCCTCATGCCTGGAAGCTTTGAAGGCCAGGCTGGATGAGGCTGTGGGAAACCTGATCCAGTGGGAGGTGTCCCTGGCAGGCAGGAGGGTTGGAACTAGATGATCTTGAAGGTCCCTTCCAACCTGGGCCATTCTAGGATTCTATAATAACAGAGCTAATAAATTATCAAAGCACAGCTTCTTTATGAAATGAGTTAGCAGAATCAAGAGCCAGTACAGAATTGTGTGTGAAGGAATAAAAGCTGTGGCACTGATAAGCTACTGTTCATTATTAGCAGAGGCTTCAAACCAGAAAGCCAAAACACCATTTCAGAGTGGAATGCTAATTCCTTCCTGTTTAATAAAGTTGATACAAGATGTATGCCCCTCTGACATGTAGATTTTCTGAGAGAAGACATGCACTAGGGCTGGTGTTTAGAAATATGGATTCATGCTCACTTTGGACTGTAATATTCAAGTGTTTCAGTACTGCAATGGGAATGCATATGGTAAAGTTGTTCTAAGGCAAAAAAAATCATCCCATGAAGAAAGAATGTGCCAGCTCTGTCCTGGAAATGCTTCTGACAACTGGAAGCACCATTTCAGCCTCCCCCTTTCAATCTTTCATTTAAGAACCCTCAAGCAGCACACTCTTTACTCCTTCCTATGCTGGGCAAGAGCCTCACACCACAACAGGTCCCAGTGAGCCCAGTACCAAAATCTAACTCAGGTGAGGCTATTTTTCAACTCCTTTTTGGACTTTAACCAAAGAAGAACCAAAACAGGAAAGGAAAGCAGGTGAAGAAGCTGGATCTGTACTCCTCAGACCTCTCCACTCCTCCACTGAGGACAGATCAGAGGCACACTCCCCTTGGTGCATCAGGCACTTCCAGGAGCATTTTGGGGCAGACAACCCCAGGACTTGGGGCACTGGCAAACACAACAACAACAAACAACTAAACAGCCAATGCAGATCAAAATAAGTCATTTGGTACCAAAGTAGAAAGAAATCTCACAAATGCTCCAATCAAAGTTCCTATGCACCTCCACCACTCAGACCAGTAGTCAGCACCCCAACAGATTTTTTCCAGTCCCTATGACTGCCCTCAGCACTATGCCCCTGGAATCCGAGTTACTCTGATGTTTTTACCTGGATAAAGAATCCACCATAATTAAAGGATTAAAAGCTATCACAGAAATCCTGATGTTGGAGGAAAGAATCAGTTCTGAAAGGACAGCAATGCTTCAGCACCAATTACCACTGCCATCCTTTCAAAGTAAAGAATGTGTTTCCTGCCAAGTAAAGAACAACAAGCTGAGCAAAGCAGCACACATTTTGCCTCCACTGCTGCAAAGCACAACTTGAAATGGCAGGACTTGTTAGGGAGGCTCTTGTTTCATACCCTATCTGGTAAAACATGACCCCACTCCAAGGCAGGGCTGCAAATTCCTAGAATGTGTGCCTCTGTCTTCCTTTTAATACCACATTTTTATATTCAGACACCAGCAGAGCACAGGCTAGATTTTTTAGCCTGATAACAGAAGCACTGCTTGGTACTTCCCTCTATGACAGTAAGAAGAGAAGAGCTCTTGCCAGTATATGTGCAGCTAATAACACAAGTGTGAAGGCATCCAAAACAGAGTGGCTGTGTTCCAGAGCAGCCCAACACCATGGGAGTGTTTGGTTTACAACAATCTTACAAACCACACACGTGGTTAAGCACTAAAGCACTGTGCTCCCAAGGGCACACCTCTCAATCACAGAATCAGGGAATGTTAGGAGCTGGAAGGGACCTGGAAAGATCATCTAGTCCAACCCCCCTGCCACAGCAGGATTCCCTACACCAGCTCACACAGAAGCATGTCCAGATGGGGTTGGAATCACTCCAGGGAAGGAGACTCCACAACCTCTCTGGGCAGTCTGGGCCAGGGATCTGCCATCTCCACTGGGAAAACATTTGCTCTTGTCTTCACATGGAACCTCCTGTGCTTCAGCTTACAGCCATTGCCCCTTGTCCTGTCACTGGGCTCCACTGAGAAGAGCCTGACCCCATCCTCCTGACACCCACCCTGCACATATTTCAAAGCACAGATGAGATCACCCCTTAGCCTCCTCTTCTCCAAGCTCAAGAGCCCCAGCTCCCTCAGCCTTTCCTCACCAGGAAGATGTTCCAGCCCCTTCAGCATCTTGGTGGCTCTGGGCTGGACTCTTTCCAGCAGTTCCCTATCCTTCTTCACCTGAGGGGCCCAGAACTGGACACAATATTCTGAAGGGGCAGCACTGAGCATGATGCTCAGGACCAGGACCATGGAACTCACTACAACACCAGACCTACTGTGCTGAGTCCAGTACAAGCTTCACACATCCCATTTCCCTGTCTTCAGCAGATACAAAAGAAAACAAAACTAAGAATGTTGAAATAGAACATCATCACAGAATGGTTGGTGTTGGAAGGGACCTTCCAAGGTCATCTAGACCAACCACCTGCAGTCAACAGGGACATCTGCAATTACAGCAGGTTGCTCACAGCCCCAACCAACCTGACCTGCAGCGGTTCCAGCGATGGGTCAGCTCACACTTCTCTGGGCAACCTGGGACAGGCTCTCACCACCCTCAGTGGAAACAACTTCTTCCTTAGATCTAGCTCAAATTTCCCTCTTTTAGTTTCAAACCATCACCCCTTGTCCTGTCCCCACAGGTCCTGCTAAAAGGTCTCTCCCCATCTTTCTTCTAGGCCCTTTAACTACAGCAAGGCTGCAAGAAGTTCTTCCTGGAGCCTTCTGTTCTCCAGGCTGAACAGCCCTAACTCTGTCAGCCTGTCCTTACAGCACAGAGCTTCCAGCCCTCAGATCATTTCTGTGGCCTCCTCTGGACCCATTCCAACAGGTCCAAGTCTCTCCTGTGCTGATGACTTCAGAGCTGGCCCCAGCACTTCAGCTACAAACAGCTCAGGTCCGTATTGCTATTCCTTCCACATACCTTCACAGAGTCACAATTTGTGGCCCAGGGACTTTTTCATCTCAGTGTATTTTATACACTGTCCTAGGTTTCTTTTCAGTGACTTTGTTCCATCTCCTCTTGAAAGTATTTCTATTTTAGCACCCAAAAGCTGACAGAGCACTAATGCTGTAATGACATAAAAGTCTGAGGTGATCTGAGACAGGCAGAAGGGCACATGTAAGCTGAAGACAATGTCAGGATGAGGGGCAAAGGGAAAGCACACCAGCTGTCTCTCATGCACTAACACTTCACATCCAACACTGCTGCAGCCTCAGGACACCAGGGGGGAAGCAGAAGAAAGGACATTTCCTATCTCATACATGCTGCTAAGACACTGACTCAGGACCATGATGTGAACAGCAAGAAAACAGAGGAACAGATAGGGCAGAAGAGCAGCACATCACCCACTCTTACTGGGGGGGCAGCTGCACCCCACCTGCAAACATATGCAACAGCTTCAAGTGCATGAGCAAGCACCAACTCCCGCCACCATCACTTCTGTTCTGTGAACATTGACCCCACACACATCTCCACAGGGAAGGAAAACCTCTCCTTAAGGCTGATTTAGAGTCTCAGGAAGTGTCTGACCTGCTTAGAACATGAATTCTACAGATGTAAGGCTCTGAAAATCCAAGACAAGAGGGAGGGAAGGTGCAATTCTGTGACTTCCACCCTGCCTTTGAGCACTGCCCAGCACAACCACAGCATATGCACACTTTCACTGTCAGCTGTGCTGATGGAGGACTGCCTATGTCTGCTCTTAACTATGTCTTCTGACACACCTGCACTTCCCAGCTCTGCCCCTGCAGCACCCCTTTTGCCTAATTCCACAAGGCACTATGCACAGGTACACATTTAGCTGCTTATCATTAGACTGACAGGTCATGTGTGTCTCATTCCTGCTGCAAGCAGATCCCCCAGCCTGACCAGACTTCCAGCTTGAGCAGCACTACTGAGATGAGGCAAAGCAGTGCCAGAGCCTTTCCTTTGCTAACATACATTAGGCAATGAGTTGGAGGAGATCAGTCACAAAGGATTAGGGGATTAGAATATTTCTCTTCTGGGGAAAGGCTGAGAGAGCTGGGGCTGCTTAGCCTGGAGAGGAGAAGACTGAGGAGGGAGCTTATGAATGCTGATCAATACTTCATGGGTGGGGTCAGGAGGCTGGGGCCAGGCTTTGTTCAGCGGTGCCCAGGGACAAGATAAAAGGGAGCAGGCACAAGCTGGAACAGAGGAAGTTCCACCTAAACAGAAGGAAGAACTTCTTCTTTGAGAGTGGCAGAGCCCTGGCCCAGGCTGCCCAGAGAGGTTGTGGAGCCTCCATCTCTGGAGAGATTCCAACCCCACCTGATGCCAACCTGTGCAGCATGCTCTGAGAGGCCCTGCTGTGGCAAGGGGATTGGACAAGATGATCTTCAGAGGTCCCTTCCAACCCCAATCATTCTGTGGATCTTTCTAAGAGTAACATGGCCCTAGGAAGCCAGTTATCACAGTTCCTATCCCTTCCACAACACCCCTCTCTTCCCTGGATGCAAATGGCACCAAGTATTACTGCAGCCAAAGGGCTTCCAAGCAACCACTGCAGACTCCTGTGAAGCATCAGGGTTAGAGTAAAATTGGCACACAACTTTAAGGGCACATCTCAGTTTCTGTTTTCAGAAGCTGGACAGATTGAATTTAGTAATCTAGAAGGAAGAGTCAGAAGCTTAGTATGCAGTGAGCTTCCAGTTTCTGGCCACTGAGCAGAGGAGGTGAGAGTGGACCCTTGGGAAGAGCAGCAGGGAGGGAGGGGGTACACCCTTGACTTTCCAAGCTAGACAGCCATCAAGAGAATGCAGGTGGCTGGAAATAGCTGCTCAACTCCCCTGCTTTCTGCCTCTTCCAGCCAGTCAGCAAGCTCTCACTGTGTGACTCCAGTACCTGCCACTCCAGTGTGGTAAAGCTCCATTTCCAAGTGAGGAGTGCACACAAGCTGCAGCTGCCAGCTATGCCAGCAATGCCATGCTGGAAGGGAAGCCTGCTTCATGGGTCAGAGGGAAAGGCTCACTGCCTCCAGTGAAACCACGGCTTCACCCCCCAGGCACTGAGGATGCTGTTTACCACACAGCTGCATGCACCAGCCTGGAACCTCGTGATCTGGTTTCTCTTTCCTCCTCCAAAGCTGCTGGTTGACCTGAAGTAAAGCAAATCCAGCTTCAGCACGTCCCCTTCCCCACTTTTGATCCACACCACTCATATAATGCGTCCATTCTCCCTTGTGCAACTCTTCTGAGGTCTAAGGATGAAAGGACTGGCTGACAGCTAGCCAGGCTGCCTCTGCAAACTTCACAAGTAAACACTTCCTGAAGAAACAATCTCCTGAACCCATGCCTGTTGGTACACCACAGATAAACTGTGCAACCTCCCTGTGGTGGTCGCACAGAACTCCAGAACTATAGCGTCATCAAACAGATCATCTGCAGCCTGGTAACTCCTCTTCTAGAGCATTCCTTTAATTTGGTTGTGCTGTGACAATAGAAATGAACAAAATGTTACAGAGCCACTTAACCCCCACAGCACCTCTGTTCCAGTGCATGTCTCACCACGCAGGTTTCCTCCCACACTAAACTTGCTGTGTTTTTTACAATCTCCTTTTAAGCCTTCAAGGAGGAAAGGCTTGAGAAGCTTATTCTACGCCTTAAGAGTATTCATTTGAGTTCTCCTTGATGTTCTAGATAATTAGCATCTCCCACTCAAACCTGTGTCAGAGCTTTCCCACCTCCACTTTTCAAAGCTTTCTTCTTCTTCTCTCACTCCTTCAGGACAATAAACCCAAAGAATGTGTGGCAGAGGGTCAAGTATTATTACTTTTAACAACAAAAGCATAAAAGCTTTTATTACTTTCCCTTCAATATGAACATGAACCCTTCAGAGACCTCTCTATTTCCTTGCCATTATTTAGAATGCATTACCAAACTTTTTCTAGTAGAGAGGTGAAAAAAACTCCATACCCTAGACAAGGCTGCCACAGCTAGCTACAGATAAGACTCTAAATTTCTGCTTCAAAACCTGAAGATTAAAGGAATAACTTCTGACCTCTGAACAAAAACATAACATTGCAGACTCTGAGGAAAGATGCACAAAGATTTTCAGAGCTGCTAGTTTGTCTGCTTAGAAAATCAGAGTGTTTTTTGGTGGCAGGGGTGAGCCACAGTGGAGCTAGTGCCTGCTGAATGGGCCTAAGGGAAAGTGGTTTGATCTACTTTCACTTCCAAGCGTTGCAAAGCCAATGCAACACGGAAAATACACAGAGACATTCACAAGAGGGAACGCCCAGGCAGTACTCTAAGGACTCACAGAGCAAAAGCATCAGGGCAATATAGTAACCACCTTCTTTTGCTAGCTATAAACAGGTTTTCTCTGTGAGAGGTCAGAAACAGTAACACCATGACCCTAACTCCAGGCTTCAGCTCCCAGCCTCCCCACAAAAAAAGTCAGCACCTCTATGTTAAAAGCAACAACCTGCAGTCAAAGAACTTGGCATTAAACTAAGAATGCACAAAAGAACCATGCTGTTTAAGACAAAAGAGGAAAGGAGGCACGTGTTTCCAGCGCAGGCAAGTCCTTCCTGGTATGTGGACAGGAAAGAGGGCAATTGCTTTAACCATCTGCTTCAGAGGACAGTCGTGGAAGTGCTCACTGGCCTTGGCTGGGAATACAGGTAAACATACCACAGCTTAGGCAAAGTCATGTTCCAAACAGCTTCTGCTGGGAACAAGCTATCAGGCATACATAGCTATTCCTGGCTTACCTATAGTCATGACTGAGCTGTGAAGCCAGCAACTAGACAGCTCCAAACACTGGTTTCTATGACTTCTTCTTCTGAACCTCCCAACAGCCTTCCTTGGGGAAGCACTGCTCCTGCCTGCAACAGCAGAGCCTCTTGACCACCTCCTCTTTGCCACAGACAGCAGCCCAGCTCCCTGTAGCACAGCAGAACCTACCTCTGAGTGGCTAACAGGGCTTGGAGCTGCTGAGAGGAAAGTGACCATTCCAAGGACTGATCCCAACACTGACTGCAACCCACATGGCTTCTGACACTTCACAGCCACCATGCTCAGGCTATCAAGTTGCTTCTGTAAACTCCATGTCTCTAACCCAACACGGACTCTTGAGCTGTAAATGCCAGTTTCTGAGGAGGCAGTGTCTTGAAAAATAGGTATTTCCTCTAACATACAGCACTGCCCACATCCTTGCAGGGTGCCAGGAGATGGCACAGGTGTGCAACATCCATGGATGAATTTGGATTTGCATCTCTGAAGAAAAGCCTGGATGCAGACAAGGTGGAAAGGGTCACTATGCACTCACTCCATCCATCCTTCTGGACAATGGGAAAACCAGAACTACCAGGGGTGTCCCACCATGCAGCTGCACTGCAGAACAGACACATCCATGGAGATCATTTCCACCACTACTAACATGAAGTGACTTGTGAAAGGGTGAACAGAGCAAAGAAATACTTCCAGTAGTCTGCTCAGCAGCACATGCCCAAACTATACACTCCTGGAATGAGGAACAAGTGACTACAGTCACCAGTTAATTAGATGGAAACTATCACTTTGCTATCAAAAGACAAAACTCCACACAGGAGGAAATTAATTACCAATTTTTCTTCCTAATATGTTCAAACACTTCAACTTACCTCTGTGACTTCTGTGTTCTTCTCTCCCAGTTTGGAAGAAGCTCCACTTGCCTGCTTGTCACCATGCTGTAAGCAGAGGAAACAGATAGAGAGTTACAAAGATCTTAAATTATACCTTCCATCTAACCAAACTGCCAAGCATCTTAGTGCATGTATGATTCCTTTCTCCTAAGACAGAAGGAAACCTCCCTGAAGAGAGGTGGCTGTGACATAGGGGTTGGTCTCTTCTCCCAGGCTATCTGTGAGAGGACAAGGGGAAACAGCCTCAAGTTGTACCAGGGGAGGTTTAAATTGCATATCAGGAAGAATTCCTTCACTGGAAGGGTTGTTAGACATTGGCCCAGACTGCCCAGGGCAGTGGTGAAGGCACCATCCCTGGAGGTGTTTAAAAGGCATCTAGATGTGCTCCTTAGGGACATGGTTTAGTGCCATGGTGGTGACAGGAGGGTGGTTGGACTTGATGATCTTAGAGGTCTCTTCCAACCTTAGTAACTCTGAGATTCTATGATTGTTAAGTTCTGCCTCTCACCAATGGGCAGGATTTCTAAATGACTTGCTGGATAACATCAAGTGAAGTCACAGTCAGAAGGTCATGACTGCCAGGGCTGTACATGTAGTGTGATTATTCTTGTGGAAAGTACTGGAAGATACTAAGCTCATCACTCATCCCTCACCACCACAGTGCTCTCAGATAAATAAATGCTCTAACAGTTCAGGCCCAGGTGTGCCTTAGGAAACAGTTCCTCCAGGCTCCCCAAACCTCCTGCGTATTTCACACCCTCCATGGCTTTAAACCTATTGCTTTCATCCAACCTGATGTGCAATCAATGCCCACATGCAGCCCTGTACAGAGGAACACAGCTTGTTCAGCCTGCACACTGGCATCCAGAGCAACTTTTACTCTCTGGATCTCTGAAAAGTGCTGAATACAGTCTCTTAAAAAAGCTTTTTCAGAAGCATATTGTCTAGTCTTTAGAAAAGAGGGAGAGAATCAGAGAATATTAGAAATTGGAAGGGACCTCAAAAGCTCATCTAGTCCAACCCTCCTGCCACAGCAGGATTCCCTAGGCCACCTCACACAGAAGCACATCCAGATGGGGTTGGAATCTCTCCAGAGAAGGAGACTCCACAACCTCTCTGGGCAGTCTGGGCCAGGGCTCTGCCACCTCAACTGGGAAAACATTTGCTCTTGTCTTCACATGGAACCTCCTGTGCTTCAGCTTACAGCCATTGCCCCTTGTCCTGTCACTGGGCTCCACTGAGAAGAGCCTGACCCCATCCTCCTGACACACACCCTGCACATACTTAAAAGCACAAATGAAGTCACCCCTTAGCCTCCTCTTCTCCAAGCTCAAGAGCCCCAGCTCCCTCAGCCTTTCCTCAGCAGGAAGATGTTCCAGCCCCTTCAGCATCTTGGTGGCTCTGGGCTGGACTCTCCCCAGCAGTTCCCTATCCTTCTTCACCTGAGGGGCCCAGAACTGGACACAATATTCCAGATGTGGCCTCCCCAGGGTAAAGGGGGAGAAGAACCTCTCTTGACCTACTGACCACAGCCCTTTTAATCCAGCCCAGAATCCCATTGGCCTCCTGGCCACA
>VWZX01005948.1:125374-165071 GCA_013399015.1 Galbula dea
CTGCAAGGATGCTGTGGGAGACAGTGTCAAATACCTTACTGAAATCAAGATAAACCACATCCACTGCCCTACCCTCATCTAGCCACCTGGTTATGCCCTCATCAAAGGCTATCAGGTTGGTCAAACATGGCTTCCCCGTGGTAAACCCATGCTGACTGCTCCCAATGACCCCTTATCCTTGATATGCCTAGAGACAGAGTCAAGAATAAAGTGTTCCATCACCTTTCCAGGGATGCAGGTGAGGCTGACAGCTCTAAAGTTACCTGGCTCCTCTTTCTTGCCCTTTTGGAAGACTGGAGTGACATTTGCCTTCCTCCAATCCCCAGGCACCTCTCCTGTTCCCCAGGACTTATTAAAGATGATGGAGAGTGGCCTGGCAATGACTTCTGCCAGCTCCCTCAGCATGCCACAACATTGTACTCTTCCCATGTAGTCAGCCTCTCCTTCCATGACCTGTAGACTGTCCTCTTCCACTTCATTTTGCCCAGCAATTCCTTACTTAACCAAGCAGGTCTCCTGGCTCCCCTCCTTGATTTTCTATGTGTCGGGATGCTCTGATCTTGAGCTTGGAAGAAGTGGTCCTTAAATGTTAACCAACTCTCTTGGGCCCCTTTATCTTCTAGTACCCTGTCCCATGAGATTTCCCCTAGCAATTTCTTGAAAAGATCAAAGTTGGCCCTACTGAAGTCCAGGGTTGTGATCCTAGTAGGTATCCTGTTCCTACCACACAGGATCCTGAATTCTACCATCTCATGGTCACTGCAGCCAAGGTTGCCCTCAACCTCTACCTTTTCAACCAGACCCTCCTTATTAGTGAGTATCAGGTCCAGCAGTGCTCCCCTCCTAGTGGGCTCATCCACCACTTGCATCAAGAAGTTATCCGAGAGGAGGAAGGGAAGCAAGGAGTTTTACCTTTAATATAAAAGATAACATAATACAGCTACTATCTAATATCTCAGCTAATGTTAATTTCCTACAGCAACTGAGACATCTGGGAAGGAGAATTCACATCTGGTTTACTTTGTTAAGTAAAGGAAGGAGACAATTTGAGGCTGATTTATTCCCTTCTGTTTCGAGGACTGAGCTGCAGGAGGCAAACTCTGCTAATTCACTAAAGCAATGAGCTCCTAGTTTTCTTTACATGGCTACAGGAAGAAAGTAATGATCCATGTATCACTGCTCTATCTGACACAGGAACATGCTACAAATACATCAGCAGACTTGCTGGGAAAATATTACAGCTGAATGAACACACCAAACCAGAAGTAAAATACAAGAGCATGTCTCTAATCTGCTTCCATTATGGTGACACACGACAGGAATTTCACAACCTGGCTGAGACAACCTCTAGCAATTCCAGTTTCTGAAATGAGTTTGGGCATGACTAAGATGGTTGACAAGTTTTAAAACTGAAAATGCTATTCTCATATTCCAATTGTGCCTCTTCAAAGGAAAAATAAGGCCCACAGGCTGTCTTAACCAGGCGAGAGATGAATTGATTCCCTGCCTCACAATAGCACTTTCAGTATGGCCACAATTAACCCAGTTATCGGTGCTTTTTCAGTGCTACAATAAAACCACACTCCACACCTACCAGTAACAGTAACACCAATGAGCATGCTCTTGCTGACGAAATGGTAACTTCAGAGCCGGTGCAGCTGTAAGGCTCAAGTTTGCTGCTGACACTAAGCTGGGTGGAGTGGCTGACACACTAGAGGGTTGTGCTGCCATTCAGCCAGACTTAGACAGGCTGGAGAGTTGGGCAGGGAGACATGGAATGAGATTCAACAAGGGGGAGTGTGGAGTCTTGCACCTGGGAAAGACCAACCCCATGTATGAGCATAGGTTGGGGACTGAGCTGTTGGAGAGCAGGGAAGGGGAAAGGGATCTGGGGGTCCTGGTGGACGGAAGGATGAGCATGAGGCAGCAGTGTGCTCTTGTGGCCAGGAGGCCAATGGAATTCTGGGCTGGATTAAAAGGGCTGTGGTCAGTAGGTCAAGAGATGTTCTTCTCCCCCTTTACCCTGGGGAGGCCACATCTGGAGCACTGTGTCCAGTTCTGGGCCCCTCAGGTGAAGAAGGATAGGGAACTGCTGGAGCCCAGAGCCACCAAGATGCTGAAGGGGCTGGAACATCTTCCTGCTGAGGAAAGGTTGAGGGAGCTGGGGCTCTTGAGCTTGGAGAAGAGGAGGCTAAGGGGTGATCTCATCTGTGCTTTTAAGTATGTGCAGGGTGAGTGTCAGGAGGATGGGGTCAGGCTCTTCTCAGTGGAGCCCAGTGACAGGACAAGGGTCAATGGCTGTAAGCTGAAGCACAGGAGGTTCCAGGTGAATACAAGAGCAAATGTTTTCCCAGTTGAGGTGGCAGAGCCCTGGCCCAGACTGCCCAGAGAGGTCGTGGAGTCTCCTTCTCTGGAGAGACTCCAGCCCTATCTGGATGTGCTTCTGTGTGATCTGGCCTAGGGAATCCTGCTGTGGCAGGGGGATGGGCTAGATGAGCTTTCCAGGTCCCTTCCAGCTCCCAGCATTTTCTGATTTTGTGAAGGCTCAGGAGCTCAGCTCCTGCCCAGTAAAACTCAGTTCCATAGACCAGGCTGTTCCTAAATGGATACTCCCCTGCATCACAACACTCTAAGAGCCAGGTGCTACCCTGAACCGAGCTAATTCAGCCAATGAAGCAAGCAAATTTTTCTGTATATTGCATGTACTTTACTGCTTTTTCTCATTTGCTTCTCCAAATCTGGACATGGCTCTAAAAGCAGCATTGATTGGAAGCCCAGCTTTTGTTCTTTTTTGCCTTTCTTAAGCCCAGCCACAGAACGCAGGAGCCTTATTAGTTCCTGCTGAGTGTGCCAGGCTTACCAGGGCCAAACCCAGCAATACCCTTCCTCCCAAAATCCATCTCCTTACCTCCCCACCAAAGGAACCTCTACCAGACAGGTCTGAGCATCAACAGGAGGTGAAGAGGGGGATACTCCATGTCCCAGGGGCTGGATGGAGCTCACAGTGTCCCTTCTTGGGTGTCAGGGCTCCTGCCTTTGCCTGCCTTGGCAGACACTTCTCCTGTTTTCCC
Source organism: Galbula dea (assembly GCA_013399015.1). Taxonomy (NCBI): domain Eukaryota; kingdom Metazoa; phylum Chordata; class Aves; order Piciformes; family Galbulidae; genus Galbula; species Galbula dea. The sequence goes on from VWZX01005948.1 coordinate 128,446, forward strand.
AGCAGAGCAAGGGCAGGACAGGGGGTCTGGCAGGATCCCCCCAACAACATTCAGTTTGAAGATGAGTCAGTAGTGTGCCCTGGCAGCCAGGAAGGTCACCTGTGTCCTGGGGTGCATCAGGAACAGCACTGCCAGCCAGCCCAGGGACAGGACTTCCTGCTCTACTCTGCACTGGTGCAGCCCCACCTTGAGTACTGGGTACAGATTTGGGCTCCACAGTATAGAAAAGACATTAAGCTGCTGTAGAGTATCCAGAGGAGAGCTATGAAGTGGTGAAGGGCCTGGAGAGGAAGCCTTAGGAAGTCACTTGGCTTGTTCAGCATTGAGAAGAAGAGACTGAGGAGAGACCTACCCTAGGGAATTCTGCTCTGGCACAGGGGTTACACTAGATGATCTTTTGAGGTCTCTTCCAACCCCTAACATTCTGTGATCCTGTGACCTCATTGCTGCCTTCAGCATGCTGACAAGGGGCAGCAGAGGGGCAGGGACTGATCTTCTCAGTCTAGTGGACAGTGATAGGACTAGAGGAAATGGGATGAAATTGAGTCAGGGGAGCTTCAGGGTAGAGACCAGAAGAAGGTTTTTCACCCAGAGGGTGGTTGGGAACTGGAACAGCCTCCCCAGAGAAGTTGTCTCAGCACCAAGCCTGATGGAGTTCAAGAAGCATCTGGACAACACTCAGGGACACAGTGTGACTCTTGGGGTGTCCTGCTAGATGATCCTAGTGGGTGCCTTCCAGCCTGGTAGATAATGTGGTAACAACCCTTCCAGCAGAATATCAACTCCATGCCCCTGAGGGACCTCACCATGACTTCACTGCCCAGAGAGGACAAGAACCACAACTTTGCTACCCCAGAAACTCAGGCTGGAGAGAGACTAAAGGCATGCCACCTCCCCTCCAGAAGGCTAAGTCAAACAGTTCCTATAACAATGAGACTTGGACTTAAAGGACAAATACTGTTTATTTTAACTATGGGAACAAGGCATGGAGGCCTGACCCAAGTAATTTCTTCTCCTGTCAGCTGGAGTCACACAGTGTGCACACACCAAGTGCTGATACTCCCTGGGCTCAGATGACAGAACAGCCTATGGAAGGATTACCTCACCTGAAAGTCTGCCATCCTGAGGAGGTGATCCTGGAAAGGACAACTTCCTAATACACCTTCTGGGAAGATCATGCTGGCTCCCTGAGCTGCTGATGTTTAAGAGACAAGAAGGGATTCTGTTTCAAAAATGCCCTCCAACAGGTCTTTTCTGCTCTGTGTTTCCACACAGAACTCTGAACCTTCTAGTAAATATATAATATACATAAAAACAAGCAAATAAATCAACCTGATCAGGAAGAGACTGAGCTCAGGTTTTCTGGGGCATTGCTCCTTTACATTCCCAAGTGGGTGACAGAGCTGACTTTTCCTTCAGGCACTCCTTCCTTTTTCTGCTCATCTTTCCTTACAATGCCAAAGAAACACATCCATAACCACACCAGTGCCCAGGAGCAGCTCCAGCTCCATCAGACAAACAGTGGGAGTACAGTTGAAGTTACACTTCTAAGTTAACTAACAAGCCAGCAATTCCTCATGGTTGTTAAGTTGGCCCAAAGTATTTTCCAACTTTACTAACTAAAAGGAGAACGTGCAAACCCACCCCAAATCACATGTTCACAAGATACACAAGTATCAACAAGAAAGTTCATCCTGAGATCTGCATCCTGTTCTGCAGTCCACAAAAATGCCAAGACAGTATTGTTTCAGAGACACACCTTTAACTTCTGATTCAAAGAGCATTCACAAACCAGAAACTGCCCTAGGTGAAAGGCAGAGAGCAAAATACTAACAACTGAACACACAACTGCCTTCTCATCCTGAGCTTGCAAAAATCAGATCTCAAGCAAAGGTCTTGCTTCAAGAAATTCCTTCTAAACCTCAGGAGCCCCATCAGCACTAACAGAGTTGGTCCAAAAACATTGCACAGCATCTCAGAAGACTGCAGTGACAACACCCTCTGTAACTGGGGAGAAGGGAAGTCTCCCTGCAAGAGTCTCAGCTGAAGTCAACCAGCTCTGCACCACAAATACGAAAGGAGACACACCATCTTACACAGATAGGAACCTAACCCTTGCTTTCAGTCAGGATTGGAAAGATGACAGAGATCTTTGATGCTGCTCAGGAAACTGTCAGATGGGAAGAGGTGTCAGGAGCACCACAATCAAGCAATGCAAGAAATGGAAAGGTGAAACCTAGATTCTTCTTACAGCCAACCCCTTCTGCTTTAAATACACCGGACAGTAAAGATCTTGCTAGAGCAAACAGTGAAACTCCTTTGCATCTGCTCCTCTCTCCCACCTCTTCTGATTTGCCTTCTCATCCTTCAGACCATAAGGTCTCCAAGGCAGAAAGTGCCCTGTGTGATACATGTGCATAGGACAAGAGAGTCTCACGCGGAGGCCTCCAGGTCCTATTCTGTCACCAAGCACCACTGATTGTTTCCAACACAGCATGTATAGGAGGTTTCCTTACCTGATCACAGGTAGTCATGCTGTCTTACTATCTTCTCTTACGCTGGATTCAGTGACCTAGAACTCCTGAGGCCTTTAACATCAGTGTCATCACTTAATGCAGCAATTCCCAAACCTTCCTCCCAAGTCACCTCCACCACACTGTGCTACTGATTAGACATGAGATAAGGAATGACACTTGGAAACATTACTAATCAGGGACCTGAGCTACTCACAGCAAGTTAAAACAGGGAGACTGAGCACTGGAATATGCTGCCCAGAGAGGCTGTGGAGCCTCCTTTCCTGGACAGATTGCAAAACTGTATGGACACAATCAGTCCTGAGCAATGGGAGACCCTGCAGGCTGACCTCTTCCAACCTCAACATGACTCCATGAAGAGTGGAGTTGTAAATTCATCTGAGTTCATCTGCCTGATTACATATTTAGGAGACACATGAAAACCATGTTTTCTCTGAAAGTCGCCTTACACAATGTACACTTTCTGTAAAACTTTAACAGAGTGCAAACTTTTTTTCCCCACTCCGTGGAGAGACCAACTGTTTCCTCATATGACTAATAAGCTATCAAGAAGACTTTTCAAAGCAACTGCAGGTTCTTCACAGGAATGAGTAGCGACCTAAGTCCAGCCAAAGCACACAGAGCTGTGTGGTTTACTGGAGTACCTAGCAAGCAGACAACTATTCCTGACAGCTCCACCACCTATCCACCTGCAGCTAAGGACATGCTGCTGAAAGAAGGCACACAGCAGAGTTTTTTCCCCAAAGCTGAAGCAATCTCATATAACAAATTCTGCTTTCCGTCGCAAATTGCCCTGTATGCCTTTCGTCAGCTTGCGTTACTCAGAAGATGACGAAAACAGCCGACAACGAGGGGGGGGGAAGGGGGGGGGGGGAAGGAAAAAGAGGTGTTTTTTCGTGTGAAAGCCCGCAGAGGGGTTATGGAAGTACACGCAGAGAACATCACGTTCCCATCTGACCCGAAAGTGCACCACACCAGCGATAAATAAATAAATAAACAAAGAAACAAATAGCTGATTTCCCTGCAAACACCAGAAAATCCCTTCCTTATCCCTCTTTAAAGCCTTAATGCCACAGAAGGGAGGCTGTCACCCCGCCCCGCCCGCCGCAGCCCTCCCCACACTCCGCTCCACTCCAGGCCGGACCTCTCCTCCCTTGCCCACCACCACCAGCGGGCAGCCTGAGTTCCACCAGCCCCTTTCCAGGCTCACCCCTCGGCCCCATTCCCCCTATTTACCATGGCGTACCACCACCGGGCGAAGGCCATTGCGCTGCCCACGCTGCTCCTCACCAGTCTGGCTCAGCACAGCTCAGCGAGGATCGGGCCGCACCCCGGGAGCCACCTCCGCCCCAGGGCGGCACCCGCCGCCGGGCTCCACAGCAGGACGGCCCCGCCGAGGCCCTGCGGCTGCCCGGGGTGGGCAGAGCAGAGCCCGGTCCCACCCGACCTGCCACCGCCACCTCTTCTCCCCTCGGACACCCACCGCGCCCTGCCGCTCCCGCCCCACCTTACCGCGGCGGGGGGCGCCTGCCTCCCCGACCCGGGCTGCGACATGGCGGCGGGGGGAGGCCGGTGAGGGCTCACAGAGATCCCGATCTCTCACAGCCGTCTGGCCCACATGCCGGTCCCTCCCCTTCCTGCTGGGGCCAGGGCCGGGGCCGGGCCGGGCTGGGCCGGGCCGGGCCGAGCCGAGGGCGGAGGAGGCCGGCGGGGGAAGAGCGCTGCGGCAGCGGCTGTGGATGGGGCTCGGGCTGCTCGGGCCCGGGGCCGGGCCGGGGCGAGCGGGAACAGAGCAAGAGGCGGAAGCGCCCTTCACGCGGTTGGGTATCGGTGGCAGGACAACACTCGCCCGAAACAAGTGTCTTAAAATAGGGGGCGTGGGGGAAAGAAAATGCACAACAGCTTAACTGTTCCTCATGAAAAGGAATAGTTTAAGACGTTCAGAAGAGTGTGACCAGCAGGTCAGGGGACCCCTCTACTCTGCTCTAGTCCTTGGAGTCCTGGGTCCAGGTCTGGGCTCCCCCGTTCCAGAGACACAAGGAACTGCTGGAGAGAGTCCAGCAGAGGCTCCCAAGATGTTGAGGGCACTGCAACATCTCTGGCAGGAGCAAAGGCTGAGAGCCCTGGGGCTGCTTAGCCTGCAGAAGAGCAGCCCCAGAGGGGAGCTGCTCAATGCTGAGCAAGAGCTCAAGGCTGGGGGCAAGAGGCTGGGGCCAGACTCTGCTCAGTGATACCCAGGGACAGCCCAGGGGACACTGGGCACCAACTGGAACCCAGGAGGTTCCATTTGAACAGGAGGAGAAAGTTGTTTGGTGTGAGGGTGTTGGAGCCCTGGCCCAGGCTGCCCAGAGAGGCTGTGGAGTTTCCCTGTGTGGAGAGATTCCCAAGGCAGCTGGAGGTGATCCTGGGCAAGCTGCTGTGGGTGCCCCTGCAGGAGCAGTGGCGTTGGACTAGATGATCCCCAGATGGTCCTTCCAAGTCCCATCATGCTGGGATTCTGGGATATTCTTGAAGCATTATGGCAGGAACAATGTGATTAATGACAGGAAATTAACCTCCAGTGGAAGGGGTTCAAAATGCTGTAGGTGAGTAGCTGCATGTAGGTGCACAGGTGCTCAAGCCCAGAGGTTGTGTGAAGGAACTGACACATTTCACCAGCTTTATCTCACCCAGGTCTTGTCTGTGCACAGCTAAAAAAAATAGGAATTTTGGGTGTTCTGGACACCTTGGGGGATCCCATACTTAGGCTGGTTTAGTGGAACAGCCATTGGATGAGTTTTACTACTCCAAAGAGATAACAGCAGCAGTGGTTCTTTGAGACAGACGTGTGAGGACATCAACAGTAGGAGGATCAACAACATCTGAGTCTTTAGGAAGTGGTCACCACAGAAGCAGCTACTCCCTGCTTCCTCCAGGAGAAGGGGGAGCAGTACTAAGCCACTTAGTGGGAAGTTTGTAAACCTAGTTAGTACTTGTGCCCTCTCCTGTCAGACAGAGAGGAGATGAGCAGGTGAGGGTGAACCCCTCCAGGCCTTGGGGGATGGCTTTGACCTGCAGAGAAGATGTATGTCATCTGCCTAAAGCCACCCCTGCTCTGCTCCTCTGATTACCTCCATTCTGAGTACCAGCCATCACCTCCATTTATGGCTGGCCTTTTGGCTGTTTTACCCTGTGACAGTACAGGGTTTGCATTCCACTCCAGGGATTACCTGCCTAAAATTTTAAGTACCTACCCATTGCTGGAGCTCTGCATTGTATCTGGGCTTGAAAGGGCAAAGCAGCTACATGGGACCATCTTATAAGGATGTACATCTAGGTCCTCCAGAGGAGACCACTCGAGGGCTGTGTCTTAATGCGTGGCTTCTACCCACGGCTCTTGCGTGCTCTTATCTGGGGTCACTCCAACAGGTCTAACAGATTGCACTGCATTCCTTGGCTGCAGGCAGCACACCCTCCCTGCTGACACCATGCTCCACGAAGCCACCAGTGAACTTCCCCCCCTCGTGGTGCTACGTGCCTGATGACAAGCAGCTGGAGCTGACTGTAATTGAAGCGGTGGAGCTGCACACTAATGAGGCAGCAGCACATGAAATCCTCAGTGATTTTGGTCTGTGTCATGCTGAGCATCGAGGCTTCTGCTGATCCAGAAGCACTTCTTCAATTCTAAGTTCTGCTAGTGAGAAGTTATGGACATATAGATGGGATTTGGACACTGAGTAGGCCCAGGGATGGGGAGAGCTGCCTGGATACTTATTCCAGTTCCCACAGCCACTTCTGTGTCTGCAGTGTTTTGGAAGCTCACAGGGCTTCAGCCTTGCAGGAAAATCTTGTTCTGGGGCAGTTGCTTCTACTAGAAGGCTTCTCTAGTTTGCCACTGCCTTGAGAAACCCATAATTTGTTGGCAATTTCTACATAAATTTATTCTTAACTAGTTCAGATTATTTTATATGTAAAGGGTGTAGACAGCACACAAAGTGGGAGGAGCTTTTGACTCCCTAGAAGGCAGAGAGGCTCTGCAGAGAGACCTGGACAGACTAGAGGGCTGGGCAGTCACCAACCCTACAGAGTTAAACAAGGGTAAGTGTTGGATTCTGCACTTGGGACAGGACAACCTTGGATGGACATACAGGTTAGGGAACGAGAGGCAGGAGAGAAGCGCTGCAGAAAGGGATCTGGGGGGTTTGGGTGATGTTAATTTAAGGAAATTAATCAATATTTTACTCAGGGAAAGGTTTATTCTCGGCGCAGGGGATGTCTCCACCAAAATACACACCCCTTGCCGACTGAGCCGTGCTCTGTTTATGCTACAAAGTACAACATATGCAACAGGCTGCCATCTACAAGGTATTTTAGGTTACAGTTGAAAGTATCAACAGAGCTACAAAGTATTACATATGCAACAGGAAACTATCAACACATCTGCAAACACCCAGACTGTCCCACTATCTAGTAGATTGTCCCATCATCCAGTCTCAGCCATCCTCAGCAAATAGACTATGTTAGTTTCCCCTTAATCAGTGTCAAGTTGAAGATGAGCCACGAGTGTGCCCTGGCATCCCAAAAGGCCAACCGTGTCCTGGGGTGCAGCAAGCACTGCACTGCTGGTCAATTGCTGGTCATTGCTAGTCCCACTCTCCTCTGCACTGGTGCAGTCTCAGCTCGAGCACTGGGTGCAGGGTTGGGCACCACGATATAGAAGGGATGTGAAGCTGTCAGAGAGCGTCCAGAGGAGGCCATGAAAATGAAGGATCTAGAGGGGAAACTGCAGGAGGAATGGCTGAAGTCACTTGGTTTGTTCAGGCTGGAGGAGCAGAGACTGAGGGGAGACCTCAGCATGGTCTATAACCTCCTCGTGAGGCGAAGCAGAGGGCCAGGAGCTGATCTCTCTGGTGACTAGCAACAGGACCTGAGGGACTGGCATGAAGCTGTGTCAGAGGAGGGTTAGACTGGATGTTAGGAAAAAGGTTCTCAAGCCAGAGGGTGGTGGAGCACTGGAACAGGCTCTCAGGGAAGCAGTCACAGTGCCAAACCTAACAGAGTTCAAGAAGCATCTGGACAATGCTCCTAGACATGTAGTGTGATCTTTGTTCCTCTGGCAGAAGTGGTCTCAGCGGATGGGTACCTGAGTCAGCTTCTGAACTACTACTGCAGGCCTAGACACCACTCCAGCAGTCTGCTCATTTGAGTGCTAGAGGGGAGGAGTTGGTAGTAAAGATCCAAGTCAATCTGACAATTATGATCTTTAATCAGGAAGAGGTAAGATTTCTTGCAGGTTTCAGCATCACACAGGGGTGTAATTTCGAAGTCACGTTGTGTTTTCTACTTATTTATAGTCATGTTCTCTACTTAGTCCTTCATAGCTTCTGCAAGCAAACCAGCCCACTAAGGCCTCCTGAGATCTTTAGTGGCATTGGTGGTGGATTTCTGCACAGGGGTGAAACAGAAGCAGGTGTAGGAGATGGTGGATGGTCCAGGCATATGGTTTGTGCAATGTACATGGTTCCAAGCAACAGCAGGTAGGCACATCAGGAGCAGAGGTTCTTCACTCTGAGAATGTGTAATGTTATGTGATTGAATAAGTCATAGAGAGAGAGATTTAATGGCTACTTTTGTATGTAATTCAAGGTACTGGGAGTCTAAAATTGGAATCCAGAATCACAGACTCATTTTTGTGTACCATTCTCCACCTCCAAAGGGCACCAGCTGACGTCAAATGCCTCTGAATAAAAAGGTGCTCAAAATTCTGGCAGGATTGGATGACATTTTTGCCAAGCATACATATTTTATTAGTATAACTTGCATAATAGTACCCCTGCAATCTTATGAGTCATTCACCAAATTTACAAAATAAAGTACAAAATCTCTTGTGTAATTGGATTTTTATCTAGGGGAGTTTAAAAAAAGCCTAACAGTAAGTTCAAATACAGCCAAGCAAGTTGCTTGTTTCATCTCTTCCTTCCTTTTCTTCCAGTCTACCAAGAAACTCATCACAAGTTTTTGTTCTATTCTCTTCCTCTCCAAAACAAAACCATCAGCATTTACTGCTAGGGTTTTTTGTTGTTGTTGTTGTTTTGGTTTTGTTTTGTGTGATTTATTTTTAATTTAAAGCATGCAGTCCCACCCTCTTTTAGCACACCAACAACAGCAACCATTTCATTTCTTCTCCTGCTTCTGTTCACAGTGTGTTCAGGAAATGGAAACTGAAGTTTTCAGTGACAGAAATCCTGTTTCTTGATAAGAGCAAACAGTTTGATAACATCCTTGCTCAATAAAACAATAATTCAAATCCTTAGTATGAAAAGGTTTCTTTCTGTATGCATTGTTATGCCCATATTTTTGTCCTTGTTACCACTATGCTCTCTATGCCTGCTGCTTGCTTAATGTACTTTGAAGATTTCCTGCTGGGCTCAATCCCACTGCTCTGTGGAAGCTTTCTTTCCACAGACAGAACTCCTAAGCTTTGACACCAGCCAAGAGAAAATGAGTGTTGATTCCATCATCTTCCTTGGGGTTTGTTATTTTGTAAATCTCTATTCTGAGCTGAGCTTTTCTTAAAGAGAAGCAAACAAACAAACCAAAACCCCTGAACAAACAAACATAGAAAGAAAAGAAAACCAAACAAATTAACAAAACCACAAGCTTTAATATTAGCTTTAAGTAATTACTGGGGCTGAATTTGGGTGATACATACTCAAGTCTTTCTTTAGCCAGATGTTCTGTGCCATTACACTGAAACAGAGTAAATCCCAGATCTTCAGCAGAAGGTATCATGTACAATCACCAGTGAAAACAAACATGCTGTAGCCTTCATCATATAGGACTGTCTTCAACCCCCATGTGTTTCATAGAATCACAGAACAGTTTGGGTGGGAAGGCACCTTCCAAGGTCATCTAGAACAACCACCTGCAGTCAGCAGGGACATCTGCAACCACAGCAGGTTGCTCACAGCCCCAACGAACCTGACCTGCAATGGTTCCAGGGATGGGTCAGCTCACACTTCTCTGGGCAACCTGGGACAGGCTCTCACCACCCTCAGTGGAAACAACTTCTTCCTTAGATCTAGCTCAAATCTCCCTCTTTCAGTTTCAAACCATCACCCCTTGTCCTGTCCCCACAGGTCCTGCTAAAAGGTCTCTCCCCATCTTTCTTCTAGGCCCTTTAACTACAGGAAGGCTGCAGTGAGGTCTCCCTGGAGCCTTCTGTTCTCCAGGCTGAACAGCCCTAACTCTGTCAGCCTGTCCTTACAGCACAGAGCTTCCGGCCCTCAGATATTTCTGTGGCCTCATCTGGACCCATTCCAAGAGGTCCAAGTCTCTCCTGTGCTTGCTTGCATCTGCCCCTTGCTTTTTTCCACAGGCAGCTCCTCCTGGGAAGCCAAATGGTGCCATCAGTCTGGGGAGCTAGCAGAGACTCAAGGCAGGCAAGGTGAGACCTCCACAGCCCCAGGGTAGTTTTAGCTCTTGATTTTGGAAACAGTTTAGGAATTTGTGCTTCAAACCATTGATTTCTTTCAGTATAAATTCAGCTTTCAGTGAATCATTGGCATTTTTCTAGAGTGGCTACAAACAGACTGAAGTTGTTACTCCAAAGTGATGTCCAAAAGGAAGTACAACATGATGAGCTGGGTGTTGTCCCTGTGAATGTCAAACATTGCAGCTATGTAGGAGTGGTGAACCTGCTCCCCATTTCTGTCTGCTGGGTTTATCTGAGAAGAACTTCCCTGAGAGGAGGGATATTCTCTCAAGTGTAAGCTAAGCCATGCAACTACAGTCAAATGTGTGCCTCAGACATTTCTGACTTTTATAAACCTGCAGGGACTCTGCTGAAATGAAGATTTATGCATTTGGAAAATACAAAACCATTTCTCTCAGATCCTCACACTGTAGGCTTGGATTAGTCCATAGCTAGAAACTGCAATCAAGGAAAACTTTGTGCAGCTTGGAGGTGAGACATGGAAAAAATCTGCTTGTTTAGAAGCAAATCTTACAGTCTCCATGCAGTAGGGAATTTTGAAATCAATAGCAAATCATGCTGAGTAAATACATCACTTTTAAGCACAGTTTACATTTTCAACTTGCAGAACTTAACAAAATGTTTTTATTTGTGTCCGTGCTATATCTTGCAAATCATAAACCCCATGCAAGTGATTAAAACTTCCCTGTGCTTCCTGGGCTTTTCCTCACTTGATCTCTATTTCCCACAGAAACAAAAGATTTCCTTCAGAGTAATATCACTCCCCCAGTGCCAAGTGTTGAGTCTTGCACCTGGGAAAGACCAAACCCATTGATCAGGTTAGGTTGGGGACTGAGCTGTTGGAGAGGAGGGAAGGGGAAAGGGACCTGGGGGTCCTGGTGGATGGAAGGATGAGCTTGAGGCAGCAGTGTGCTCTTGTGGCCAGGAGGCCAATGGGATTCTGGGCTGGATTAGAAGGGCTGTGGTCAGTAGGTCAAGAGCGGTTCTTTTTCCTCTTTACTCTACCTTGAGGAGGCCACATCTGGAGCACTGTGTCCAGTTCTGGGCCCCTCAGGTGAAGAAGGATAGGGAACTGCTGGGGAGAGTCCAGCCCAGAGCCACCAAGATGCTGAAGGGGCTGGAACATCTTCCTGATGAGGAAAGGCTGAGGGAGATGGGTCTCTTGAGCTTGGAGAAGAGGAGGCTAAGAGGTGATCTCATCTGTGCTTTGAAATATGTGCAGGGTGGGTGTCAGGAGGATGGGGTCAGGCTCTTCTCAGTGGGGCCCAGTGACAGGACAAGAGGCAATGGCTGTAAGCTGAAGCACAGGAGGTTCCATGTGAAGACAAGAGCAAATGTTTTGCCAGTGGAGATGCCAGAGCCCTGGCCCAGACTGCCCAGAGAGGTTGTGGAGTCTCCTTCTCTGGAGAGATTCCAAACCCATCTGGACACGTTTCTGTGTGACCTGATCTAGGGAATCCTGCTGTGGCAGGGGGGTTGGGCTAGATGATCTTTCCAGGTCCCTTCCAGCTCCTAGCATTCTGTGATTCTGTAACACTGCACCTATCCCTAATCACCACAATGCACTATGGTCCTCTCAGGGCAAAACTCTCCCTCAAATTAAATTAATCCTGAGTTTCTTGGTATTAATGGAGACTTCACAGGGGAAGGGCCAAAAAAATGGTTGAGGTTTTCTAAAATGCATCCTGTAAAGTAAGAGGAAAAAGGTTTTTATTGGTTTGCAGTGTGCAGTAAGTCATTTCTGTGGGTGACTTGGATGAGTCATCCCAGGGTAATAAAGAAAAGGTTTTGCATGACACCACTTCTCTTTTTCTGTCTTCTTTTTATGTCTTATCCCTGCACAGATCCACCCACAATTAGAGCTGAAGGAGCCCAAGATCAAAGTGCAGTTTACAACTAATCTAAAACCAAAGCAAAACCAGCACTCACCTATTTTCTACATATGTTTCTACATCCATAGATACCTGTCTGTCTGTCTCACAGCCGTTTGGAACAAGTATATGATAGAATGCACTGTGTCCCTAACCAGTATTCTCATGACTCTCAGGGAAAAGAGAAGACTAGTGACTAAAGACTGGAGAGGAATGGTTCAAAGCAAAACAGCACTGAAATATACAATTTACACTGAGCTTACACAACAACCTATTAAGAATTTTGGTAGAAACCTCAGTGAACCTGTCAGGAAAGGACTGATTTCTTCTCCCAAGGAACTAGTGACAGGGAAGAATCAGCCTTGGCCCAGGCTGCCCAGGGCAGTGGTGGAGTCCCCATCCCTGGAGGGGTTTCAAAGCCCTGGAGATGTGGTGCTGAAGGGCATGGTTTAGTGGTGAGCTGGCAGTGCTGGGTTAATGGTTGGGCTGGATCATCTTAGAGGCCTTTTCCAACCTTAATGGTTCTATGACTCTATGAAAAACTGCTCCTTCACTTGCCTCTGCTCAGCTACAGCATGCAGATGGCTATCACTTGCAGCTGCTAGAGACACGAGCAGCACACAAGGGCCATGATGCTTTGAATACCACAGGAGAGGATTATTCTGGGGACTGTTCCTTGGAGGCCTGTAAGAGCAGGCTGCTGGCAGAGTACTGGATGCTCCTAAACAACAAAAAATGCTCTTTCACCCACCCTGCTAAGTCCTTTTTCCTCTTGTTTTGAAAACCCTTCCCTGATGCTGTGCTGGCCTGGCAGTGATGCTACAGGAGCAATTCCCTAGTTATTTCCCTCTGGACTTTGACAGGGTATGTAAAAAAATCTGGCAAACGAGAAATTCCAGCTGAGGGAAGGAAATCAGTGCTGGCCTCTGGCAGCCCTCCTGTGTTTCAACATATCCACTGTTCCTACTGGGGTGCAGCCCCTGTGATGCTGGGTTTGAAGGACCACAGGCTTTCATTTGCATTTCTGAGGGAGGCTGTTGCCTTTGCTGTGGGGAAACTGAGGCTCCGGAGGGCTGAGGGATGCTTGGGGTTGTACACAGTGTCCATAGCTGTTAGAGGCATTGAGCTTGACTTTTGTTTGTATGCAATCTTTTCAGTCACACCACACTTCTAATCTGATTCTTGAGCTTAAAGAAGGGACTCCATCAACAATGGAGTTATTACCTAGCTTGTCCTCTTTGAGGTGCTGACCATGAGAAACCTCACTGTTGTTCTCATCTAAGCATTCTGCACTCATGCATAATGGCATAGCTGTGTCTGCAAGATGTGTTTGCATGCAGACAGATACCTCTGTGCAATCACATACACATTTTGAATATATTCATGCAAATAATTTATTAACTGCACTCTAGAGTTAGAAAATAAACCTTGCCAAATGTTTTGCCAGTCACAGTTGCATGAGATAGGAGCCTCTCAGAACTTAAGGGGCCTTGAGGAAAGATGGGGACAGCCTTCTTATCAGGACCTGTTGGGACAGGAGAGGGGTGATGGTATGAAACCAAAAGAGGAAATTTAGACTAGGTAGAAGGAAGAAATGTTTCACACTGAGTGTGGTGAGAGCCTGTCCCAGGTTGCCCAGACAGCTGGGAGATGTCCCATCCCTGAAACCATTCCAGGTCAGGTTGTTTGGGCTGTGAGCAACCTGCTCTAGTTGCAGATGTCCCTGCTGACAGCAGGGGGTTTGGACTAGATGAGCTTGAAAGATTCCTTCTGTGAATTCTATGGTATCTCTGGAAAGAGGGACAGGAGCAGACACTACTTATCCTTAGGAGAGCATCATGGTTCTGAAGAATTGCAGGCTGGCTTGATCAGGTTGGTGGATGCTGGGCATTTAGCAGCCTTGTTGTCATCGGGTTCATCCTGTACTTAACTTGCTTGAGTGGTGCCTCATCTGAAAGTGAGACTAACATCTTAGAAGCTGCATTAATATTGATAACCATATCTTCAAAACCCAGCTTTTCTTACAGTGTGACATCCCTCAATCCACTCTAGCTACCTCCTGCTTTGCCATTACTTTCTTACTCTGATATTTCTCAGTTGTGTGACTCAAGCTCTTCTGCATCACTGGTGATTGTTTCTACAGAACTGAGTCTCACAGGTTTCTTCTTAGATTAATGCTATGATGTCTGGCTTTTAACCAGCACAACTTCCAGTCAAAACAACAGAAAGGAAGTAAAAATAATTACAGGCTAGTACAGAAATAGTCTATGGAATATTGCAACACTACTTCCCAGGAAATCCTTTCCTGTCCCAGAAATGTGAGAAAATAAGAAACTGGGATTGACCTGAAGGGAAGCAAGGGTGAGATGGATAACATTTTATAGCTGTGTGCTGTTTTGAAGGCAGTGTGTATTTTTTTTTCATAATTAAAAGAGAAAGCAAACTGAACTGATGCTGAGCAGACCCAGAGATAAGTGAGCACCTGGAAACAGAACCTCAGCACTCAGCGCTGCTTGGCTTGACATGTAGTTCAGAGCAGGTAAAGAAAATAACCCCTCACCTCCTGCTTGTTCACTGTAAGCTGAACAGATCTCTCCCACCTGGATGACTGACTGCAGCTGCTTTGTAGCTGCAAAACAGCACAATCATATCAATCACGGTTCCACCTGAGCAGCCAAGCAGCAGTGACAGGGCGAGAACCTCTGCGGTGCATTGCTTGTGGACATCCCTGCCTGCAGCAGCTCCCCTCCCTGCTCAGGCTCCTCTGAGAACAGACATTTTCAGTGGCAGCAAGAGAGCCAAGGTGGAGATAACTTCTTCTCCCTTGGGAGTAGTTCTGCTTTGTGTTTTAAGCTGTGCATCAGTTTGCCCTGAGATACTCTGTGGTAGGGTGGCCCTGCTTTGCAGCAAGACCTGTTTGCACACGTGTTTCAGGACAGGCATGTGAAGGACTTGGTTTGTGGTGAAACCACTTGATGGAACACCTTGTCACAGTCTAAATCCAGCAGATGTGCAGATAATGATAGAATCATAGAATTGTTATGGTAGGAAAAGACCATCAAGTCCAACCACCATCCTTCCACCCAATACTACCATGCTCACCATCAAACCATGGCCCCAAGTCCCCGAGCATCACATCTACACATCTTTAGAATGCTTCCAAGGATGGCGACTCCACCACTGCCCTGGGAAGCCTGGGCCAATGCTTGACAACCTTTTCAGGGTGCAACTTGAGGCCACTTCCTCTTGTCCTATCACTTATTCCTTGGGAACAAACCCCACCTGGCTCCAGCCTCCTTTCAGGGAGTTGTAGAGAGCCAGAAGGTCTCCCCTGAGCTTCCTCTTCTCCAGCCTAACCAAGCCCAGTTCCCTCAGCTGCTTCTCACAACACTTGTGCTCTAGACCCTTCAACACCTTCATTGCCCTTCTCTGACATGCTCCAGCATCTCAATGTCCTTCTTGAAGTGAGGGCCTCAAAAAACTTTGTGAGGTAACAGAGCTAGGAGCACATCACCAACCCCCAGATCTGTTATTTCTACCTGAGGAAGGTGCTGCTCCTCCAAGGCAGGGTGATGGAGCCAGCCAGCCCCACCAGCTGAGGCAATGATCTGCTCCCTCTGGGCAATGGCGATCCCAAGACCATGTGTGGGTGTCTGGATGCTCTTGGCTATGCAGCTCAGGCTGTCCCAGGCCTCCTGGGTGTGGATGATGGAAACTGCATTTACAAATACACAGTGACTTTAGAAGTCTGTGGGGGTGGCAGATGCACAGAACCTCTGCAGGAACTTACATCAGACCCAAACCTTGCAAAACCCAAAGTATTTCAAGTTATCATGGGGCAGCAGAGCAGTAACATCTGAAGTGACATTCTCTCCAGTTGAGGAAGTGCATTTGTTTGGTGTGGAGCAACTCCCAATGACACTGCCCTGGGTAGCTGCACCGTGCCCAGACTTGTCCCACCAAAAGCAGCCTGGACACCCTGGCTCGTGGTGGCAGCATGCTCTGCTCCCTCCCCAGCCACTTCCATGGCACCAGAAGCACATCCCTACCCCAATGCCAAAACCCAGGGTGCTCAGGTTACCTCCTGGTTCCCAGGAAAAGAAACAGGGCAGAGGAGTGGGGCTGGACCGCAGGCAGCCATGCTGGGAGCTGGATCACACGCCCGCCCATGCCTCTGCTGTGACTCACCAGCAGCGAGCTCTGAGGACAAATCTGTCCTGCTTTGCTCTGGAGAGGCCCCAGGCCGGCAGTGGCACAGCAGCTCCTGGGTGGAGTCATAAACTCAAGATTGAGTGTGTAGTTATTAAATCTGGCAAAAATAAAGAGTGAGAAAATAGACTTTCCCTGCTGTAAGACCCTGAAAATGGGCACCAGCTGGAACCCAGGAGGTTCCAGCTGAGCAGGAGGAGAAGCTTGTTTGGTGTGAGGGTGTTGGAGCCGTGGCCCAGGCTGCCCAGAGAGGTTGTGGAGTCTCCTTGTGTGGAGAGATTGCCAAGGCAGCTGGAGGTGATCCTGGGCAAGCTGCTGTGGGTGCCACTGCTGGAGCAGGGGGGTGGAACTGGTTGATCCCCAGAGGTCCCTTCCAGCCCCCACCATGCTGGGATTTGGGGACACTCTGAAAAATGAGATGAGACTTTTGCAAACAGCATATGAGCACAAGTGGCCACCTCCTGTGCCAGGCACTAGGGAAGTGACAATCCTCTTCCACCCCTTAGAACTGGCACAACCAGAGGAAATGTGATTGCATATGGTTGCCAGATATTGTCTCAAACCTCCCCTGCAAAGAATGGCTTCCAACTGCCCCAAGTGACTCATAGATCAAGTGTAAAAAACATTTTTTCTTCAACAATAAAATAGGGAGCTCGGGCTGCTTATGTTGGAGAAGGGGAGGCTGAGGGGAGACCTTATCAGTCTCTTCAGCTTCCTGAAAGGAGGTTGTAGAGAGGCGAGTGTTGGCCTCTTCTCCCTTGTGACTAGCACTAGGACTAGAGGGAATGGGCTCAAGCTGTGCCAGGGCTGATTCAGATTAGATATTAGTAAACAATTCTTCACCCAAAGAGTGGTTGCCCAGGGCAGTGGTGGAGTCACCATCCCTGGAGAGGTTCAAAGAACAGATAGATGTGTCACTCTGGGAGATGATTTAGAGATTTCAGAAGTGTAGGGCTCTTGGCTGAGCTTGATGCTCTTGAAGGTCCTCTCCAACCATGATAACTCTATGATTCTATGGTAACAGGACTGTACATGGGCAAGGTTCAGATACCTGCCTCTGTGAAAGTCCCCTTTCTCCTCTGTAAGAGAGATATAGGAAAAAAGGCTATAAATCAGGACACTGAAGTCCATCATCCTTTTAAGCAAGACTTCAGAAAGCTCTGCCAGCATTGCACGCTGCTGTCAGCAGGTGCTGGGTCCATTTTAACAAGGCTGACACCTACACCTGCTGTCAGGGGCTTGCAAGTGCGCTGATATTTGTGGTGAGCAAATAGTTAAGTGCCAGTTTCTGTGCTGTGATGCCAGCTGCAGACGTTTCCTCCACATCCTCTGCTTCTGCTGCCAAACCACGAGGTTTGCAGCTCATGCTTCACATGCCAAAGGGAGATAATCCCTGGCGAACACCAGGACACCCTGCGGGCAAAAACTAAACACTGCCTCAGATCTGGAAAAGCCAAAGGGACCCCCAAAGAGACCATAGCAGTAGAGTGAGATGGGGAGCAGGTCACCCTTCGACCGACACAGCCCTGCTCTTTCGGGATGGTGGGAGCTCTCTAGGGAAAGTTCGTCCGTGCCCTGTTTCCAGGCTTTGAGGGAGCTGGTGCCTGCCTGGCAGTTGATTTTCTTCCCTCTGACCGAAATCCTGCCGCTCTCCTCTTTGCTCTCTGGCGTGTTTACTGACGGCAGGGCTGCAGGGCTGCAGACCAGACCTTCAGGAGATGCACGAACCATGACTCAGCCGCGGCTGCGCAGGGAGCATGGCAGCTCCTTACCCAAAGCCTTCCCTCCCGTACCCTGGGTCCCTCAGCACAGAGCTGTTGGTGTAACTGCGCTGGTGCTCCGTGTTTTTCTTGTTTCTCTTCCCGGAAACCTTGTAGGAGGTTTACAGGAGTCATTCTGGGCTCTGAATTTCTGAGCATAGAGCAACAGCACGTTTGGGGCACACTGGACACTGCTGTGCTGTTGTGGGGAATCTCTTGCCCTCTCCATCCTCCTGCCATGTGTACCAGGGCTCTGCAAACCACCCAAAAAACATCACACACAACACATAGCCTGGAAATCCCCACCTGAGGAGCCAGGTTTTGTACCCTTGTCTTGGACAGTTGCTGCTGTCTGTCAAGACTGCTCTGGACTTTGCCAAATAAACTTCATCACAGTGCTTGTCACCTCTTCTTTGGCTGTTGGGTGTTGAGAAATGTCCCACTGCCAGTGCAGGGTCTTTCAAGGTGACACATAACCTATGCTAGTGTTTGTTTCTCTTCAACCATTAAGTACTTCAGAAGTGGTCTGTGAAATACCCTGGATTCAGCTGCTCCCACTGGGGATCATAACAGCACCAACTAAGCATGGTGAATTAGTTTGCTTAAATAATAACATTCAGCATTTTTTTATCCTGTTACTCTGGTGGCACCTGGGAGTGTCCAGCACCTCCCTGTACTGAGAAAAAGTGAAAGATGTGGCTCAAAAAATGGCTCTGAACACCAGTTGCATGATGGCACTGGGTTCTTCTTGCCCCAAGGTCCCAGCTTGCAGCTCCTGCTTTTTAGGATACTCCAGCAGGACAACAGGCTTTGATGTTAGCTGCCTCTTCTCTCAGGAGCTCTCTTCACCCTCCTTGGGCTGTGACTCATTTCCTCCTATGGCTCATCTCATCCTGTCTGCTGCTGGAGCTCCCAGCTGGCTCTTCCCCTCTACAGCAACAGAACTTGTTACAAAAACAAGTGAAGTTACCACTCTGCCAGCAACCTTGCCTTTTGTCCTGGGTTGGGTTAGAACAGAACTGATTCTGTTCAGAGACTGGACTTTTCAGCTAAAGCTCTTCTGGGAAACTGCACTTTCTGAAACCAACAGCATGTTTTCATGGCCACTGCCAGCTTCTAGCAGTGACAAGGCCTCGAGTTTAGAAGTGCTGCCAGGGACTGGGATGCAGAGCAAGGTCACTGCTGAATCTTGTGTCTCACATTGCGGGGTGCAGGGTAAAGGCTGTACCTTCAGGGAGGAGCAGACAGGGCAGGTGACCCCAAACTGACCAACTCAAGTATTCCATCCAATATAGGCCATATTTGATATAGAAACTGAGGGTCAGCTCCCCCTGGGGAGTGGTTCTTAGCTTTTGCATTGGCTCTGGCTCTTTCTTCTTCTTCTCCTGCTCTCAGTGCTGATCCCTAAGTTCCTGCATCCAGTGCCAGGCTCCAGCCCCTGAGCCTGGCTCATCTGCTGATGAGGCCTTGCTGCAGTATCAGTGGTGAGGTAGTTACCATCAAGGGGGTTTGGGTTTGGGATTGGGATCTGTACATGTTTGTATAGATCTCATTTATCATTATTATTATTATTAAAGTAGTTTTAGTTTTATTTTCCAATCCACAAGTCTCTCTGTCTCTCTATCTTGGCAGGGGGAAGGGGATAGCAGGGAGCATCTGTCATTGGGTTGGTGGTCAGCCCAGCCCTGACCCTCAACACCTTTCTAACTGGAGCCTTCTCTGCAGCCGCCTTGCTGAGGCTCCACCTACAGTCTGATGTTTAAGGAAAAGTGGGGGAAAAATCCAGTTATCTGCAGGTAAAACCAATATATGTTCCTGTTGTGCAAATGTACAGAGAGGCACCGGAGGTAATAACTCTAGAAGTAAAGTAGCCTCAATCTGCTGCCTCAAAATCTGAGTGAAAATAAACAGAGTGCAGCTGGAATTGAAGGACTGCTGTTGTGTCAGCCAAGGTGCTGAAGGGTCTGGGCACAAGCCTGGTGAGAAGCATCTGAAGGAACTGGGGTTGGTTAGTCTGAAGGAGAGGAGGCTCAGGGGAGACCTTCTCACTCTCTTCAACTCCTTGAAAGGAGGTTGGAGCCAGGTGGGGGTTGGGCTCTTCTCTCAGGTAACTAGCGATAGGACAACAAGTAACAAGTGGTAGGACAAGAAGAAACAGCCTCAAGTTGCACCAGGGGAGGTTTAGGTTGGACATAAGGAACAATTTCTTCCCCAAAAGGGTTGTCAAATCCTGGCCCAGCTGCTCAGGGCAGGGGTGAAGTCATCATCCCTGGAGGGGTTTAGCAGACATGGAGATGTGGTGCTTGGGGACATGGTGTAGTGGTGTCCTGGCAGTACTTCTTAAAAGTTGGACTTACAGAGCTTAAACTCAATGCTCAACCAAAAAGGTTCTCTGATTCCATGATTCACAAGGCAGCAGGACTGTGAAAGGGAACAGAAATGGGAACCAGGCTGCAAAGTCAGTGTTGAGGCTGACATCAGGTTGTGTGGAGACCAACACCTTTGGGAAGTACCCATCCTGTGGATCTGCAGTCTGGACAGCTCAAGAACAACAGACTGCTGGTGACTCTGTCAAGTGCATCCTATTTTGTAATGGTCTCCAGTTCAGTTTTACCAGGTAAAACATGGCACTATGGCAGTGATGGTTCACTGCTGTAAGTAAATCCCTCAGAGATGTGGTCAGGTGTGATGCTGAAGCTGTGTGAGCTGTCACACCATGCTCCAGGATGAGTGCATCTCTGTGATTTCTGCTGCCTGAGAGAATTAAAACTTTCTCCTTGGGATGCAGGGCACCTCACTTCTTTAAGGAGTCATCCAAATACACTGCTCAGACCTGCAGGGTGCCTTGGGGGTAGCCAGACTGGGTAACAGCTGAGCAGGAACAGAGGAGTGTTTCTGGAGGTCCTTGGAGGTCCTTCTCCTGATGTGTTTATCTGCAGGGTCCCAGCTTGGAGACATTGCAATCAGACTCTGGTGAGGTTCTCCTGGTGCTGAGGAGAGGACACAGCTCAGTGCCAGTCATGCAGAGCTTCTTTCATTGGGGTTTTTAAGGTATTTACAGCTAATGATAAACTGGAGCCAAACTGGCAGGAGAGAGATTGGGTCGTGTTGGCAGTCTGTTAATTCATTTCTTGTTTTCTCTTGAAACACTGACAAGTGTGGCACCTGCTGAGGCCATGGGGCTTCTTTGCTCTTCTCTTTTCCTCTTTCCTTTTCCTCTTTCCTTTTCCTTTTTCCTTTTTCCTTTTTCCTTTTTCCTTTTTCCTTTTCCTTTTCCTTTTCCTTTTCCTTTTCCTTTTCCTTTTCCTTTTCCTTTTCTTTTCCTTTTCCTTTTCCTTTTCCTTTTCCTTTTCCTTTCCCTTTTCCTTTTCCTTTTCCTTTTCCTTTTCCTTTTCCTTTTCCTTTTCTTTTTCCTTTTTTCCTTTTCCTTTTCCTTTTCCTTTTCCTTTTCCTTTTCCTTTTCCTTTTCCTTTTCCTTTTCCTTTTCCTTTTCCTTTTCCTTTTTCCTTTTCCTTTTTCCTTTTCTTTTCCTTTTCTTTTTTCTTTTCTTTTCTTTTCTTTTCTTTTCTTTTCTTTTCTTTTCTTTTCTTTTCTTTTCTTTTCTTTTCTTTTCTTTTCTTTTCTTTTCTTTTCTTTTCTTTTCTTTTCTAGGTGAAGCAGGTGACTTAATTTATTCATTCCAATGCCTTTTTTCATTCCCTTTTCCAGCAGAGACACCCAGCTTCACCTGGGCAGTGCTCCAGGGACCTCTGTGGTTTCAGCAGCAGGACCTTCCCCCAGGAAGCAGAAGAATGCTGGCATCTCCCCAGGGGTGTGAGCCTTGCAGCCTGCAGAAGGAGCAGGTCTGGGTGAGCAGTGTGTGTCGTGCATCACTCTCTGGTCTGCCTGTCCCCTGCCTGCTCTGTACCCAGCATTAATTAATTTTCAGCAAAAATGGAAATTAATCACAGATTACATAGAATCTGGAGCATGACAAAAGAATTGGTGTAGACCTGAATTTGACACATGGTAAAATTTTTCAGGCAGGACCAGGAAGACAGCATCTGACTCATCTCACATGCAAATGGAAGCCCCTTAGCAATTCCAGCTACCAAATAGGAATAAGACAGTGAGAGAGCTGAGGTTTGCTCCTGGGGGATGTGGAGAAATCCATCTCAGTCCTTAGGAGATGTTCAGGGAGGCACTGGCTCTGCAGAAGACAGACTGAGAGAGGCTTTCAGGGAAGAACCTCAGCATTTACAAATAGGATATTTAAGGAGAGCACTAGACAGGTCAGAGCATCCTCTTTATCTTGCTCACAGAAGACCAGCAACGGGGCACAAAAATCTGTGCACGTAAAAGAGACATTTGTTTCCAACCTGGATGCACATGGATGCTCTAGGAGAGGCAGGGTTCTAGTTAGGGAAAGAAAAGGAAAAGAGATTGAAAAGCTGTTGGGGTTATTGCCTTTTCCATTGCATTTTCCTTCATCAGGTGAAAGATTTCCTGAAGCTTTACCTTTTTCCAATTTCTGACTGACAGATGTTGTTCTTGAAGCCTTTCCTTCTAGCTGATTTCAGTCCCCACTGCTGTACTGTTGGCATCTTCACACTCTTCTGCCCCTCACCTACAGCTGAGTGGCAGTGGTGTCCTGTCTTCTGTGGCTGCACTTGGTTGAGGAGTTGAAATCCCTGCCAGGAGCCCTCGGTCAGTTCATGCTATTTGCAGTGGAGTTGAGGTTGTCCAAGGTCAACCTTGTAGGAAGAAGAGCTCAGTGTAAGAGATTGGGGTGTCCAGGGCATGAGTCAAAGCAGGGAGAGCAAGGGTTACCTATGGGGTCTGATGGAGAAGTCCTGCATGGGCTTCAGGCCACACTGCCCAGAGGGATTGTGCTGACCTTTGCTGCCCTAGCTGAAGTAACACTGCTGTTGGCACCGATGACGTTTCACCCTCAGTGAGGCTCCTGTCCCACACCCTGGCTGTGTCTGCTCTGTACTGAGAGGCTCTGCCTGAATGCTGTGGCAGTTTGCACACAACCCCATGTATTTTAAAATGCAATATATATATATTAAAGAATAAAAGTGAAGTATGACAATCTCTAACATGTGCCTCACTGGACAGTCAGCAGCATAGAAGGCTTGGACATGGAGGCAAGGACCAGGCTCTCTGCTGCTTTGTGACAGAGAAGCTGTTTTCCCACCTTTACAATCACAGCATCATTAAGGTTGGAAAAGCCCTCTGAGATCATCCAGTCCAACCACCAACCTATCACCACCATGCTCACCACTGAACCATGGCCCCAAGCAACACATCTACACATTTTTGGAACTCTTTCAGGGATGGTGACTCCACCACCTCCCTGGGCAGCCTGGGCCAATGCCTGAGAACCCTCTGGGGGAAGAAGTTCTTCCTAATATCCAAACTGAACCTCCCCTGGTGCAACTTGAGGCTACTTCTCTTTGCCCTATCACTTGTTTCCTGGGAGAAGAGACAAACCCCACCTGGCTCCAACCTCCTCTCAGAGAGCTGTAGAGAGTGACAAGGTCTCCCCTGAGCCTTCTCTTCTCCAGACTAGCCAACCCCAGCTCCCCCAGCTGCTTCTCACAACACTTGTGCTCTAGACCCTTCCCCACCTTCCTTGCCCTTTTCTGGCCACACTCCAGCACCTCAATGTCCTTCTTGGAGTGAAGAGCCCAAAACTGACCCCAGGATTGGAGGTGTGGCCTCCCCAGTGCCCAGCCCAGGAGGACAATCCCTGCCCTAGTCCTGCTGCCACACTAGTGCTGATCCAAGCAAATTCTGATTTGCAGCACCAGTTCTAGTGTTTGCTGTGAGGAGGACACTGTGGGCTCCCCTTGTCTGCAAAATCTTTCTACCTCCCTCTTTTAACTAGAGTTTGAAAGGCTGGGGAGTGCCTGTGAGAAATGGGAAAATGAACTAATCAGTTTTGAATTAATCATTTTTCCTAGGGCTCCCTCTGCATGCAGAAACTGATGTTCAGCAGCAAAGCTGGGAGCCCTGGAGCCAGCAGTGGCTTTTCAAGGGCATGGAGCTTCTCCTACCCTTTTGTGCCCTGCAGAAGGTATCAACATGGCTCCAACTCACAGCCAGCCCAGGCTGTGATCTGGCAGCCCTGCCAGAGTTCATCTTTTTCCTTTTTTTTCATCCCAAAGCAGCTCACTTTGTAGCCATGGCAACTTGCTGCCAGGCAGAGGCAGGCCCTGGAGCTGGCTGCTGCCTGCAGCTTCCCACCCAAGGGATGGAGCATCCCTTTGTAGGACACAGCATCCCTTCATGGAGCACAACATCACATCATGGGCTGCTCCCACGCCCACACCTGAGCTATGGGGTCAGAGGTGCTGGTCAAGTGTCCCCATGAAGTCTGAGCAGTGGAACAAGTCTGTTCTCCTTGGAAGGGCTGTTATCAACATCTGGGTTTGCTGCTGTTGCAGACAGCCCCGTGCCACAGTCTCTCTGTCTCCAAAGACCTCCTGTCTGTGCTCTAGGGTGAAAAAAGGATTTGATCCTGTTCCAGCAGCAAACTTCAAGGCTTTACAGGGATGGAGTCACACAGCATGGGATTTTGCTCCCGGGCTTTTTGCTGTTGTTTTGTTATTACAGACATTTGTCATAACCTGCACTAGCCAGGTTGTCCTTTGAGGCACCTTCTCATGACTGCAGCAGCCTTCCTGAGACAAAACTTCTTAATGGAGATTCAGATAATGAAACCTTTCCTTCAAGTTTCCAAGAGATTCCTCTGCTTTATTCAGATGAGCAGCTCAAACCCTTTTGCTGCCTTGAGGAATGCGCCTCCTCATGACCTGAGGAAGCAGAGGACTTCAGAGACAGGTGGTAACATTTTTCAGGCAGGAGCAAGAAGACAGCATCTGAGGCAAACTCATGCACTTTCTTGATCCCAACAGCACCCTCTTAGTGCTGCTGGAGGAACTGGGGGCAGCTCCCTCAAGGAGGCCTGAGGTGATAGGTGGAAATCACAGGACTTCCTAACCCGAGGCAGCGCAGGAGCAGCCTGGTGCAAAGTATGGCTCCATCCCTGCTGCAGACCTCCTGCAGTTCATATCCTGCTACCTGAAAGTGTTGCTGGAATGAGGAGCTGCAGCTCCAGAAGTCTCTGCATTGCTCCCCAGGGAGCTGTTCTGGCTTTGCTAAAGACGCCAAAAGACTGGGCAGGAGCCTCAGGTCTGCACTGCTGGCAGTCTGCAGGACTGATGTTCCTCTGTGCACAGGAACCCCTCCCTGGGTTTCACACCAAGATCTGCTCCTCAGAGAGTATCTCTGGGAAAGAGTAAACCTCCAGATTCACAAGTCTGTTGTGACAGCAGAGATGGGAAGAGCACTGGAGAGGCTGGAAAAGGGATGAGTCTGATGAAACTGATGGCAATCCAGGGGGTGATGTTATGTTATTCCAAAGAGCAGATTCTCAGTGCCACACATAGAGCAGAAGAGGCTTGTGCCTTCTGCCATGGCTCTGTTTGTAGCTTCTGATGGAGGAGAAATGAATCATAAAGCCATAATTAGGTTGGAAAGGACCTTTAAGATCATCAAGTCCAACCATTAACTCAGTGTTGCCAAATCCACCACTAAATTGTGCCTCCACGTCTTTCAAACTCCTCCAGAGATGGTGACTCCACCACTGCCCTGGGCAGCCTGGGCCAGGCCTTGACAACCCTTTTGGGGAAGAAGTTTTTCCTGCTTTGCCCTTCAGGAATCTCTGCAAAGAGACCAGTCTCCAAAACAGGTCAAAGTCTAGGAGCCCAAGGTGTCAGTTCTGCTGATCCCCTCCTGATTTCTCCAAGAATTAAAAACTCCTTTTAATTATTTCATGATTACTGTGCCCAAGATGGCCTCAAACCTTCACAGCCCCCACAAGTCCTTCTCTGTGCACAAATAACAGGTCCAGCAGATGCCTTCCCCAGTTGGCTCCCTTACCAGCTGGGTCAGGAAGGTCTCTTCCACACGCTCCAGGAACCTCCTGGGCTGTTTCCTCTCTGCTCTGTTGTATTTACATGTAAGCTGAAGTCCCTCATGAGAACAAGGGCTAGTGATTGTGAGGCTTCTTCCAGCTCCTTGCAGACCATTTAATCTGCCTCTCCAACTGCCATATACCTGTGGCTGCAGTCACCAAAGCCATGCAGCAGTGTAAAAAACCTTTGTAACTGTATAATGACAGAACATGAAGTCTAGTATCTGCTTAGTGCAAAATAACTTGGGCATTTTTTAAATCATCAGTGAGTCTGATCCTTGTTGTGTTTTATCAGTGATTTCCTTTACACTCCCAGACCTTGTGACATTACATCTGCTTCTCCAGGCATTGAAACAAAATCTGCACCTAATTTGCATGAAACAATTTGCATGCAGTGCTGGAACTGCCCCTTTCACTCTGTTGGGTTTGTGGTTGCACTGGAAGTGCTGCTGTCAGTGCAAGTCAGACCCTCAGGCTCCAGAGGGCATATGGCAGCTGGGTTGGGTCATGGCTATGTGCTAGCACTCTCAGTGTTTGTCCCTTTCTTGCAGCCTCTAATATCTAATCTGTCACAGGCTTTTACTGCAACTCTTTGGATGCTTTGAGGTCAAGGAAGTCTTGCTACACACATGTAAGGACTTTTGAGCTCTTTTCTAGTGTTTGCATATTCTCCTGTAGAGGAGAACAATGGAACGAGACCAAGCCAGCAGTCAAGAAGGTCAGATTCCAACATGAAAGGTGCCTCCTTATGCTGCTGGTTCATACCCTGTCTAGCACCCTATGCATGGAGCAAGGGTGACACACTGTGATAACCTAGGAGAAGTACAGGGGCTTCCTTTTGGTTTGGCTGTGACCTCCTCGTTGGCCAAGATCGTTATGAATCCACAGGGCATGGACTTCATTCACAGAACTACAGAATGGTTTGGGTGGGAAGGGACTTTTCAGCATCATCCAGTCCCACCCCCTGCAGTCAGAAAGGACATCTGCAACTAAAGCAGGTTGCTCAGAGCATCAGAGTCTAACCTGACCTGCAATGGTTCCAGGCATGGGGAATCTCCTATCTCTCTGGGCAACCTAGGCCAGGGTCTTACTACCCTCCGTGTAAAACATTTCTTCCTCTTTTAGTTTCAAACCACCCTTGTCCTGTCCCAACAGGCTCTGCTAAAAGGTCTGTCCCCATCTCTCTTACAGGCCCTACAAGTACTGGTTCAGTGCCAGGTGAATGTCCTCCTCCCAGTGTCTGTGACAACCTAGGGCCAGGACTTCAGCAGGAACAAGCCAAGTCCCACAAGCAGGTGAGAAAGCAGTGTGCTGACCAAAGCACAAGCTCTGTTCATCCTAGCAAGACTGTCAGCTCTCCTGGAAAGCAATCCTAAAATTTAAGACTAATTTTCCCAAGCAAAATCCAGTAAACCAAGTTGCTCCATGGTCCTAGGTGTGGCTGGGGCCTTTTCTTTACATGCTGGTGCCTTCTAGTTGGTTGTCTCCTGCTGACTTACAGCAGAAGGTCCCACCTGGAGAGTCTCAAAGGAAGTATATGCTGAAGGTACCATGAGACACATATGAAGAGGCTGCAGTGTGTAGACACTAAAGTGCCTTTCTGGACATCCAAAAAGAAGTTAGGAGAAAAGTTAAGTAGCAGGTCCCCTGGTGCCTAACAAATCAAACTCTGAAGGCAGTTTTCCATACAACTAATACCAGTTACAAAAACAACCAAATCAGGCTAGGCATGGCTCCAGGTATGGACACTATATGTGGCCTTCTGCCACATGGTCTACTATATGTCTTGTACAGCTAGAAAGTAACCTCAAAACAGAGTTTCACGGGATTCAAAGCTCTTCAGGCTTTGAACTAGGCTAAAACCACAAGGTAGACTTTGGTTTAGGATGATCCAGCAAACTATAGGCCAGGCTATCTCACCTTTGTGCCTGGTAAGATCATGGAGCAGATCCTCCTGGGGAAACTGCTGAGGCAGAAGGATAATGAAGAGGTGATTGGTTATAGTCCACATGGCTTAACCAAGGGTAAATCCTGCCTGACAAATCTGGTGGCCTCCTATGAAGAGGTCACAACATCAATAGACAGTGGAAGAGCAACTAGTGTCATTGACCTGGACCTGAGCAAAGCCTTTGGCACTGTCCCACATGGCATCCTGGTCTCCAGGCTAGTGGAATGTGGGTTTGATGGATGGACCACTTGCTGGATAAGGAATTGGCTCAATGGCTGCACCCAAAGAGTGGCTGTCAATGGATCCATGTCCAAGTGGAGGCCAGTGACAAGTGGAGTCCCTCAAGGATCAGTACTGGGACCAGTCTTGTTCAACATCTCTGTCAGAGCCATGGCCAGTGGCATCGAGTGCTCCCTCAGCAAGTTTGCCGACGACACCAAGCTGTGTGGAACGGTTGACAAGCTGGAGGGGAGGGATGGCATCCAGAGGGACCTGGACAGGCTGGAGAGGTGGGCCCATGCCAACCTCAGGAAGTTCAACAAGGCCAAGGGCAAGGTCCTACACCTGCGTCAGGGCAATCCCAAGCACTGATAAAGACATGGGGGAGGTTGGCTTGAGAGCAGCCCTGAGGACAGAGACTTGGGGGTGCTGGTGGATCAGAAGCTCAACATGAGCTGCCAGTGTGTGCTTGCAGCCCAGAGGCCAACTGTATCCTGGGCTGCAGCAAGAGGAGCGTGGCCAGCAGGTGGAGGGAGGTGATTCTCCTCCTCTACTCTTCTCTCCTGAGACCCCACCTGGAATATTGCATCTAGTTCTGTAGCCCCTGTTCCTAGAGGAATATGGGGGTGCTGGAGTGAGCCCAGAGAAGGGCCAGGAGAACGATCACAGGACTGGAGCACCTCTGCTACAAGGACAGGCTGAGAGAGTTGGGGTTGTTCAGTCTGCAGAGGAGAAGGTTCCAAGGAGACCTTATTGTAGCCTTCCAGTATTTTAAGGGGGTCTACAAGAAAGCTGGCAAGGGACTTTTT
The DNA here is from genome assembly GCA_013399015.1 of Galbula dea. Classification (NCBI taxonomy): domain Eukaryota; kingdom Metazoa; phylum Chordata; class Aves; order Piciformes; family Galbulidae; genus Galbula; species Galbula dea. The sequence goes on from VWZX01005948.1 coordinate 157,233, forward strand.
AGGAGCTCAGACAGTGATAGAACCAGGACAAATGGGTGTAAGCTAGAGGAGGGTAGATTTAGGTTGGATATTAGGAAGAAGTTCTTCACTGTTAGGGTGGGGAGACACTGCAACCGTTTGCCTAGAGAGGTTGTGAAAGCCTCATCCCTGGAANGTTGGTGATGTTAGAAGTCTTTTCCAAAGACAGTGGTTCTAATGATTCTATGGTTCTGTCTTTTGAGTAGGCACAAGTGTAGTAGGATAGAATAGAGTCATGGTTGGAAAAGACCTTTGAAGTCATTGAGTCCAACTGTTAACCCAGAACTGCTAAGCCCACCACTAAACCATGTCCCTCAACACCATATCCACACTTATAAGCACCAAGCTATAGCCCTGCTACCTATAGCTGCATCCAGCCCTGCTAAAGACATCACAAAACTCAGTTTCTCCACACTGAAGATGACTTACCAAGACCTGTCTTTCTTCTAGCTAAGCTTGCTTCAGAAAGAGAGTCTTGGCCTGACTGAAGCCAGTGGAAGGTTTGCTCCAGAACTCAGGGTGGAAGGGTTTTCGCAGCAGGCCACTGAGCTGTGACTTCTAGCAGTGCCTGTGGTCTCTGCTGCTCTTCTCTTGGTACTTTTTACCTCTGTTTCTTTTAAGATTTGCTTCTCTCTGTGCAGAAAATATTCCTGCCCAGTTATCCCCTTCCCTATGGTTTGGATCACCTCAGATCTCCCCTGACCTCCTGCAAAGCAGCAGTCAGATGTCTGCTGGCTTGTCCAGCACTATTCTCTGTTCTGCCAAGCCACAAACATCTTAAGAAGATCCAAGCCCTTTTCTACCTTTTCCAGACACAATTCAGACAAAGCTTGCAGTCTTACAGGGTACAGCCAAACTCTGCCATGAAAAGGACAGCCAGGGCTCTCTGCTGGGTTGTAAACCTGGAGTAGAGCTGGAATAGTTACATCCCATTGCCTTGAGGAGGACAAGGAGGACCCAGCAGGAGTCACTACTACATTTCATAGAGTCATAGAATGATTTGGGTGGGAAAAGACCTTTCAAGGTCATCCAGTCCAACCTCCTGCAGTCAGCAGGGACATCTCCAGCTACATCAGGTTTGCTCAGAGCCCCAGACAACCTGACCTGCATTGGTTCCAGGGATGGGACACTTCCCACCTCTCTGGGCAACTGAGGGCAAGGTCCCACCACTCCCAGCATAGAATCATAGAGTCTTCTCTTCTCCTGGCTGAACAACCCCAACTCTCTCAGCCTGGCCTCACAGCAGAGAGCTTCCAGCCTTTGGATCTTTGTTGTGGCCTCTTCTGAACCCACTCCAACTGGCCCATGTCTATCTTGTGATCCCTACCTTGTGGCAGTGCCCATCTTGCAGAGCTCCTCTTCCTGGGAGGTGCTGGAGGACACTCGGTTCCCTTCAATGGGTTATGGCCACCCAGTTCATTTGGAGAAATGGATTTCTGACCAGCCACCAACCAGTTGCACTCAACCCTCTGGTCCTTGCTTTCCAGCCCTCCTGAAGCAGTGCATGTTATTTGCTGTGTCCTCTTGAGTCACCCTCCTGAACAATGAGATCTTCCTCACCCTCTGTAGCAACAGCTACCAGCTTGGGGAAGGGGCTGCATGTCCCCTCTGCTCCCTCTGTGAATCACTGAGCTCCTGACAGCAGCAGCAGAGTTCCTGCTTCATTTGAACAATAGGTTAATTAATGTTCCTCTGCTTAAACCTGCTCCATCTCTCAGCCCATCAACATCTGTGAAAGCTTTGTCACACATTTCATGGAGACAGGGAGGAGGCAGAATTCCTAGGAGACAAGTTCAAAATGAGAGAGGAAAGGGAAGAAATTATTCCAGAGTAGAAACAATCTTTATGACCAGTAAGAATTTTTATATATATGTATATTTTTCTTCTATTTTAATAATTTATATATGGATTTCTGGCTTCCCTTTCTCTCCTAGCATCATGCAGTGCAGTGGCAGGACCAAGCTCCACAGCAGGATGAACTGAGCTGTTTGAACAAAAGGTGAGGTGACCTGCAAGAGGTGAAATCATCACTTCCCTCTTGCAGAGGAGATGGATGATGCCAGGAAACAGCTGGGAAGCAGGTGGAGAGCTTTGTGACTACGTTCTGTAGCAGCTTCAGCAGAAGAAAAGAGGAGGATGCTCTAAGAAGAGATCAAGAGATGAGGAGAAGAGACGATGAAGAGAAGGAGAGATGAGGAGCTCTGTTTGAAGGATACCTACAGACAGTGGGGAGACACATCTCCATGATTTATTCCCTAGGAAGTAAGTGGAAATAAATAATTCAGGAAAAGAAAAATTGCAAGGAGCTGAATTTATCATCACTGAATCACAGAGTGGTAGGAGTTGGAAGGGACCTCTGGGGATCCAACCCCCCTGCTCCAGCAGGGGCACCCACAGCAGCTTGCCCAGGGTCGTCTCCAGCTGCCTTGGGAATCTCTCCATACAAAGAGACTCCACAACCTCTCTGGGCAGCCTGGGCCAGGGCTCCAACACCCTCTCACCTAACAAGGTTCTCTTCCTGCTCAGCTGGAACCTCCAGGGTTCCAAGTTGGTGCCCAGTGCCCCTTGGGCAGTCCCTGAGCACCACTGAGCAGAGTCTGGCCCCAGCCTCTTGCCCCCAGCCTCCTGCCCCCAGCCTTCAGCTCTTGCTCAGCCTTGAGCAGCTGCCCTCTGGGGCTGCTCTTCTCCAGGCTAAGCAGCCCTAGGGCTCTCAGCCTTTGCTGTTGCCAGAGATGCTCCAGTGCCCTCAGCATCTTGGGAACCTCTGCTGGACTCTGTCCAGTAGTTCCTTGTCTCTCTTGAACTGGGGAGCCCAGATCTGGAGCCAGGACTTCAGCTGTGGCCTGACTAAGGCAGAGTAGAGAGGGAGGAGAACCTCCCTGGACCTGATGGTCACTCTCTTCTTCATGCACCCCAGGAGACCATTGGCCTTCTTGGCCATGAGGGCACATTGCTGGCTGACGATGAACTTTTTGTCCACCAAGTGTCCAGGTCCTTCTCTGCGGAGCTGCTTTCCAGCAGGTCAACCCTTAACCTGTCCTGGTCCAAGAAGTTTCTCCTCCCCTGGTGCAGGACTCCACACTTGCCCTTGTTGAACTTCATGAGTTTCCTCTTCCCCAGCTCTCAGCCTCTGCAGAGATGCAGACAGAAACAGCATAGGGGAAGGATCTGAGTGGCAGAAGGTGACCAGGCTGTGCTGGGTAAATGGTTGGACTTGATGATCTTAAAGATCAACCCCATCCAAAGCAATTCTCTGATTCTACACACAGATGATTTACAGCACGAAGAAACAGAAACTGTGGGGAATCACCTTGGTCCTGTCCAGAGGACAAGGCTGCCCAGGCTTTATTGTTCCCTCCTTTCCTAGCTTTGTTGTGGCTGCTGAAAGTGGTACCCAGCAGTAAGTGGAGCATCTGCTGCAGTTCTGGGCTGTGTGAGGTTCCTGGAGATGTTCAGAAAACATGGAGGTGTGTTGCTTGGGGACATGGTTTGGTGGTGAGCATGGCAGTGTTGGGTGGGTGATTCTCCTTGATGGTCTCAGAGAGCTTTTCCAGCCATCATGTTTTGGTGATTCTGTGTGAATTTGTGAAGTGGGAACTTTGGTACTGGCTGCAGAGCTGTGAGGGTCACAGAATCACAGAATCAGAGTTAGGGGTTGGAAGGGACCTCAAAAGATCATCTAGCCCAACCCCCCTGCCACAGCAGGATGAGCCAAAGCAAGAGAGCTGGGAGTACATCAGTCATCCAACCCCCTCGACACAGGGCTGGTGACACAGGGAAGATCTCAGACAAAAGTAACTTGCATTACCTTGAAAACCCTGCACTGCCTGTCTGAGGCATCACTCCTTGTTTGCAGAGACAATGTCAATGATTGGAATCATCATCGACCTGATCCAACTGGAAAAGCAAACACTTTATTTCCATGGCTGGAGATGTGTTTGCTGAGCAGCAGCGCCTGTGACACACAGGAGGATGAGCTCACAGCCATGAAATATTCCTGTTCCCACTTCTATTGTCCTTTGCAACAAAAACTCTCACCTTTGTTTTTAGCAGAAATCCTTGGTAGGAGAGAGATCATCTGCAGTTCTGACTCAGACCATTAAGAGCATATTGAGAAATAACTTTAGGTTTCCCAGAAGGCTAATTTACGTCAGCAAGCCAAAAGATAATCACAGCCATAAATCTTTGTCCATGTCCATATCTTCTGATGGCTATAAAAATATCAGGACCACACTTTCTATACCTTAAGCAAAGGCAGTGATCTCAGGTGTGTTTCCCAGTGCATGTTGGTGATGCTCTTTTACAGCACCCTCCTTTCCAGCATGCTGGAATTAAACATGCTCTGTAAATGATGCATGGCTGTTTAACATTCATGAACCTCATCATTTCACTTTATTGATCAGCTCTCTCCCATACCTGGCAACAACCCAGGAGGAAATGAATGCTCTACACCAGGCAAATGGGAATTTTATAGAGGTAATGCTGGGAAAGCAATAGACATGCTTAGCTAGCTGGACTGTTACCATCCTTGGCGTTGTCGAGAGCAGCACTGGTGTCCTCCTGCCTGCCTGGTACCTGGGGTCTGCATGGGAGTTAGAAAAGCTGCTCTGACTGATATTGATAGGGGAGCCAGGATATCCACCTAGCCTTCAGCTGCCATTAACATTAGTGAGGGTAACCATTTATCTTCCTTTCCTTCTGTTAATATTAATGAACATGTGTCCACTGAGGGATTCTGAAGGTTTTCATTATACCTTTCTCCTTGGGCCTGGTAGCCAAGTTTTCCTGCTCCTACTGCCCCCTTCTTCACTCCACACACAGACCAAGTAGTCACTTGTGGACACCTGCAAGTCACAGAATCACAGAATCATTAGGGTTGGAAAGGAGCCTCAAGATCATCTAGTCCAACCGATAGCCCTACACTACTCTTATCCCTAAATCATCCCCTGAAGAAACACATGTATCCTCTTCTTAAAAACCTCCAGGGATGCTGACTCCACCACCTCCCTGGGCAGCCTATTCCAATATCTCACCAAGTCAAGGCTCTTCTGCTGACTCCTCATGCCCTAGGCACAGAAATTCTTTAAACTTCAGCATCAAGAAACCTACCATGAGTAATCTGGCTAATAAAAGCTGTGTGCAAAGAACAAAGGATGTAAGACATACCCACAGCACCAAAAGTCCATGGCTGGAGAAGAGCTGGAGCCATACTCCTACTGTCCTTAGACAATCACATAATTGCTTGGGTTGGAAGAGACCTTTAAGATCATCAGGTCCAACCATTAACCAGCACTGCCAGGTCACCACTAAACTGCATCCCTCAGCACCACATCTCCATGACCTTTAAAGCCCTCCAGGGATGGTGACTCCACCACTGCCCTGGGCAGCCTGGGCCAGGGCTTGAGAAACCTTTCAGGGAAGAAATTGTTCCTCAAGTCCAACCTAAACCTCCTGTGGTGCAACTTGAGGCTGTTTGCTCTTGTCCTATCACTTGTTCCTTGGGAGATTGACATCTGCCTATCTACAGCCTCCTTTCAGGTAGCTCTAGAGGGTGATCACATTATGATCCAATGCTTTCTTATCAAGAGCAAATCCAACCCTTGATAAGATAAAATCAGTTTCATATTAAAATGGTTACTGGTTGGACATGATGGCACCAAACCCCTCATAGCTCTTGAGGATAGCCAAAACTTTCTGGCTGGGCAAGACTCTTTGAGGGGTTCCCACAAGGCTCCCAAAGAGCAGTCACCATAAGTGAAGAGTTTCCTGTGTTGACTGTGATCTCTCATGGTGTCATTCATGGATCCGTGGAGAAGCAGACTCATGGTCTGAGGGCAGTGAAAGGAAATCTCGTCCTCTAGATGCACCTCCTAAAGCATGTGAATGTGATTTTCATTCATTGCATCCTGCTCTGGGAAAACACCTGATTCTGTAGAACACTGTGAGAGAAGTGATTGGTGCCAGAGAGCCAATTCTGGGTCAGCTGTTGGCTGAGCAGCATGAGATCCATTTGCTCTTTTGATTTCCTCCTCATCAAGGAACTTTGTGCTTGTTGAGTGTTGCTGACTTTGTGCCCACCAGGAAAATGAAGAGATTGAGACTGATTCTAAGAAAAGCTTTTACAGAGGAGAAATTAACCTGCAGAGAAAAACCAGCTCTGCTCTAAAACAGGACATTAATTCTGAGTGTGCAAATGGCAAAAGGACCCCTTGATAAAGCAGAACTTCCCTTTGAAGTGGTGGAGTTGCCATCCATGGAGGTGTTAGAAAGCCAAACAGATGTGGTCCTTTGGGCCATGGTTTAGTGGCATGGAGGTGATAGGTTGATGGTTGGACTTAATGATCATAGGATCATAGGACTGTCAGGTCTCTTCCAACCTTCATGACTCTGTGTTTTTTCTGCAGAGAGCTCAGCAGAAGAAATAGAAAGACCTCAGGGCTTTTATTGTCTTCTGGTTGGTTTTGTTTTTATTTTATTTTATTTTGGTTTATTTTAGTTTTTTTTGTGTATGTGGGGGTGGAGGTGGTGGGAGGAGCTTCAAAATAGTTGAAGAAACCCTTGACTGCACTCCCAGAAAGAATTGAATGCTCTCACACACCCCCCGACAAGGAGCACAGGTCTCAGTAGGTTATAGTAAAACAACCAAAAAGTTACTAGGGAAAAAGAATCCTGACAAATAATCCGAATTATCCTAAAAGGGAAAAATAAATCAGTCTTGTACTTGTGCCATCTAGAAGGCATGGTGTCATGTCTCAGAGAGGTGAAACACTTCCCTCAAGACCCTGGAAACTCACAACACAGCAGCTTATAATCCTGGCAATAAAGAAAAACAGCAAAGGGGAACACAGGCTCCAACAGTGCCAAAAGCCTCCCGTGCTCTGAGATTTCTTAGCCAATAAACTCTGTCATCCAGAAACTGAGGAAGACTACAGAGAAAACAAAGCATGAAACCACATCTGAAATTTGAATCTGCATCAGCAGGGTCAGTGTGAAGGCAACATTCACGGGGAGGATTGCTGGGAGGCCAATCAAATATAAGCGGCTTGTGTAGAAAACAGCTCTTGATTGCATGCCATAAGAGAAAAGATAATAATAATCAGGAGCTGACCACTGTAAGGCTGAGGGACAGCCTTGGCTGTAGTGACCATGAAGCACTGGAATTCAAGGTCCTTAGGGCTCCTAAGAGGATATGTTCTAGGCTTGTGACCCTGGACTTCAGACACGCAGACCTTGATTGCTTCAGGGATCTGATGGACAGAGTACTGTGGGACGAAGCCCTAGAGGGAAGGGGGGCCCAGGACAGCTGGTCAGTTTTTAAGGATCACCTTCTCCATGTCCAGGAGCTATGTGTCCTGACAAAGAGAAAGGCAGGGAAGAATGCTAGGAGACCTGCCTGGATGAACAGGATGCTCCTGGACACGCTGTCTCGTAAAAAGAATCAGTATAAGGATTGGAAGAAGGGTCAGCTAGAATGGGGGGCATACAGGGAAGCTGTCAGGAGAGCGAGGGAATTGTTTAGGAATGCTAAAGCTCAGCAGGAGTTAAATCTAGCCAGGGAGATCAAGGGGAATAGTAAACACTTCTACAAATATATTAATGGAAAAAGGAAGACTAGGGAAGGTGTGGGCCCCTGTCGTGGGTGGGGGCTTGGCCGAACCACCAACCCACGGCACACGTTCCTTATTGCCCCCTTCCCTCCAGCTGGAAGAGACAGGGAACAATAAGGGCAGAGGGGCTTCTGGATTGGAAAGTAAAACTAAAACTACTTTAATAATAATAGCAATGTTAAAGGAAATATAAATATATATATATATATATATA
>VWZX01005948.1:165631-182684 GCA_013399015.1 Galbula dea
TCAGACAGTGATAGAACCAGGACAAATGGGTGTAAGCTAGAGGAGGGTAGATTTAGGTTGGATATTAGGAAGAAGTTCTTCACTGTTAGGGTGGGGAGACACTGCAACCGTTTGCCTAGAGAGGTTGTGAAAGCCTCATCCCTGGAAGCTATTAAGACAAGACTTGATGGGGCTGTGGGTAACCTGATCTAGTGGATGGTGTCCCTGGCAGGCAGGGGGTTGGAACTAGATGATCTTTGAGGTCCCTTCCAACTCTGACAGTCCTATGATCTAAAGGCTGGGGGCAAGAGGCTGGGGCCAGACTCTGCTCAGTGGTGTCCAGGGACAGCCCAAGGGGCACTGGGTACAAACTCGAACCCAGGAGGTGCCACCTGAACAGGAGGAGAAAGTTGTTTGGTGTGAGGGTGTTGGAGCCCTGTCCCAGGCTGCCCAGAGAGGTTGTGGAGTCTCCTTGTGTGGAGAGATTGCCAAGGCAGCTGGAGGTGATGCTGGGCAAGCTGCTGTGGGTGCCCCTGCTGGAGCAGGTGGGTTGGACTGGATGATCCCCAGAGGTCCCTTCCAACCTCCACCATGCTGGGATTCTGTGATGATATGTCTTGATCTTTGAACTTTTCAGTCGCCATGGAATGCAATGAGCACCGAAGTGAGTTCCTGACTACCCTTCTGAAGATGGGGAGCTAGAACACCTTGTTAGTTAAGAACACTGCTCTTTCTGTAACACTGCCTGGCATTACACAACCACAGCCTCAGAGAACACTCACCACCTTCTGCACTTTTTTCCAGTGAGCATGATCTTCATAATAACTTTGTGACTATGCAGAGCTCATTATAAATATTTAATTCAAATTATTCTGCAGACCAAAGCACCAGGGAAGAGTCAGAAAGTGACTCACTCTTTCTTCATCAGAGATGAGTGACTAGGCAGCTCTGGTGTTGCAGTGGGCAGGGTTGTTGGTGCTGTTTAAATGATCTGAAGATGGATCCCATGTCAGCCTGTGGGTCACACCCAGGCTCGAGCAGGTGGCTCGCTGTGCTGTGACAAGATGCACTGAGCACCTGGTACCTCTCTGCTGCAGCTCTGGAGCACAAGTTCCAGTTCATGCCCTTGAGTCACAACAAACCCATGAGTGCTGCAGGCCAGGGGCAGAGTGGCTGGAAAGCTGCCCAGCAGGAAAGGACCTTGGAGTGTTGGTCAACAGCAGCTGAAGATGAGGCAGCAGAGTGCCCAGGTGGCCAAGCAGGCCAACAGCATCCTGGCTTGGATCAGCACTGGTGTGGCAGCAGGAGCTTTGCTGTAAGAGGAACCTGCCTGTAGCTTCCTAAATATCCTCCCTGTGTTTCTGTGCTGCCAAGACTCATCTGGCAAGCATTGTCCACCCAGCTCCTGCAAGGGATAACGCTATGTACCACTTCCATCTCACTAACTACCACATCTGTACATGTAAAAAACCCCCAAAATTAGGGACATGGTTTGGTGGCATGGGGGTGTTAGGTTGATGGTTGGGCTTGATGATCTTTGAGGTCTCTTCCAACCTTCATGACTCTGTGATCCTGTGTTTGTGTGAGTGTGTGTGTGCACAGGTGTGCAGAAAGAAAGGAAAGAAGGCAGGAAGGAAGAAAAGATGGAAGAAAGGAAGGAAGGAAAAAGGAAGGAAGGAAGAGAAAAGGAAGGAAGGAAGAAAAAAAGGAAGGAAGAAAGGAAAAAAGGAAGGAAGGAAACAAGGAAGGAAGGAAGGAATAGAAGGAAGGAAGGAATAAAAGGAAGGAAGGAAGAAATACCCTGGCAAGTGTCTTTTTTGTAAGAGTGTTTTTAAAATCAAGGGTGAGATAAACAAGAAAGGCAATGAAAACTGTTCTCCCTTGCCTGTGGCATGGGTTTGTGCACTGCCCACTAGAGAGAAATTAGTCAGGGCTGGTTTTAAGGCAGCTCTGCCCTTGGAAAAGTTAGCAAGCCATAGGGACAGGATGGGGTCTGCTTCATGGTGGAGGTAAGCCCAGCTCTCCTCCTCCTCCCTGTTTCTGAGGTCTCTTAACCATCATGGCTCCTTCTAAGCAGTCTGGGTTGAAAAGGAAGCTGAGCTTACACATGGACTTGATCCTGCAGCTGAAATACAGAGCAACCCTGCTCTGATCCTGCTTGTTGGTTGTGCCCAAGGGAGGCAATGTGACCATGACCTGCCAGGTTGTCTCCATGAGTCTCTAATGGCCAAAGGCAACATGAGATATGGGTTGAGGAAAATCCATCAATCCTGCAGGCACTCAGCCACAAGAGCCAGAGGAACACCCAGATGGACGATGGGCCCTGGGAAAAGGGCAGAGTGCTGAGCGTACAGGGGCTAAGTGGCAGGGAAGGAAAACAGATCTGAGCTTTGCAGGGGCAATGATAACTTTTGGTAAGTGGAAAAGAAAATGTGGAGTGCCAGAAGTCTGTGTCATGCCCATGTAAGTTATAGGAGTGACTCACAGCAGCTTTGCCTCAGCATCACAAAACTGGTGTTGAGCAGAGCAGGCTTCTCTGCCACCAGCTATTTTTAACACCTTTTTCTACCTCTTTGACATGACCCTGGGAATAAACCAGCAGCATCTTGACTTTATACCTCACCTTCTTGACTTGGAACCTGCAGAGCTTTGGAAACCTGAATGTGTGAGGCAGAAAAACAGCCAGAGTTCCTCTTGTCACAGTAAGAGGCACCTCTTTACTGAGGGACAAAGGAATCACCCAGAGGAGGTGTGTTGAGGGCTGCAGATTCCAGAGAGGACTTCATAGAACAGTTTTGGTTGCAAGAGAACTTCCCACACAACTCTTGTGCTCTAGACCCTTCACCACCTTCACTGTCCTTCTCTGGACACACTCCAGCACCTCAGTGTCCTTTTTGGAACAAGGAGCCCAAAACTGACCCCAGGATTGGAGGTGTGGCCTCCCCAGTGCCCAGCCCAGGAGGACAATCCCTGCCCTAGTCCTGCTGCCACACCAGCCCTGATCCAAGTCAGGATGCTGTTGGCCTTCTTGGCCTCCTGGGCACTCTGCTGCCTCCTCTTCAGCTGCTGTTGACCAACACTCCAAGGTCCCTTCCTGCTGGGCAGCTTTCCAGCCACTCTGCCCCAGGCTTAGACCATTGCATGTGGTAGTTGTGATCCAAGTACAGGACCTGGTACTTGGCCTTGTTGAGCCTCACCCCATTGGCCTCAGCCCACTGATCTAGCCTGGCCAGATCAATTTCTATCTCTTGGACAGAAATGTCCATCTTCTGGACAGCAGTGAGGTCACAGGCACCCAGGTGGGGAGGCAGGTGCTTTGGGAACACTTCCCCTTGCAGGCTTCAGGCCACACAGAAGCAAAGTCACCAGTCAAAACCCTTCTCCTCCTCAGGGTTTGCATTTCCCTGAGCCAGACAGGAGCTTGGCAGATCAGACACAACATTTTTTCCTGCCTGGTCCTGCCACCAGTAACTGTCCCTTCTGATGGGACAGCCTCTCAGAGGGTTATTAGACAGGTCTGTCCCCAAAACTGCCACTCTCCTGGCTGCTAAAGCAGCCCAAGACATTGTGTGTTTTGTCTTGTTTTTTATTTGCTGTTGAGGCTCCAGAGCCTCCTGAAGTGTCCCAAGAAAAGGAACTGTTTCCAATGGATTTTCAGTGGACCCAAGCTGGGTAATGTTCTTTTTGTGGCCATTTCATCAAGGTTACACAGCAGCACATATCAAGGGTGCTCACCCATTCCCAATGATGATGACAGCATCAAACTCAACAAGGACTGCAGCATTTTAATTAAGAATTAATTTGCAAGCAGAGGGTTAATTGGCCTTGAAGGGTTTGCACTGCTCTTTAAGCAGCACCTGAGCTGTTATGGCAGCCTGAAGCCAGACTAACCACAAGTGTTAATGCCAGGGATATAAAGTATTAGTCATAGAATCAGAGAGTCCTCACAGTTGGAAAGCACCTTGAAGATCATCAAGTCCATCACATTCCTAAAGCAGAGCATCCCAGGTGTTGGGGTGTTTTGGAGGGGGTAAGGAGGAGTCTGTTCCTGAGGACAATCCTCTTTTTCCCTGTTGACTGATATCTCCTGGTTGAGTGGTGACCTGGCAGTGCTGGGTTAATGGTTGGACCTGATGATCTTAAAGGTCTCTGACACAACCAGAATGGTTCCATGATCTGTGAAGGATCATTCTCCCTGAGTCAGTCATACTCTGTGCACCAAGCTCTGTTTCCTTCTGCTGGTGAGCACGATTCTGCTCAGGCTTGGGCTGGGAGGGCAGACAGGGGAGAGCCATTCCTTCCCAGCTGCTGGAGGGGTCATCTTTGTCCAACACCATCATTCAGCAACAGCAAAGGCTCTCTGAAGACCCCTGGGTTTTATCTACCTGTGGGAATGGGTGAGCAAGAAGGAGAACTGTTGGGTTTAGCAAGAAGCTGGTGAGTGCTGCACTGTGTGGTAATGCTGCAAAGACACTGAGCATGCTCTGCAGCTTCAGCAAATGCTTCTGCAGTACAGGCAAGGAGTGGCATAAATAAGTGATGAAGAAGTAGATTTCAAGTGTGCCCTAGTGAGCAGACTCTGCTAGGTGCAAAGCTTGGGGGATGGACTTGGGCAAATCTGTTTGGTGTTCTTTGTCCATGAATGATGGATAAAAAATAAATGATATTGATGAATGATGAAAATGATGAATATAGAGGTTTTTTGTAAAATGCCATGTAATACACATTACTATTGCTATTAGAGTTGGCCTACTGTTGGGTGGTGAGGAACCTCATGAAGTTCAACAAGGGCAAGTGTAGAGTCCTGCACCTGGGGAGGAAGAACCTCACGGAGCAGGACAGGTTAGGGGTTGACCTGATGGAAAGCAGCTCCACAGAGAAGGACCTGGGAGAGCTGGTGGACAACAAGGTCACCATCAGCCAGCAATGTGCACTCATGGCCAAAAAGGCCAATGGTCTCCTGGGCTGCATAAAAGAGTGTGACCAGCAGGTCCAGGGAGGTTCTCCTCCTCCTCTCTTCTGCCCTAGTCAGGCCACAGCTGAAGTCCTGGCTCCAGCTGAAGAGAGACAAGGAACTGCTGGAGAGAGTCCAGGAGAGGCTCCCAAGATGCTGAGGGCACTGCAGCATCTCTGGCAGGAGCAAAGGCTGAGAGCCCTGGGGCTGCTGAGCCTGGAGAAGAGCAGCCCCAGAGGGGAGCTGCTCAATGCTGAGCAAGAGCTCAAGGCTGGGGGCAAGAGGCTGGGGCCAGACTCTGCTCACTGGTGCCCAGGGACTGCCCAAGGGGCACTGGGCACCAATTGGAAGCTAGGAGGTTCCAGCTGAGCAGGAGGAGAACCTTGTTTGGTGTGAGGGTGTTGGAGCCCTGTCGCAGGCTGCCCAGAGAGGTTGTGGAGTCTCCTTGTGTGGAGAGATTGCCAAGGCAGCTGGAGGTGACCCTGGGCAAGCTGCTGTGGGTGCCCCTGCTGGAGCAGGGGGGTTGGACTGGATGATCCCCAGAGGTCCCTTCCAGCCCCCACCATGCTGGGACTCTGGGATTTCTGAGATCAAATCCTCTGTGAGAAGCATGATATGTTGTTACCTGTGGTTCTTCATTCACCTAGGACATCCACAGTTAATTTTGCATTCCCAGTAACATTGCATATTCCAAAGAACATGTGAAAGCTTCCTTTCCCCTCCCCCCACCTTTCTTTCTAAAAGTGCCCTTTTCCAAGGCTTCTTTCCTTGCAGCAGGGTGTTAGAGTGCTGTGTGCACCAAGGATGCTATTGACATATTCCAGGGGATATTTTTAGCAGAGTGGAAAAAATAAAATCTTGAGAAAGGTCAGTCCTTTCAGTGTGCTAATTAAATGGTAGTGGAAGGAGATTATATCACGATGGTGACCAGGGAGCTTGCCAGAACATCACCAAGCAGCAGGCAGCAGGTAGCTGCTGGGAGAGGGCTGGTGTGAGCGTGGCTGGCAGAGATGGACAAACAGCCTGACAGATCAGCCATGAGTCACTCTGCAGAAGATTTCTTTCTTTGATGTTTTCATTTCACAAGGCAGGGCAAGCAGATGGATGTCCTAAAAAAGAGATCATTCTCATTGTTATTGTATTTCTGATGAATTAAGTGCAGCTTTGTATAGAAGAAGGTGCTGATAAACAGATGCCTGCAGGTTGATGTCTGTATGTCTCAGGCATAAGGGAACACTGACAGTGAGCTGCCAACAGACCTCTGTGGCCAGCAGGGCAGGAAGGGGGTTCTGCCTCTGCTCCACCCTGGGGAGACCTCCCCTGCAGTGCTGGGGCCAGCTCTGGAGTCCTCAGCACAGGAGAGACATGGAGCTGCTGGAGCAGGTCCAGAGGAGGCCACAAAAATGATCCAAGGGTTGGAATGTCTCTGCTGTGAGGACAGGCTTAGAGAGTTGGGGTTGTTCAGCCTGGAGAAGAGAAGGCTCCAGGGAGACCTTCCTGCAGCCTTTCAGTGCTTGAGGGGTGAAAGATGTCATACCACAGCTTTCTCAAGTTTACTCAGTGGAAGCTCAGTCAGCTTTCAAGCTGCTCATGACTTAACTTGTAATTTTCCCTCTGTCACCTGTGTCACTGCCTCCAGCACCTTGTGTTGATAGAACAGCTAGGAACAGGCTCTGGTCTGGGAATTGCCACCTCCCCTTACCCTGGGGACCTAGTGGATGACTGGCTGCTCCTCAGGAAGCATGTGCAGCTGGAGAGCAAAGCAGGTAGTTGGGGTTCAGTCTCCTGCAGCCTGAGAGACCTGAACCAATGATTGTCTGTTCAATCCTCTCTGCTCCCATCACATCTGCTGCCTCTCTCCAAAAGCCTCAGCAACTCCACCCACCTTCCTACCCCTGCACCCAGAATCCCATCATGGTAGGGGTTAGAAGGGACTTCTGGAGGTCATTTGTTCAACTCACTACTAAAGCAGGGTCACCCACAGCAGGTGAACATTCCATCATTCATCCTGAAGTCCTGCTGTGTCCCCCTGCACCAGCATGGCTCTCATCATGGTTTCAAGCCAGGGACCAAGCAAAGTCATTTTTTCTGACCATATTTACTGATGTCCTGCAGGTGCCTGTGATAGTTTAGCAAAGACCTTGTGGCTGGAGACAACCCTGGCTGGTGACCTGTTAATGGCACAAGGACTGGGGTTAGGGTTAGGGTTAGGTTAACAGTCCAACCAACTAGGTGACTGGCACTTTGCAGCAAGGGGGAACATGTGAGGTTGGTTAGCCTGGAGAAGAGGAGGCTCAGGGGAGACCTGCTCACTCTCTGCAACTCCCTGAGAGGAGGTTCGAGCCAGGTGGGGATTTGGTCTCTCCTCCCAAGCAAGAAGTGATAGGACAGGAGCAAACAGCTTCAGCTTGTGTCAGGGCAGGTTTAGGTTGGACTTGAGGAACAATTTCTTCCCTGAAAGGTTTCTCAAGCCCTGGCCCAGGCTGCCCAGGGCAGTGGTGGAGTCACCATCCCTGGAGGGCTTTAAAGGTCATGGAGATGTGGTGCTGAGGGACGCAGTTTAGTGGTGACCTGGCAGTGCTGGTTAATGGTTGGACTGGATGGCAGTAAAGGTCTTTTCCAACCAAAATGATTCCATAATTCCATGATTCTGTGCCTTTCTGCTTCCATAAGCAGATGGTGCAAGTTGCCTGGGACGTGTCTGTTCGGCAGAGGGATCTCTGCTCTGGGGTGGAACTGTCACTGCCATTCAAGGCATGGATTTTAATCAAGATGTGCACAAAGCATTTGAACTCTAAACTGAATTAGTGTTTAAAATAGAGCAGTTAAGATGATAGGGGGGGAGGGCAACCTGCATATCATGTTAAATGTCAGATGGTTCATGAGAGTTCCCAGGGTGGGTGTGATGGATCCAGGAGCAACTGGGTCTGTAGGAAAAGAGTCAACCCCAGCTGCTACAGTCCTGGACCCAGAAAAGGGAGGTGGTGGCTGAGGATCCCAAAGGGGTTGACTGGGAAGGTTACATTTAGGATTGTAAATTACTTAGGAAAGCCTTGAACACATTCTATCTAAATTGAAATGAATTGCCCCAATTTGCTGTTGGTTTTTGGAGCTGCTGGCAGCACATCTTCACCCCTTTGGACACACACATGAAGGAAGCTTCTGAAGGCAATGTCTTTGGGTGAGCTTTCACCTCACTAACCAGTTAGCATCCCTCCCAATGTCATGCTGGTGGCCTCTGCCCCCTCCAGACATCCTTTTGCAGACTTCCTGGGCTGGATGTGCAGAAGAAAGGGAGCCCAGCACTTCTGAGAAGGTTTCACAGCAGTGATAATTACATGGTGAAATGCAAACTAACAAGCTGCATCTGCTCAGTATTAAGGATTAATGATCTGAGCTTCAGTCTTTGCTTCCCTGCAGGGCAGCAAATTTCACCAAAATCATGCTTCCATAACTGCAAAACATGTGATTTGCAGCCCAGGCAGAGAGTGCGGATGAAATAAGGTTCTTCCTCCTCCCTCTTATCTGAGGCTGGGCTGAATGCTCGGCAGCTTCACTTGCCTGGGGCAAAACAAAGATACAGACTCAACCTCACCTGTGGTACAAACTCTGCTCTGCTCTCCCCATCCCCATTTCCACCTTGCCTTCCCCAGCTCTTTCCCACCATCCTTCACATGTTTTTCACACGTGTAAGATGGTGATTCCTGGATGCTCTGGGCCACATTAAAAAAAAGGACCCACAACTTTCCTTTTCAGTCCTTCTTAGAGCAAGGATGTGATGGTCCACACACCCTTGGTCCTGGCCAGCTGCCTCTGCCTGGACCCTCAACACACAGGGATACCCTTTCTGCTTCCTCTTTTGATCTTGTTGGCATCCACCTCCCACCTGCCTGGTGATGGTAGATGTCCCTGCTGCTGGTAGCAGAAGCTAATGAGCTGAAATGGCAGAGACAGGCAAGGGCTTGGCTGTCTCCATCTCCATTTATCTGCATGACCAGGTTTTGAGTCTTTTCCAAAGCTATCCAGGTGCAATGGTGCAGAAAAGGAAGTCTGGTTCATCAGAGGGTGTGGAACATGGTTTAGTGTGAAACCAGAGCTGCCATCACTGTGGAGTTTCTGGTGGACTGACCTCTCCTGTCTCAGACTTCTGGTAGGAGCTGGTTCTGCTCATCATCACCATGAACCAAAGCAGGGAGAGATTCAGTGTCTCATTTGCTTTGATTTCAGCTTAAAGAGACTTCCCACTTCACAGCAAGCATCTCTTTGGGATCACTTGTCTTGGCTACTCACCAGAAGACAGTAAATCTGAAGGCACACCTGCAATCCCTCCAGCTTGAAAAACACTTCAGTGTTCTAACTGCCCCCTAAATGCAACTGCCCCCTTTGGGTGGGGTCTGGATGGCTATTTTTTGTGCTGTTTCTCACCTTCATCTATAGCCACTGCATGGAGTACTTCATTTGCATGATGTTGGACTTGAAGGCCACCCATGGGCTCTTTGGACAAGCATCCAACTGGCCCAGCTTGCTATACCAACTCTGTGGCAAATGGTACAGAAAGTCAGACCTCCCTGACAGATCCAGGTCCAGCACCTGGAGCCTGTTTGAGCATAAAAAAAGGGTGAAAGAAAAGAAGAGAACTGGCATTTGTGCATGCAGAGAGATCTGGGTTGCCTGGGTCATCAAGCAGGCCATGCCAGAGCTGCCCTGGACTCCAGAAGTCGGAGTCCCACCAAGCACCTGAAGAAGAAGCAGATAGCTCCTCTCCTGGAGCACAAACCCTCTTTTGTCAGGCTCACTCCCCAGCTGGGATATCTGTATTCTGGAAATAAGCTGAAGATTTCTTGTTCTGTCATTTCTGTGGCTGTTTGTGTCAGTAAATCTTGTAGTCAGGCAGCATGTGAATCGTTTGGCAGCTATAATTTAATCTCTTCAGATGTGCTGCCCTGAATACTAAGCAGAGAGCTCTCATCAGTCAAAAGGGCTGATTTTAGAGCCTTATTTTTTTCCCCTTTCTTGGCAGTTGGGGTTATCTGTAAATCTGGCATTTGCATGTGTGTTTCAAATAAATAGCTCTATTTTTATGGGTTATTTAATCACCTAACCAGACTTGTACTAAGGCACCAGACCTGGCGAGTCAGACTCCAAAGGGATGAGGGGCAGAGGCAGCTCTGGACTGAAATGGATGTGTCATCTCTTGCCTAAAGCCTTGAAGAAGTGTGTTCTGTCCCACTAGCCCTTGGAGCCACAACATTCAAGAATGTTTCAGCTCCTGGATGATGATGCCAAGGGTCTAATGCTCACATCTAATTCTGTTAACCATGCTCAGTGGCACTGCTGTCAGCATGAGTGCCCAGGGCTCCTCTTGTTTCCACCACTGTAAATCAGAAGCAAATCCACAGAATGAGCAGAGTTAGAAAAGGGCACAAGAACCAATGCAACACAGTTTTTTTGAGAGTCTTGATCTTTATGTTAGCCTGGTCTCTCCCTAATTTCATCCTGGGGTCATTCCCCTGGGGTTTCTGCTGTGGCTCAGCCCCTTCTGAGGGCCACAGAATCATAGAATTGCTTTGGTTGGAAAAGATCTTTGAGATCATGGAGTCCAATCATTAACCAGCACTGCCAGGTCACCACTGAACCATGGCCCTCAGCACCACATCTCCAGGGCTTTTCAACCCCCCAGGGTTGGTGACTCCACCACTGCCCTGGGCAGCCTGGGCCAGGCCTTGACAACCCTTTCTGGGAAGAAATTGTTCCTCATGTCCAACATAAACCTCCCCTGGCACAACTTGAGGCTGTTTCCTCTCGTCCTATCACTTGTTCCTTGGGAGAAGAGCCCAATCCCCACCTGGCTGCAGCCTCCTCTCAGGGAGTTGCAGAGAGTGAGCAGGTCTCCCCTGAGCCTCCTCTTCTCCAGGCTAACCAAGTCCAGTTACCCCACCTGCTCCTCACAACACTTGTGCTCTAGATGCTTCACCACCTTCCTTGCCCTTCTCTGGCCACACTCCAGCACCTTAGTGTCCTTCTGGGAGTGAGAAGCCCAGAACTGAACCCAGGATTGGAGGGGTGGCCTCCCCAGTGCCTGGTCCAGGAGGACAATCCCTGCCCTGCTCCTGCTGCCACACTTGTCCTGATCCAAGCCAGGATGCAGCCTGATGTCCCTGCTTGGGAAAGCCTCTTTAGAGCACTGCTGGGTGAGGCCCACAGCCAAACCCTTCAACCCACAGATCTCCCAGGTGAGATCTTGGACATGATGACTTTAGAGATATTTTCCAGCCTAAATGGTTCTCTGATCTCTTGGTGAATTCAGAAAAGCTCTGCTCCCACAGCAGTGTCTGGCAATGCTTCTGCTCCTCACCCCTGGGGAACAGCCAGAAACACATCTGCATCCATGCTGAGGAATGGAGGGTGCTTGGTATGCAGGAATCTTCCTTTCTTTTTTCCCTTTTCTTTCTCCCCCCTATTTTTTGGTTTGATTAGAGATCTGGGAGCAGCGTAAGAGTAAGCAGCTATTATGCCAGAGCCTGTCAGCTGTAGCATGGGCAGGCATATGTCTTGGGTTTGCTGATAGGAGCCTTGCACAAAGAGCATCTCCTGCCTTCAGACCCCCTGAACCATCTCCTGCCAGCTCAGGAGACAGGGAGCAAGGCTCAGGCAGGACTGCAAGGCTCTATTGGCTACTGGGGGGCAAGGAGGATGGAAATCAAACCCGAGGGCTGATTTCTAACTGGGAAGACAATGAGAGAGTTTGAAAGGAGGTAGCTGCAATTAGGATGAGAGGCACTGCAGAGATCAAGAGAAAAGCTTCCTCAAGAGAGCAAGCTGGTGCTTCTCTCAAAGGGGAAAGGTAGGCTGCTTGAAATGGACTAGCTGCATCAGTCAGACAGAAAACTCAATATAGAGACAGAAGTCTTCTCTGAGCTTGCAACTGATTTAATTGACATCAGGGCTCACTAACAAAAATAAATATTATTAATCCTATTAATGTGGCAGCTTGCTTAGCAATGAACAACTGCTATTTTTGTCTTGCCCCCATGCTGGGGAACATCCTTTTAAGCTACATTTATCATTTTCACAGGTTCATGGAGGAGCATGGGGCCACTGCACTGTTTGGGAAGGGTGAGGCAATGCTTATCAATCCAGCAGTGGAAGAAACTGGTCCATCAGGCAGCTGCTCTCCCAGGCCAGCAGTCTCAGTGGGGTGGTGGAGGTGCTGGTGATGACCCCAGGTCATGCAGGTGGTTGACATCCCTGGCTTGCTTCCTTCATCTATGGCTTTCCTCTCAAAGAAAGAGAGCTTGGAAACAAAAGGGGCTCAGAAGTGCTGCTCACCCAGTGCTCACACACAGGAACTGGGGAAGGAGGATAAGTATCAACTATTAGAAGGAGGTTCTTCACCCAGAGGGTGGTGAGGCACTGTCACAGGTTGCCCAGGGAAGTTGTGGCTGCCCCATCCATGGCAGTGTTCAAGGCCAGGCTGGATGTGGCCCTGGGCAACCTGGTCTGGTGAGTGGCATCCTGCCCATGGCAGGGGGGTTGGAACTAGATGATCTTTAAGGTCCCTTCCCACCTGGGCCATTCTATGATTCTATGATTTAGACATTGCAGATGACAACTGAGGTCAGGGATTTACCAAAACCTGTGGTAAACAAACCCTTCCCAAAGTCAGTGACAGGAATCCTCCACCACCACAAAGCTCTTACCAGAAACCCGACTTCACCTTCCTTATTTCCACAAGGGGTAGTTTTAGCCTCCCATGTTTAACCCAGCCTGCAGGCTGCTGACATAATTTTCTGCCTCTTCAGTTGTAACACAGCTTGGATGTGACCTGTTCATCCACAGGAAGCTGGAGATGAAATTTCAGGCATTTGAAGAATACTCCCTCAGCACATGCTGAATGCAGAGCAGCTGACATCTCCCTGGAAGTTACTCACAAGCAGCACTAATTACCTTATTTTTCTGAAGCCTTCTGAGTGACAGCAATGCTAAAAAATAAAGACAGACAGAGAGAAGTCAGTCTTGAGGAGAAGGTTTTGCTGTAAACGTTGAGCAGGTCTCAGAGCTGTGGATGTTCAGGTCACAGCATAAGGGAGCAGAGAAGCTGAATTCCTTCTGACAGCCTTCCTGGGGCAGTGATGCTGAGTATCAGAGAGAGGCAGAGGTTTCCATCTCTAAAAATATATTCAGGCAAGAGCATCTTGAGAGCATCTTAGAAGCAGAGAGCAGCAGCAGCTGTGGCACTTCATCTCCCCAAATCTCCAGCTGAAAGGATCCAGGTCACTGCCTTTTATATATTGTTTGAATTGAAACCCTCAAAACAAGCAGCCAACAAGTGTTTTGACATAAAAAAGTGGCCTTTAGGGCTTCTGCTTTTTCACACGCTGTTCTTTTTTCTTCCTTCCTACTTGTGCTTTGTTCTCCCTCTCTTATTAACACAGCAGCACTGGGTCCTCTCACAGACAAGGAGTCAGAGAGCAATCTTGAATCTCATCTATTGCAGATCAAAGGGAAGGAAGAAAATAAGACATAAAGGCCTTGCCCAGATGGGACAGAATGGGTCCTGTGAAAGGGATCAAGCACCTCTTTGTGTATGAGGACTGCAGCAGATGGAAAGTGGACTCACAATTACCTGCCTCTAGCAGAAACCACTAACCTGGTGGTGTCCTGGACCTTTCCAGACCCTGGGGAGTGGATGTCAGGTTGCTGCAGAGGGTTGTGATCAGCAGTGCATAGTCTAGCTGGACCAGCTACTAGCTGTAACTAGCAGTTTCCCCCACAGTTCATTTGTGTTCCCCAGGGGTCAGGACTGGGTCCAGTCTTGTTCAACATCTTCATCAATGACTTGGATGAAGAAATGCAGTGGACCCTCAGCCACTTTGCTGATGATCCAGCAGTGGCTGACACCTGTCAGGCTGTGCTGCCATCCAGTGAGACCTGGACAGGGTCAGAGTGAGGGAGAGGAACGTCACAAAGTTCAACAAGGGCAAGTGTAGAGTCCTGCACTTGGGGAGGAAGAATCCTATGCACCTGGACAGGGTAGGGGTTGGCCTGCTGGAAAGAAGCTCCACAGAGAAGGACCTCGGAGTGCTGGTGGACAACAAGTTCATCATCAGGCAGCAATGTGCCCACAAGGATCCTGGGGTGCATGAAGAAGAGTGTGACCAGCAGGTCAGGGGAGGTTCCCCTCCCCCTCTACTCTGCCCTAGTCAGGCTACAGCTGAAGTCCTAGCTCCAGGTCTGGGCTCCCCAGTCCCAGAGACACAAAGAACTGCTGGAGAGAGTCCAGCAGAGGCTCCCAAGATGCTGAGGGCACTGCAGCATCTCTGGCAGGAGGAAAGGCTGAGAGCCCTGGGGCTGCTTACCCTGGGGAAGAGCAGCCCCAGAGGGGAGCTGTTCAAGGCTGAGCAAGAGCTGAAGGCTGGGGCAAGAGGCTGGGGGCAAGAGGCTGGAGCCAGACTCTGCTCAGTGGTGCCCAGGGACAGGCCAAGGGGCACTGGGCACCAACCTGGAACCCTGGAGGTTCCAGCTGAGCAGGAAGGGAACTTTGTTTGATATGAGGGTGTTGGAGCCCTGTCCCAGGCTGCCCAGAGAGGCTGTGGAGTCTCTTTGTGTGGAGAGATTGCCAAGGCAGCTGGAGGTGACCCTGGGCAAGCTGCTGTGGGTGCCCCTGCTGGAGCAGGGGGGTTGGACTGGATGATCCCCAGAGGTCCCTTCCAGCCCTCACCATGATCGGATTCTGTGGTATCACAGGGAGATGAGGGGCCACACACTCCCAAAAACCTGCTGGCACCCTTGCTGCTCCCTCCCCAGGGGATGGAGAAGGGCTTCCTGACCTCTTACTCGGGTGCAGACCCACTCAGGAAAAAAGTAGGTAGGATTGCTGTTGAAACAACACAGCCATGGATCTCCTGTTTTTAGATGTCTGCTTTCCTTTGTTTAAGAGACATCCATATTTGCAGAGGTAAATCAAATCCAGCATCACTCTTCCCCCAAAACAATGCTGACATGATCATAGACAGAGGTGGGATTGGATATCTGTCCAGTATTTTATCTTCTGCTCTCAGCTTAAAGCTTAAAGAAGATGTTTAAAGAATCATAGAAATTAGGATGCAGGTGTAACTTATTAAGAATAAAAACTGAATTTAATGGTTGGACTCAATGATCTGAAAGGTCTTTTCCAACCTAAGAGATTCTGTGATTGTCACCAAGCAGGCAGTGTCTGGGGTTCCCGTGTAGGTCTGCCCACTGGGGCACAGGGAAGAGTATTTCAGTGACCTAGATGGTTGTGGTTGTCTCAGGAGCGAGCTGGCTTGGGTCTCTGACTTGCTCTCCTTTGTCAAGGAGCTGTAGCAGTAAGCTATACTAACTGCCATATGACATGGTGTCATCTCTCTCCTCTGCCACTCTGCCTGCCTGAACAGTGTGTGTGGGAGCTTCTAAATGCCTCACATCAACACAAAGTCTGCCATTCCCTTCAGACAGAGCCTAACCAGTTTGATCTGAGGCATCCAGCTCCACCCTTGAGGTGTGGCCAGGAGAGAGAACCTCCACCACAGGGCTGGGACAGGCAGGTAGCTGAGCCACGATGGCTACCACCACGGTGGCAAGGTGTGTGAGGTCCAAGGTGTGTGAGGTCGATGCAAGGTTGTGCAATTTCTGCTGCAGATGGGGTGTAATAAGAACAAATTCAGGGTTTTTATCAACCTCCTGCACATCACAACATATTTTGTGTCTTCCTGCAAATTAAGTCCTCTCTGAACACTTCAGTAGGTACTGATGCTTTTATTTTTGGCCCCAAGCAGAATTTGTTGCTGCTGTTTTGTGGGCACAGGTTCACTTTGGTTTGGTTTCAGCGAAGTGCTTGGTAGAGAATGGGATACAAAAGCTCTGAAGAATGATGATTGTTGCTTATATGATCCTATGATCTTACCTTCTCCTTCTGGAGGGCAAATGTAACCTGCTCCAAGAGTTAAAATCAAGAACATTCTAAATCAGCTGTTTCACTGCTGGGTCCCAATGAGGATCAAAAAGTGCTCTGGATTCTGTCTCTTAACTCACTGTCTGGATAGAACACTGGCTTGGCACTTGGGATGCCTGGGTTTTGCCTGCCTTGCTGCCTGGTCCCTGCTGAGTCACCACATCTCACAAAACCACAGACTATCCCAAGCCAGAAGGAACCCACCAGGATCACTGAGTCCAACTCCTGTCTATGCACAGGACAACCCCAAAGTCACCCTATGTGTCTAACAGCATTGGCCAAGTGCTTCTTAAACTCCCTGAGAGCTGGTGCCATGAGAGCCTCCCTGGGGAGGAGGCTCCTGCTCCCCAGCTCCTCCAGCTCTATCAGGAAGATCTCCTGCTCCTCCAGCTTCCCTCTGCATCAACAGAAGCAATAACAGTTCTGTTCCTGATTGTAAAGCATAAGCTGATGAATCATGCAGTGTCAGTGCTAGATCTGTTAGCTTACCATTCTCCCAAGGGAAAGGATGTGACAGCCTCAGAGTACATAGTAAAAAGAGGAGAAAAATTGGTATTTCTTCTCATTGTTTCCTTTGCACCTGTAAAAGCAGAACACATGCCATTGTTTTCTTCAGCTGAAACAGATCTGTGGCTTCTGCCCTTCTTTCCAAACCAAGAGCTGACAAAAAGTGTTAGAAATGGGGAAGACATTTGGGGCTTTGGGGTTTGTTTGTCCTTTTTAACTGACACTGCAGTGAGAGACTTGTGCCTGGAACCTTTGTGTCTTCCCCTGCTTGGTCCCCTCTCACTATTTGCACAAGCCAAAAGGAGAGTCAGAAATAGAGATTGAAAACCTCTCCCACCCCTGCCCTTCTGAGGACCATCACCTGCCCTGGATCCACAGCTGATGGGGCATGCAGAGAGAGGGACACTGGCTGGGCTTGGTACCAACCTCTGTTACCACGGGTGGGCACTGGAGCAGCTGCTGAGCATGAGACAGAGAAATGGGATCCTGAGCTACCTGTCTGATACATCTGCTGCTCTGGGAACAGGATGGATTTTCACTGAAGGAAGCAACCTGATAAAATAGCAAGATTCTGAGTAAAAATCTCTTAGATTTTGTCAATAAAAGGAGAGGAGGGGAAGGGAAGGGAAGGGAAGAAG
>VWZX01005948.1:191414-234957 GCA_013399015.1 Galbula dea
AAGTAGTTAATTCATTAAACCACAGCAGCTACCACTTGAGACATCAAACCGCCTTTCCAGCTACTCATCCTAAAACTCGGTGCTCTCTGACTTAGCAAACTGAAGCCACATGCAACACAAATTCCCATCTGAATTCTCAGATTGGACCTTTCAAATAGAATTGTCAAAGTCACACTGAGACCTGTGTCACTGGTTGGGTTTATGCTCTGTCATCTGGAAGTTTTACCCTCCACAAGCATTTTGGTCCCAGCAGCCATGTGAGACCTACTGATCTTGCAGTGTTAATAAAGGGCAGATCTTACACTGAGATGTGGGCAGGAATATCAGCAGTCACTTTACAGAACAGGTGTTTTGCAATGCCTTGATCTTCTAGGTAAATTCACTTGGAGGAGAAATAAAAGAAGGAAGAAGATGTTGCTCCTCATGGATGGTAGCACAGAGCAGTTCCTCAGAGGTCGGGGCAAAGGTCAGAGGTGCTCTGCAAAACTGGCTCTAAGCCTGGCCCAGGAGATGCTCAGTGCATGCTCAGCTGGCAGAGCTACCCAAAAGCCACCCCCCAAACGGTCAATGTTGGTGACAGGCATTAGCCAAAACACTTCCTTTACTCTAGGATTGGGTTGATCTTTAATCCCTGCCCATTGATCTCCTCTCCCAAAGAAGTGACTCTGTCTCTACATCACTATTGCATAGTTGAACTTGATGACCACAGAGGTCCTTTCCAACCTTAATGATTTTACAGTCCCGTGATTCTGTCTCTTTGAAAGATCAGAAATACAGGTGCAAAAAAACACAGCTATGGCCTGAAACCTTTACAAGCAAGGAAGAAAAATCCCATCAGTTAAACTCCTAGATGTGAGAGAGCTGGAACATTGCCTCTGTCTGTAATGGGTAGAAGTTTTCTTGTGGCTATTTCCAATGTGATTTTCAACCAGATATCCTGCAGCAAAAAAATCCAGTTACCAAACATTAACCAAGAAGTTCTTCCAAATACCCCTGTGAGCTAAGAGTGCTGGAGGGGATGCATCCGTCACATAAACAGGCGAAGATACACACTTGTCCTCGCTGAAGCCATGTGAGATTTGAGAAAAGACTCCTGCCCCATGGGTTCTGATTTGGAGTTAATTCATACCACTGTCATGAACTTTCAGTAACTACTGCTGATTTACAGCCTTGCTGGGTCAACATCAGGACTGGGGAGTTCTATTCACAGCCCTCCTGCAACCAGTGGCTACATCCCTTGGAGGGTGAGGACTTCAGTATCACAAACTCTATTGACGTGACACCTTACCTATGTGCAGAGAAACATTTTGCACTTCTTCAAGAAGGTGCTTCACTCTGGGAAATGTAATGATTCCCACTCAGCTACCACCACACACTGACAGAAACCTTGAGAGCTGCTTTACAAACAACTCTCCACCAGATGCAAAGAGGTCCTTACCTAGAATCACCTAGGTCTAGGACAGATGCAGCACATCTGTCTTGAATATCATGTTAAACTGAAGCCATACACTAGAAACAATGTTTTTAATAATTGCTTTTGTGTCTGTTCTGATTTTACAGTCAGGCAGAATACCACTGGGTGCACTAGGGGCTACAGAAATCTTTCACTCATACACAAGCCTAAACTGTTTATGGAGCATGAAAGAATTATCTTTGACTCCACCTGATCCTGCTGAGCAAGCTGTTCCTTTTTGCTATGCTATTATTAGAAGGGAATGTAGTGGGTTGGACAGCATCCTTCACTATTGGATGGGATAACCAAGTTGTGTGGCACATAGCTCATTCTCCAGCACAGCTCAGGACCCTCCCCTGAGCCCATCTCACTCAAGTTCTACACAAAAGGTTATCCCAGTAAATAAACACGTGTGAATGAGGTAATCATTTAGAAAAGAGTTCAGAGATTTGTAGAACAGTCTTCAGGATGTAGACGTTCTAACCAATACTTGAGTCTTGGGAACATAAATTGTCATTGTGCATATGTATGTGGCTCTCATTTCATTTCTGTATGCAGATAATGCTGCTGCACAGTTGCTCAATACCAACTGTAAATTCAAGCCAAGTTGCAGTCTCAGTGATGAGCAATGGGAGGTTAAAAGCCTTTTGTGCTTTGGGCAGAACAGTAGCAGTAAAACTGACATGGGGAAAACCCTGCGTGGACCCAGCAATGCCTTGGCAAGACAATCACATTTAAAGAAAGCCTCAGAAATACATTGCTAAAAACAGAACTGAGGGATCTTTGAGGCATCTGTCCAGGAAGGGGAAGAAAACACATTTTTGGCAGTGTACACTGAGAAAAATCAGGCAGTGAAACCAGTAAATTAAAATGAACAGAAGACACACATCCTAGTGGGTGGTTTGACTTTGACAGACCCTCTCCTTCTGTTACACCGTGCTGCAGAGGGTCAGGAGGGGTGAACACCAGGATGGTGCTCTAGTGTCATTTTCAGTTATAGACTCCCAGGTTGGAAGGAACCTCAAGGATCATCTGGTCCAACCTCTCTTGGTCAAAGCCTGGTCTAGACAAGCTGGTCCAGCCCCTCTGCAGCTAAATATTAAACACCCCCAATGCTGGGGACACCACCACTTCCCTGGGGACATCATTCCAATGGCTGTCAGTTCCTCATGTCCACTCAGAATCTCCTCAGAAGTAACTTGTTCAGTTACCCCTCATCTTTTCCATGTTACTCCTTGTAGAAAGGGAGTCTCCATCTCCTTTGTAGTCACCCTTTAGATGCTAGAACATGGTGACATTGACACTTTATTTTGTACTGATATTTGTTGACATTCTACTGAGGTTTCTGAAATCCTTATTACATTCTACTGCTTTTCCCCTCCCTTAGTCCATTCAGATTCCTCTTACTTTGGCCTCCTGTATATGCCATGTGCAGTGCAGTGGCTACAATCTGCCGATCCTCATGGGAACACACTGGTTCCCAGGAAGCTCTCTGAACTGAACCCATCCTGGCACAACTATATCTGAGGCTGAAATCTCAGACGCAAAAACACTGTCCTTTTACAATGTTTCCTACGACTCACTGTTTTGTATCTATGTTTCCAATTTCTACCTGAGAAGCCCATGGAAAGTAGAGGAGAGTATCACTCTGTAATAAACAGAAGGAAGGCAGTGTTGGAGCACAGCTCTGATAGCTAGGAGCAGCTTACCAAAATTTCCAGTTTCCAAGTTGGAAGAATCAAGAAGTGATAGACAGTTAGCTGTAAAGTGGAGCTGCTAAAAGGTAGACATCAGAGCAACATCAGGACATTTTTAGAGGTGTTTTCTGACATGTGAGGAGAGACAGTGAACCAGTAGTCAGAAATAAGCATAATTACAGGACTAGGAATAAACAGGAACAGTAGGAATAGAGGAGGAACAATAGAAGGAATAAAAGAGAAGGAGCTGAGGAAATGCAGAGGGAAGGTGAAAATATGGAAATACACTTTTAACCCATTGCCATGTCTGCTAAGGAATTGCAACATGCTGACCACAGAATGTGTTTAAAAGAGAGAATTTACAACTTTTTTTTTTTTTTTTTTTTTTTTTTCAGTTTNTTTTTTTTTTTTTTTTTAAGTAGGAAACTTAAAACTATTTAAAAAGGATTAATTGTGCCTCGAGATAAAGGCATCCGTTACACAATCACCAAGAGTGCCGCATACCTACAGAGTGTCGGAAGCACCAGGGGACGAGGCACGGGTGTTACTCGAGCATCACCTCGCAGTAGGTCTTCTCGAGTTATTACCGTAATCGACAAAAATAACCTTTTATTGGCCCAGCACTGCNCGCCTCCGGCTGGGGAAGAATCCTACCAATTATGGATAAAAACGGGTAAAAAAAGCGAAGCCCCTACTCGGGGGACACTATCTCACCCCCATCCCATCCCGGAGAGGGTGGAAATCTTCCAAGTGAGCTCCTTGGGGACTGTCCTCCTTCATCCCCCCTCATCCCTCAGGACCCACCCGCGTCCCTCCCGCTCCTCTTCCCGCCGGGAATTACCACCCCCACCCCCGGCTCGGGGGCCAGGTACACTTTGACGTCAGGATGTCTGTCGTCGTTTTGACGTGTAAACACTCATTTCCATTCCGGCTCCGGAGGGTCTGGGTGCCGCGCAAGCCCCGGGCAGACTCACCGAGCCGAGCCGGTAGGCAGAGGGAGTCACGGTCGCTTCCCGCTGCCGCTTCCCGCCCGCTCCCCGGCTCTTCGCCTAGCAACGCGGGGACCCTCCCGCAGCCTCCCGTCGCTCGCCTTCAGCCCCGCTGGCCATGGAGCGGAGCCGCTGGCCCAGCCGGTACGCGGCCCTGGCCCTGCTGGCCTCTTGTTGCCTGGCCCGCGGCGGCGGCACCGAGCGGCAGTTTCTCAACGAGTGGGCGGCGGAGGTCCCGGCGGGGCCCGACGCCGCCAGAGACATCGCCGAGGAGCTGGACTACGACCTGGTGGGGCAGGTAGGAGAGAGAGAGAGGCGGACCGCAGAGCCTCTCGCCACCGGGGGTGTCCTTTCCCTTTCCCCCTTTTCCTTTCCCTCCTTCCTTCTCAAGGTCTGAACCCGAAACTTGTGCCCGGGGAGCTTGAGCAGCCTTCTCTCCCCCTCCGGCCCCGCGGGCGCGGGATCCAGGCTGGGATGGATCTCCCAGAGAAGATGGGGCAGGGTTGGAGCCAAGCTCTCCCTGGAGGGTTTCCGGGCAGGTCACCGCTCTTTTCCTGAGTGGAGCAAACAGAGTTGAGGTAGGGCGGACTCGGGTCTCCCTGAGGGGACCGGGGAGGGACCAACAGTGCAGGGCACCCCCATTCTCCCTTCAGAAGATCAGGCACTATCGATCAGGACTCCTCAGCAATCTCTGAGGGGACCCGGGCAGGGCGCCTCGACTCTCCCAGAGGAGACCCCATTCTTCCCTCAGGAGACCAGGCAGAGTCGGTCAGGACACCCCAGCTCTCCTTGAGGGGACCAGGGCAGGATACCCCGCTGACCCTGAGGGGTCTGGACAGACTCGGGCAGGGCAACCCGGCTCTCCCTAGGGGGTCTGGACAGAGTAGGACAGCGCACCCCAGCTCTCCTTGAGGAGACCTGCGCAGGAACCAGGCAGAGGACTGCTGCTGTCCCTGAGGAGGGTCTGAGCAGGTTCGGGCAGGGCTTCCGAGCTCTCCTCAGGAGACCGAGCAGGACCCCCCGCCGTCCCTCGGGAGTCCTGGCTGGAGAAGGCGCTGGCAGAGCTGTCTCTGTCCCCGCTCTGTCCCCATCGCCATCCCACATCCCACTCCCGCCCCGGCGGCTCCGTAGCCATCGCAGGGCTGCTCTCCAGCAGGCCCTCCCGGCGCTTTTTTGGGATGCCGTGACGTCAGCGTTGTCAGGGATGAGTAACCACCTTTAGGTAACTAACAGCCTCGTCCCACCTCCAGACGAGGGTCCTGTGCCAGGCAGCGCGCCCGGCAGCGCTGGGAACCGTGCTCCTCCGTCGCTGCCTTCCAGCACACTGCAGGTCACCTCTCCTGGAGGTTACCTCTCCTCCGGTGGGAGCGGGGCTGTGGGCAGCCCCTTCCCGGCCTCCTGTCGGGGGGTGGGACGTGCGGCGTGGGCAGACCCCTATTCTTCAGGACTCTTAGACCTAGGTGTGATGCCGCCTCTGTGGGTTTGATCTTTCTGCCTTTGGATTCAGTGAATTCTCCCCCAGTGGTTTCAAAAAGCCCCTACTTAGGCAAGAAGGGTGTTTAAAGGCTGCAGGATGCACTCAGCTCTCTGTGTGGCTGCTAAATTACCAGTTTGGTAGGTGCCTGCACACGCCAACCTCTCAGTGAGGTTTCTGAAGCCACGCAAAGCTGTATGCACGTGTTCAGCTGAACCCTGAGAAAAGCAGACAAAACTGGTGTGTGACCATACATAAAACCTGTCCTTTGAAATGTGGCTGTGTCAGGGTATGTCCATGAGTGCACTGGTCACTGCTACAAACAGTACCTTACCGAGTAGTGCAGTAGTAATGATGATTTCTACTTCATTAGCTTAAATAAAGTTATTCCCCTGCTTTCTTCTAGCTGCGATAAGCACTTGTTACTTGGAGGGTGTTCTCTAGTTTACATAGAAATACCTAAAGGCTAGTTCCTTGCTCTTTTCTGTTGTCTTTTAATCAGAAGGAAGTCGGTCAGGTGGTGATTGTTGGTGCTTGTTTGCAGTGGGGGAAAATATCTCTCGGTAGTTGCAGTATGCCTCTGTCTTACAGATTGGATCACTCAAAAATCACTACCTATTCAGACATAAAAGCCATCCAAGACGGTCTCGAAGAAGTGCCATTCATATCACTAAGAGACTTTCTGATGATGAGCGGGTGAGTATTGCATTTGTTCTTCTTCATGCTGGTTTTTCTGCCTCATTGCTGGCTGTGTAATGAGGTCACAGGCAGGCTTTCCTTCTTTTGCAAGTCTAATATATTCCTCCATCCATCCTCCTGCTGGATGATACTTTTTTATTCTGTCACGAAGGGGCAGAACCTGACCCTCTCTCAGCATATTTTGTGCAAGTGCTTTTCAAATTAAGATTTCAGATATGCAGCACTGCAGAGGCTTGGGATTTCAGATGTCGATGTGTCGCTGGTGAAAATATCAACCAGGAACTGATTCAGAGTAAAAAGCCATGGGGGCACTAAGTTTAATAAGGCCACGTCTGTGCAATTACTATGGGAATTATGTTTCAATTAAAGTGACTGAACATTAATAAAAAACAAAGTAAGGGAGAAGGGCTGAGATTTGGCAGGACTTGCTTCTTCTATGAGAAGCTGAAATCCCTTCTCCTAGGCTCCACCACACATTCTAGACTTGCAGTGGGATCCTAGAATCCCACCATGGTGGTGGTTGAAAGGGATGTCTGGGGCTCACCCAGTCCAACCCCCTTGCTAATGCAGGGTCACCCAGAACAGGTTGCCCATGATCACTTCCAGGTGGCTTTGGAAGCTCTGCAGAGAAGGAGAGTCCACAACCTCTCTGGGCAGCCTGGGCCAGGGCTCTGGCACTCTCACAGCAAAAAAATTTCTACTCCTGCTTAGGTGGAACCTTCTGGGTTCCAGTTGGTGCCCAGTGCCCCTTGGGCTGTTGCTGAGCACCACGAGAAGAGTTTGATTCCATCCTCCTGTCATCTGCCCTTTAGATGTTGATAGGCATTGATGAGACCCTTCTCAGCCTCCTCCCCCTGCAATCACAGACTGCAGAGCCAGGGAGCTAAGGTGTGATCTACTGGTGAAGCAGATTCCCTATATGTTTGATTTTATTTAAGTGACACACTGCGAAACTGGGGTGGGTGGAGAGATGAAGGAACAGACTGGAATGCTGTCAGTGCCTTTTAAAACCAATTTCTGCCAAATTTCAGAACAAGAAAATCTGAATTTCAAATGAGCATTATTGCAACAATCACTACAAAAATAGGAGCAGTCCAAAACATGAAGCAACCTGGTTGTGAAAACCAGCAGTTTAACCTATTAGGACAAATCACTTGAGAATGGATGGTTGATTATGGAATATTATCTGGAGCTTTCAGATGCAAGTGCCATCCAGAAGGAAATAGTCTACATGTAGCTAGAAGAATTAAAGGAGGATAGCCAGGGTGTTTGCTTTGCCTGTTCTGTTTCAAAATTGTGCACTCCCATCTGTCTCCTTGCAAACACTGGTTTAACAGTTAAGGTCTTCTAGGTGAAATCACTAAGCCGGCGATGTTGAAAACCACAGCTTTGGTGTAAATCAGTGTTTTAATTTAATATACCCATTACCTGTGATGACATGTTCAGTGCCATCATAATAGAATGTTCAGGAACAGAGTTTTGGTTGCAATTCCTCCCTTTTTGGA
The DNA here is from genome assembly GCA_013399015.1 of Galbula dea. Taxonomy (NCBI): domain Eukaryota; kingdom Metazoa; phylum Chordata; class Aves; order Piciformes; family Galbulidae; genus Galbula; species Galbula dea. The sequence goes on from VWZX01005948.1 coordinate 199,232, forward strand.
CTTAACTACACTGAATGCATATTTCTACCCAGGGAAGCATGAGCATCTCTTACACGAGGGAGCACGACCACGTTTAATACAGCAGGTTCTGCCCTAAGCAGAATGGAAGTGGCTGTGTTACACACATGACTGCCAAGTGTTGTTGCAGACTGAGATCCTTAGATCCAAAAGCAGAGCTGCAAAGTGCTGCAGGTGATTTGCTAAATTTACTCCAATTTCCCTTTTCTTTACCATCTAGTATGCAAATCAGCTGTGAGAATGAAGGAGATGTAATTATGTGATTATGTAAGTATATAAACACAAGGCAATCACGTAATGCTGTGTAGTTATACATGGACCTGTGCTCCAAAAAGCTGCTCTCCTTCAGCAGCAGCCTCTTTAAAGAGATTTACATTCAGCCTTTGAAAAGGGAGAGTGAAGGGAATCCTCCTTTTGTTTGTGTATTGCCTTCATGAATTTTATGGTGTGTTCAGTGTGAAAGCTTGGGTAAACCTTGGCTCTAATCTGAATATTTGTCCGCTTCCTATAGACCTCCCAGCATTTATTGTAAAGCAAAGGCTGTGAATACACTGAAGGGGCATCATTGTCTGGTTCCCTCACTTCTTCCACTGTTTGCACTAGTTCCCAAAGCTACTGTCTTTGCAAGAGGCCTGAATAAAGATTATTTTCACTGCTTGATGGGCCAGTGACTGGAGATTTGGCACAGGGCCTTCAGCTTTTGCTGTAGACGGATGGCTGGAACCTCAGCCAGCTGCTGGCTGACGACCCTTTGGCTTGTTTGTCTGACATATGTGCTCGCTGGTTTCAGCTCATTTCCCTCAGTGCAGTTGTCCACATCAGAGAAAAAAAAATAAGCAGCATGGTAGTTGTCAGTTGTTAATTACTGCTGGGTGATGAAGAGGCCCAGCTTTGCTGTGGGCAGGGCAGAGAGATAAAGGTAATTGCTCTAACCCATGCACAGGTATGTCTGGCCCTGGCTATCAAAGGGGCAGTTTCAAATACTTACACTCCCGTGGGCATATTCATCTTCTGTGGCTAATTAGGGATTGTAGGCTTTTTAGCAAGGGGAATAGCATTGGAGAGTTCTCAGTAAACATGCCTGGTGTGGCTACCTTTCTTAGGGGTTTATGTTCTTCTAGTGAATTTCCTTTAGCCTCTCACTACTGAATTCTATTTTAATCAAAGCAGTGCCTTCTTCATCATTATATTTTCTGAGTCACTCTTATTGTTGTTTCGTATATGATGATAGATGTAAGGACCATAAAGCTGTGAGATCACAGTAGAGAAAAATAATGAAATCTATCCAGATGTTTAAAACCAAAGGTTAGATCCAAGCCATCCTCCACAGAATCCCCAAATCCCAGCATGGTGGGGTTAGAGGGGGCCTTTGGGTATCACCCAGGCCAAACCCTGTGCTCCAGCAGGGTTACCCACAGCAGCTTGCCCAGAGTCACCTCCAGCTGCCTTGGGAATCTCTGAACACAAGGAGACTCCACAGCCTCTCTGGGCAGCCTGGGCTAGGGCTCCAACACCCCCACACTAAACAAACTTCTCCCCCTGCTCAGCTGGAACCTCCTGGGTTCCAGTTGGTGCCCACTGCCCCTTGGCCTGGCCCTGGGCACCACTGAGCAGAGTCTGGCCTCTGCTAGAGGCTTACAGCAGGATCCTGGCAATTGACTGAACCCGAGTTTGCTTTGCTCAGTTGGAAATTAGGATGAAAAACACCAATGTGATCTATGTCAGAGTGACTTCCTAGGTACTAGCAGTGCATGACATTTTATTCCCATTTCCAGAAGAGCTCACACCACAAAGAGAGGTGTCAGAATCAGGGTTTGATTTGAGCTGGCTTCAGTAATGCACTCAAGAGGAAGAGGTGGGATTGGTTTTAAAATGCAGCCTAGTGATGTAGAGGTGACTGTGTCTACACACAAATGCTCTGCAATGCATTGCATCGGTGCTTTAGCAGAGCACACTGAAGCATTTTGGCTTTCCATTGCCTTAAGTGGAGTTGTGGCAGCGATGAATTTAGCCCATTATTCATAGCTCACTAATTGATCACACTTCAGAAACACTACTGGGAAGCAGAGTTGAAGGTCCGGCTGGGCTATAAGTAACAGCGTCATGATTGCTAGGCTAAAGCCAGCGGTAATCTTTCTCCTTTGCTTTCCCAGTAGAAATAGAAGGGGATTAAAGTGTAGGTAGGAGAATCACAGAATCACAGAATATTAGGAGTTGGAAGGGACCCCGAAAGATCATCTAGTCCAACCCCCCTGCCACAGCAGGGACAGGCTGTAGTTTTTGCTTGTTTTGGTAACCACCACCGCTTCAGTCACCTTCTAACCATGCAGCACATTTGATATGATAGCCTGAATTGTGTGGCAGTCATGGAAGTTCTGATGTTAACTTGTAGCTCATGATTTTCTATGGATGGATTCCACAGTATTGTGGTTTCACCCAGTCCTCTTGCCTAAAGAACACTGCACTTCACTCTAAATAATCCTTCTCTCTGCTCATTTTACTTTAGTTGTGAAAATTTTGCTGTCTGAGGAAAACCCTTATCCCTCTAGGCTAAGAAAATCCTAACCTATAGAATCTTGGCTAAGGAAGTCCTAACATACAGAGTCTTACATGTCATGTTTATCTGAACAATTGTAGGTGTCATGGGCAGAGCAGCAGTACGAAAAGAAGCGAACCAAGCGTGCCACTGTGAGAGACTCAGCAGAAGATCTGTTCAATGATCCCATGTGGAATCAGCAGTGGTACCTGGTAGGTGTTTGCTTGCTTGTGAAAGTGGGGATGGTGATTTCAGTTGGGCTGTCAGCTGCGTTACCTTCCCGGTATCAGAGCGATTGCTCTGAAGCACATAAATGAGGAGTCCCTCTCGTTAGCATAAGCTATCAGAATGAGAGATCTCTGGGCATCCTGTTTCCAGGGAACCTGCTTAGGATGGGGGTTGATGTTGGAAAGTGCAAAGTTAAAAGATACCTCTATGATCATTTAAAAGTATTCGCTGTTGGCCTATAAGAAGTCCCTTATCGAGCCTGCTGCTGGTCATGTTACTTCTTTGTTAGCATCGGCAGTGCAGAGTGCATACTCCAGACAAAACCAAAGCCATATGTTGTTCATGAGGCAAGCACCTTTGACACCTTGGACTAGGATTTGAACAGAAGAGGGTCTCTGGAGCTCACATGTTCAAAACCTTGAGGAAAATAAATTTCCTGAGCTCGATAATTTCTGTCTGCATGTGACAGCTCAGACATAGAGTTGATCCTTTGTGGTTTTTATGGTTTCTTTCAAGAGTCTGCATTTCTACTACATATCTAGCTGTATCTTCAGTCTGGGCTTCATTGTCTTCACTCAGAATAGGGGTGGGATTAAAGGTAATACGGTAAATCAAGAAGAAAGGTCATGCACAATATGACCCAGGTGGTAGGAGAGAAAATAGACCAAACTCCAGGCTGTTTGTGTAACGCTTTGCCTTCTCTTTCCTTTGTCTGAGCAAGGAAAAATGAATTGTAAACTACAGAGCATAAAATATTTCCATGAAAACTCCTGCAGACTTCTTTTAAACATAAAAAATTGTTATCTTTAAGAACTTAACCTTTCCTTTGGTGCTGAATATCTGTTTGCTTCATTGCCTGTTTCCAATAGGAAGCAGGCAACACCTGAGATGTATTGGACAAAAGCAGAAGCAGACTTAAAAAAGCAGACTTGTGAAATGAAAATCAATGTCCTGCTTTCCAGGAAACATAGTTCCTTTTTCTATATTTCTGCGGTTTTCAGTTCTTTTCCCTCTAGTGTTCCCACCTGAGGAACAGAAAGATGATTATTACTGTTGTTTGCAGTGCACATTGATTTTTTTTCCTGATTAAATGCATAAATGTGCTTAATATTTTCTTCCAAAATATGTCACCTGCTGTGTGGCAAATAGCTTGTTATTATGATTTTTTAGCTCTATTCAGTGTACCTTCACACATCTATACATTGATGTGTTCTAGAGAACAAAACTTGAAACCTCAGATGATTCCCTGAAGGACAGCAGTCAGAAAAGGAAGCCTAAAATGGAAGAAAGCTCATTCCCATAACAAATTCCTCTCTCTTACCCTCATATTTGATGCAACATCCCTTTGGAAATAAAGAAATTAAAACCTGTTTTTACCTCTGTGTTTCTATGGGGGTGGTAAGCTAGTTTTCTAAATTAGATGTATGCACTGCACATGTAATATTAGAGAGGAAAAGACACCCATTGAGGGTCTGCTCTTCAGAGAAGTCTCTGTGGAAGGGAAGGCTATAGATGACTCATGCTTCCAGTTGATTTACCACAGGAAGAGTAAGAAGGGTAGTAAACAGAAAGTTGTGATTCAGCACAGTTGTTCCTAACCAAATGACTAGCTTCATTCTTTTATCCATTAATTATTGTGCTCTGGCTAACTCGAACAGGGAAGGAGAAAACACATTTGGAGAAAGTGCAGCAGACTGTACTGTGGGTCTCAGCTCCCCATCAAGTGAACAGAGCAAACACCAGCAGGTCTGATTATTAACTCAACGTTCCAAGGTTCATTAGTACATCCCTACCATCCCCATGTGTCTGCTCCCTACCTCTAATAAATACAAGATGCTCTGTGTTCAGAGGTGGTCTTCAGAGGTCTTGGAGTAATGGGGTAAATCTTCCAGTGCTACAAGTATTGGAAGAGACTAATTTCATTTATCTTCACAAAACTGGAGCAAAAGGAACACGTTTAGGCTGGGATGGTTTAGAGCTTTGGATCCGTGTGGTATAAATGGATAAAAATGTTGACACATTTTAATCCTTTCTGTCCCCCAGCAAGATACAAGAATAACTCCATCCCTGCCCAAACTGGATCTCCATGTTATTCCTGTATGGCAAAAGGGAATTACAGGCAAGGGTGTTGTCATCACAGTGTTAGACGATGGCTTGGAGTGGAATCACACTGACATCTACGCTAACTATGTGAGTTTGGACATGAGAATGCTGTGGCATAAATGAATCAGTTATAAGTTTGGTATACAGACACTCTTCTCCAGCTTGCTCTCTGCTCTGTAAGTCAGCTCCTGTGGTACAGAGATGGAAGTATTTGCCTTAGGTGTGGTTTGGAACTTGGTCTGTGTCAGAGGAAGCTGAATGTTACTTAACAATGATAGTGGGGTTTTTTGTTTNTGCTGCATTATGAAAGCTCCATGAAAAATTTATGGAATGGTTAATGCCCATCAAATTCTACCAGCTTGACTGCTGTCTCAGTGAGGCACACCAAATAAATAAACACAGGCTCTAGAACCCATTTGGTTACACATGTTAAAATGCTTTTTCTAGATGTCTAAATTAATTCTTTTTTATTTTTCTTTCTTTTTTTAATCTAGGATCCAAAGGCAAGTTATGATTTCAATGACAATGATCATGATCCTTTTCCTAGATATGACCCAACAAATGAAAACAAGTGAGTAGTCTCCCAGTTGTGTGACGAGAACAAAACAGTATGCAATGAATGAGTGTCTTAGAACATGCAAATGCACAAGCATCTATGTATATCCCCTGTGACAATGATACAATACAAGGAGGAATTTTGGTAACAGAATCACAGGATGGCTGAGGTTTGAAGGAACCTTTAGAGGTCATCTGCTCAAGGAGGGACATGTGCAGCCAATTGCCCAGAACCACATCTAGACACCTTGTGAATATTTCCAAAGAAGGAGGCTCCACAACCCCCCTGGGCAGCCTGTGCCAGCACTAGGTCACCCTCACAGTAAAAAAGAGGTTCTTGATGTTTGGAAGAAACTTCCTATGTTTCAGTTTGCACAAACAGGTTTTTTTACCAATACAAACATGTAACATTGACACAGGCATGGGAAGTTAAGGAAATTAAATTGCCAGTTGAAGTGCTTCACTATTAGTGGTTAGGATTTGGTGCTCTCACCACTGGGGCCCAGGTTCAGTTCCTTCTTAGGGAAGAATCCTGCTGTGGCAGGGGGTTTGCACTAGATGATCTTTCCATGTCCCTTCCAACCCCTGATATTCTGTGGTAATGATAACCTACTTATAATGTCCTGAATTTCTTCCCATCTTTGTATATGAAAGATAGTGATGTTTCAGTTAGCTGGAGAGAGCTACCTGTTCACGTTAGTGGATGTGTTTCTGGAGTCATACCTCCCCAAGCAGATTTGGACTTCCCATGAGGGGCTCTGGAAGAGACTGTGTCTTAGAGGAACCTACTATGAACCCCATCACTTCAGGTCAGCTTTTGTAGCTAAGGACACTCTTTTACAGTTCTGGCAGTATCTTTTAGACCAACAGAATAACTTCTAGCTCAGTGCACGAAACCACAGGGGAAGTCATGCTTCTGACCTCCTCTTCTATGTGTTTGACATGGTTAGACACTGGAGGAGGTCACAGTCACTCCCACAATAATCTTTTTGTCTCTTCTGAGGTGTATGAAAGCTTTCTTCATACCAGAGTTCTCCTAAATGTCCTCAAAGTTATAGCCTAGGAAGTTCCAAAAGGCTGGTACACCAGACAGCTAGCCAGTTCTCTTTGTGACCTTGTGTGTCTCAGAGGGAGAAAGAAAATTTCTCTGATTCCCTCTTGAGATCTACCTCTTTGATAGTTCGTGGAACACCTTGGTGGGTCTGTCACACCTAGGTGTATCTGTGGTGGTTCAGGGAGGGATTTTGTCCATCAGAGGAGAATGGACCTCTTAAAAAACTGGTACACAGAAGAAGTCAATTTCTCCTACTTAGCAAAGATACAGTAAGAAACTGATGCACTGGTTCCCTCTTGTCTATCACACAACACAATAGCAACCACAACATAAATCAGTGTATGGGGAAAAAAAAACTCCAGACAATCAAAGAATAAATGTCCCATGAATAAGACACTTGAAAAATGACATTTCTACTTTATTACAGCACTATTTAAGAGCAAGAAGCCATTATCCTCTTGTTCCAGTGACATTATCTCTTAAATCTACCTGTATTACCTCTAATCTTTATGAATAAGTAAATGGAATTCAGCCCAGAAGCATTCGAACACTTCATTGAATAACAATCTGTAGTGTTAAGTAGTGCAGCTCTTTTACAATTGCACTCCTGTGAAGGTTTTCTGTATTGCACAATAAGAATCAGCTATGGCAAAAAAAGAAAGAGAAAAAAATGGCATGGAAAATAGTTGGGTACAGGAAAAACATAGCAATGGTAAGGACACCTTGAAGGCTCATTTTCTGAAATCTTAAATAAGTGCAGCCATTAAAACAAGAGTGTCTAAATGTGATTTAAGAAGTCTTGTGCCATATTTCTGTCTGAAGAAGTTTAGCAGCTCCTTAGCCCCATAATTTTGTGCTGTTTTTGCACTCTACAAAAATACTGATACCTAATAGGTCTGTGGACTTCATTGTGACTTAAGTTAGGTATTTGACATCTCATCACAATGATCCTTGGACGGTTAAGTGGGGAAAATTACATTGCTTGAAGCCTAAGAGGAGAAAGTATTTTTGTATCAAGTAGGTACAACTCAAAATCCATTCAACAGCTTCACTGCATACATTTAAAGGAAGACTTCCATCAAATCAAGAAGGTCACTGATGAGCCTTTGTCTACACTGCACAAAGATGTTTGGGAGGTGTTGTTTATTCTTGCTGTATTTATTCAGGCATGGGACACGCTGTGCAGGAGAAATTGCCATGCAAGCCAACAACAGGAAATGTGGAGTTGGGGTAGCCTACAATTCCAGAGTTGGAGGTAAGAAAATGAGAACAATTAGCTGTTTAATATGAATAGGAGGCAGACAGATCGTGTGGAGTGCTGAGAGTTTTCCACAACCATTAATCTGAAATATGAATGATTTGTTCTTTCTCAGAAAACATCAGTCTGGCAGTATCAGGCTACAAAATGCTCTCTGGCCATGGTGCAGAGTCTTACATCTGTGTGACAGCATTTCTTCAGTGTCAACATACCCTCTGGAATCTGTTTATCCCTTGAATATAGGTACAATCTACAATAACAGCCACAGCATTATAGGTGGTGGTGATGATGATAAGAAGAAGAACAGCAACAACCTGTATTGTACCTAGAGATAAGCCTGTGTCTTTTAAGAAATGATGGACTGACTTCTTGTAAGTGGTTATAGTGGAAGGAGGTGGAAAGGGGGAGGAGAAGGATCGAGCAGAGTGAAAGTAAGAACATACAAATTTATAGCAGCCCTTCCTGGAAGCATGTTGTTTCCATCTACACAATTACATTCAAAAGGTCATGTCAGTCAAGATACTCCAAGCGCTGTGGGTTTTGTTTCAACAGCTCACTTCTCTACTATCATCATGAGTTGATTTTGGAAATCAGTAGAGTCTTGCTAGCCTGTCAATCAACATTTCCATTTGGCTTCTTTGAAGCAGTGACTAAAACTATAATCCATCAGGGGTTTATGGAGTAGTCATGATCAAAGTGTAGGTTGCAAATGATTGTTTAGCTCAGAGGAAGATACTTGTACAGTCCTAGCTTTGCCATTGCTCTCTTTTGTTCTTTTAAACAAAGGGATGACGAGTGGCAATTGACACCCATGCTTGTAGGTTCCCACCATTTCAGTCTCACGTTTGTAGGTTCCCATTTCCCCTACTGAGCTGTCAGAGATGTCAGCTCTGCAGTCTGCCTATAATGCATTATGCTGTCATGCTCTGTTTAAACAAAATATCTCACTCCAAAGATGAAGATGCCAAATTTTCAAAGCAGGGCAAAAGAGAGGAAGCTGCAGAGATGCCTGAACTCCAGCTGTGCCCACGGTTCAAGGCACTCACATCTACTGAGAAGATGCTTCCACAGTTGTTTGCATATGCTCTGTCTTCATTTGCAAATGCATCTGCAGACCTGTCTGGGGTGATTTGTCTAGAAAAGAAAAATAACAGGGGGAAAAGCAGTCCATCAATCCAAATTACCCAGAGAGCTGCTTATACCTGAGCAAGGGAGGGGAAAGGGTGGGAGAGCTGAAGGAAACCATAAGCTGTTTTATGTGGGCAGCCTGGTTAAGATAGGGATGTGTTCAAAGAGCAGTGGAAGATAGGAGAAGCCTTCAGAAGATTCAGATAAATTTGGAGTGGCTAAACACTGGAGGGCATTTTTGATGTTCCAAGCTATACAGGATTCATTTCTTCACAGGCTTTTTTCATCTTGGTTTCTTTTTTTTTTTTTTTAAGTCCATGAAATGAGACATTGCACACTTCTGTTTGACATTAGTTCAGGATGGCTTCTTTAGGAGTCTGTCTGCTTGTAGCAATTGCCACGCTGGATAAATCCACTGGTTGCCAGCCAATTCCTTCTCTCTGGTAGTCAGCAATAGCTGCTTTAGGAAAAGAAACCCTGACATCTGGAACACCTGCAGCACCAGAGGTTGGTTTAACTTTGCCTTGAAGGGTCAAACAAAACATTCCATTGAAAATACTTTGTTTTCTGTGAAATTACTGGCTTTAATAATCCTGAGGGTTCTCAGTAGTCACATCAGTACCTGTCCCTGCCCTGGAACCTAGCTTAGTCTCTTCAGTACTTGGTGGCTGCAGATCCCTTAGGGTTTTCTGTGCAGTGTGTGGGAAAAAAATACAGACTTCCTCATGCCAGTTTTCAAAGTCACACCTTTCAGTGGCCTTCAACATTCACCTCTTGTGCTGTGCGGAGCTCAGAAATGTGTCTGTATCCACCACTTTTGGTGTAAGGCAGGGTGTGTATATTTTAAGGCATCCCCCACTGTAGTGAGGGATGTGCTGTGATGTTCCTCCGGTGCTGCCATGGAAATCAAATGATTAAGAACCTCCATTTCACAAAGGACTGGGCTGACAGTTCCTGCACAGTGATGTGTGGCTAAAAATAACCTTCTTCCAGGCAGATCCATGTATGTGTCTGAAATTAGCTTGGGCTCAGCCTGTTTTTGACTTTGTGGGACTGATGAGGGGAGCAGGCATGTGCAAGGAAAAGAGAGAGTTTATGCAGGGGAAATCTGCTTCAGGAAATGTCACTGCAGTCACCACATCCCTGACTTGGCTCCAACAAGCAGGATTTTGGGCCACCACAAAGACAAAATGGTGTGTGTTTGTCTTGAACTGTTTTCATCATTGTGGTGCCAGTGTTCCTGTTTTCTTCCCTGTTACATTGCTCATCTGCAGAGTTGGCTTTGCCTCCTTCTGTGGGAAATCTCTGTGCAATGCTCTCTGCATTCCCAGTGTCTCTCTGTGTTCGGTGAGCTCACTCCTGGAGCTTGCAGTCATTTCCACACAGGTAGATCTCTGCTCACAGCAAGCTGCTCCCAGAGAGTCTCCCTGCCTGAGACAACTGACAAATGGGTATTCAAAGTGTTACCACTTTAAACCTGTCCAGGGGAAGTGGTGCTTTTAGTAGCTGAGGCACAGGGTTCTTTTCCCCAGCTTTGTGAGTGATAGTGGATTAGCCCTTTTGTCTGTGTTTGCTGCTAATTAATATGAAATCATAAAGCTCAACTTTATCTCAGAGTGAGCCTTTGAGGCCAGCCATTTGGGAAAAGATTTATGTCTGCAGTCTTTTTTCTTCCATTTTTGGTTGGTTTGTTTGGGTTTTTTTTTGATAGTATAAAAAAAGAACAAGACACTGACTGAGCTGCAGGGCTGATATTAGGGATTTTTTTCCATTTGGCTTAATAGAATGGCCACATTTTGCCTGCTGTGCTTTGGAAGAATCCCCAATTTTTGTGGGAAATACTAGGAAATGAGTCCTCACAATTCACCAAGTGGCAGTAATGGTGCAGCTGCTGTGGTACTCAGTTGCCAAGTTCAAGAGCGCCTAGCCATGTTTAGTGCTTGCAAACACAGGCTGAATCCTGGCTGCCGTGGCTCATGTGCTGCTGCTGTTGCTGGGAGAGTGGTGCTGTAGTGGGAGTTGTGCCAGGCTTCTGCTGTTTCTATCCTCCTCCAGCACTGGACAGCGGTAGAAGTCCTGCTGCAGAGGAAGGGATTTGCAAAGCAAGAGATCCAGTGCAGACAGACCGCTGTCTGCTGCTGAATTTTAAGTACCACTGAGATCAGGCTTGCTCTGAAGAAGATTAGATCATGCAGCTCCTAATAAAATGATAATGGGTAGATATCTCTACCATCTCTGGATGGCTCACAGTAGGAAAAAAAAGGTGGCAGTAAAGCAACAGTGGGAATGTTTTTGTGGTGAAGACTGAAGAGCTGGTGAAAGAGCAGCCTCAGAAAGACAGTAAAACCTTAATGACTCTGAGGACAAAGTATTTTAGAACACACAGAACTGCATTGTTGAACTAAACCTCTTAAAAGTAATGTTGATAAAACCTATTTGATTTTAGTGATGTGCTAGCAGTTTGAGAAGTCTTTGTCACAGGTTTGACAGAGAGGAAGAAAGACAAGAAAGAGCTCAGTGCAGTATGAAAGCAGGAAGAGAAAACAAAACATCATCTTCTGGGCCCTGTGGAAAGAAGGCAGTAAGTGAGAGGCAACTAGGGTTTAAAGAGGGTTTAAAAAATCTCTTTGTAGAGATGGCTGAGCTCTGCCACTAAAGGGTAAATGCATCGTTTGACATGGACATGGTCTGTCCTCAGTATGACCTACCTGGACAGCATCAGGCTGTGGCTGCAAGAGTTATGGATCAGTTTTGCTGGGATCTTTACAAACAGATAAAAAAAGACAAAGAGGAGGGAACAAAAAGTAACTCCAGGCTGCTTCTTTTATTTTTGTCCCCCGTTAAGGCATACGAATGCTGGATGGAATAGTGACCGATGCTATTGAAGCCAGTTCCATCGGTTTCAACCCAGAACACGTGGATATCTACAGTGCCAGCTGGGGCCCTAATGATGATGGTAAAACTGTGGAGGGACCTGGGAGGCTGGCACAGAAGGCTTTTGAGTATGGGATAAAGCAGGTATGGATACTTAAGAGAATGATAGAAAAAAACTATGGCAGAGAACAGAATGTTAAAGTGGTTGATACCAGAGAAGACATTAACATGGTTTGTGCTTTCTTTGCTGAAACTCAGTTTGAAAAGGAGGAGGTGGATTTTAACAGGACAGGACAGAGGCATTGCCAGCCACAACAGGACTTTTAGAAAAGCACAATTAGAGCTTGCTAAGGTGGTTTTAAGCTGCTCTTCCCCACAGACAGGCTTTCCTTTTCCATCCTTATTTTTGCTGCCTTTGTCTCACCCTGCCCCCACCCTTCTCTACTGCTTGTTTTGCACTGAACAGTAATTGGATTTCTGTGCTGAAAGCCTATAAATTTTAATTCCAAATTGTTGCTTTGTGAATGTGTTGCTGTGTGAAGTAGTGATGTGTTTTAGCACCCTGTGGATGGGCTTGTATTATGCTAATAGCAGTGGTTTATAAATTGGTGTGTATCATGATCCAATTAAAATGCAGATAACAAAAATGCATGGTGAAGAGTATTGGTAATGATGTTTCTGCACCTATTTTTTATGTTATCCTCTTTAGGTCTGGTTGGATGATAAGCAGGGTGCAAACTGAGAGCTGTTGGGGATGTGTTTATAAACTACTCTTGCTCTTGCCAGTGAGGTGAAAAGATACCTAAGGCTGGACAGGTACTCATAGAGAGAGGAAGACTGAATCAGAGGTGGGAGAGGAGAGAAGCAGAGGAGAGCCTGGAGAACAGAAGCAAAAAGAAAGGATGTTGGAAAAGGGGCAATTAACATTAGCAGACAGAAGGAGAGAAGGAAAAAGAACATCCTGGCAGCTGGCAGACATGCTCTGAGGGAAGAGCAGAGCCTGGGAGGAGTGGACTAATGGTAGAGACCTTGGTCCATAGGAAGGCAACAAGGGAAGAGGGAGAATTGAAGGCAGCAATTAAGGAACCAATGTTTCATGGTCTTACTCTGAAAAAGCAGGTTCTTTGCTGAAGGCTGAATCTATTACAGCTTGTTTCATTTCTCAGGAGGAGCAAATTTACCCATTCATTTGTCAGGCTTCCTTTTGTAAAGGTTCTGGATGGTCTCCATTTTGCTGTTATGATCAGCCAGAGCTGGGGCTGCTAACAACTTTTGTCCCTGGTGCGTTCATTTGTAAAACACTTAAACTCAGGCTTAGCCTTAAGCATCTATGAGCTGTTCCTAGCACTCTGAGTAAAATCAAAGCAGGTATTTACATGTATCAGTGCTTTTCTGGACTGCAGCATTTATCCTCAAAGGAAAATGTTGTCTCATCTTCTGCAACTGATGTGCCCTGTCCTTCCCCTTTTCACAGCTGTATCATAAAGGGTACAGCTTACTTTTCTTTGTTTTTAATGGTTTAAGTGCTATAAATGTCTTAGCACGTTGTCCTGGTTTGGGCTGTAGCAGAGCTGATTCAGCACATGCAGGGGTACCTTCAAACCTCATCTGAGTGGGATGATCAAAATCTGTGCTTCAGTTGCTGTGTGTACATACACTAATTATGAACAAAACAGGAGCTTATGCTCTTCATATAACATGTGGGTTTTTTTCCTCTGAAAGAGGAGCACAGCTTCAGACTGGACAGGGTGATAATGTGTCTCCTCTCTGAGAGCTGTGGTAGTTTACATCCTGCTAGCTGTCTCCATCTGCTGTTAGCTGCTGCTCTCTCATCACACGCTGGAGACTAGAGCAGGGAATGAACACGGGTATGTCTAGAGACTGGTGGTGCTGACCCACGGCTCTATAAGAGCAGGGAGGGTTTTCTGTCGGGTGTGCTTGCTGTTTCACTGTGTTCCAGCAAGGAAATGCCAACTGTGAAAGGCTTCCTTATAAAAAATAAACTGTTGGGAAAGGCATGTCATGTACAACATTCATACTGCTCACCCATACTTCTGTGATTACAGGAGAGGCAAGGGAAATAATTCCTGATGAACTTGCCATTTCTTAAAAAACCAAAAAAGAGCATTTTTCTTAGAAGTGTTCAGGGCCAAACCATTGCCATGTGGGAAAATTCACCTGTTGAGCACAGACTCATGATAGTGTTGGATGAAGGGTTGGACTTGATGATCTTGGAGGTCTCTTCCAACCCAGATAATTCTGTGATTCTGTGACTCTGTTTATTAACTTCAAAACCTCTTCTGAGGAAAATTGCTGCACCTGAAACACTAAACCTAGATCAGCCAAACCCAGAGGTGTACTGTAGGGTGCCAAGTAGGATACCTCAAGGAGTTGGTTTCTTCTCTCTCTTCTGCAGTGGTTGTGGAAAATTGTCCTTTTCTACCTGAAAACATTTCATATATTTGGCTTTATTTGGGGGTGGGAGGAGGAGTTGTTAAGACTCCATTACAGGGGCTGAAGCCTCTTTGCTAACCACTCATTTCCATCTCCTCTAGGGCCGAAATGGGAAAGGCTCCATTTTCGTGTGGGCTTCTGGGAACGGAGGCCGTCAGGGTGACAACTGCGACTGTGATGGTTACACTGATAGCATCTACACTATCTCCATTAGCAGTGCTTCTCAGCAAGGCCTTTCTCCCTGGTATGCAGAGAAGTGCTCTTCAACTCTGGCCACAGCATACAGCAGTGGGGATTATACTGACCAAAGAATTGTAGGTTGTTTTTACCAGATTCAGAACAAACATAGAAATGTGTTGTTTATGCCAGTAACAAGTGAGAGCTCTTACATGCTTGGTTTCAAGTGCCTGCTTTATGTTACCTGTTATGTGATTAGTGCTTTTGCCTTGAAACAGTGAGGGATTTGTAATCCAAGAGGTGATTGTATTCCTGGAACGTCTTCTACTGACAAGCAATGGCTAAACAAGGTCATTGTGCCAATGCAGTTAAATCAGCATGCCTGAATTTGTCTGCTGATAGTGTATGACAGAGGTCTCTGCATGGAGTTTGATATGGTCTCCTTCTTCAGAAGGGGCAGAGGAAGAGAGACTGAGAGTAAAAGGAAAAAGAACCTGTGAAGTTGTCCTCTACCTTCCCATTAGTTTTGCAAGATTGTCAGCCCCTGAGTTCCCACTTATGACAGCAGTGCTCCCCAAGCACTAAAAGGGACACAGCAAGCAGGCATGTCAGTCTGTGTGCCTTCATTAACTGTGCAAGAAATAACTTGCACTGAAGGAAATTGCTGTGGTAAAATAATGTTGAAGTACCTCTAAGTTCTCTTCAGCCCTGGTGGTTGCTGATTTTACAATTAAGCTACACTAAGGGGTATTAAAGCAGCGTGATTCCAAGGTAGCCAGGAGCTCAGTCCTTCCAAAGTGGCTTAGAACCATAGGCAGGATGTAGATGCATGGGCAGAGGAGTCTGGTATTTAATTTCCAAATAAAGCAGATGTTTCATTGCAAATTACAGTTCTTCTGCTGAAGAGGGAGCAGAACACCAATACTAACCCTATGAGTAATTCTCTAACAAGCAGTAATTTTAAATGTTCTAGGCCCAACACAATGATCTGTTTTTATGATTCACCAGTAAGCCTGAAACTCTTACTGTGAAACCTTAGAATAAAACAAGATACTCAGTGTGGGTGTATTTTGTTCCAACACAAAAAGCATTTTGATACAAAAATTACAGTTGAAGTAAAAAGAGTGGCTTGAAATGTGAACAGATTTAAACATCCATCACTTTTCCTGCTGGTGAGCAATGCATTAATGCTCACCAAGCAAAGGATATGTGGTTGTGTTTGTGGCTGTACATGTGACTCTATTTACTACAGTTTAGTCATGCAATCTGGGAATTCTTTTTGTTCTTTTGTTTTGTTCTTTATTTTTTTTCTCTCAGACAAGTGCTGATCTTCACAATGAATGTACAGAGACTCACACTGGGACCTCTGCATCTGCACCACTGGCAGCAGGAATTTTTGCCTTAGCCCTGGAAGCGAAGTAAGATGTCCTACAGCTACCTTTGAGACTCCTCTCTCCCAGCCACCCCACCTTCTCCCTCTCTGTTTGAGGTGGCCCCACCTCATGCAGCAGATCCACCTTTTTGTCAGTCAGACTTGCTCAAGCTGATGGCAAAAAATAAGCAGCTGCTTGCCTTCACATCTTCATTTGCAAAGCAAAACTAACCTGAGTAAAAAGGTCATGACTGAGGAGTCCTAGTCCACTTGGTGCATTGGCAACAAATGTTTACTGAGTTCTGGTCAATTGCACTTCAAAGTAGCGAGGCTGTGCATGTGTCAGGAGAATATAATTTGAAGACAATAGGTTACAGGGGTTTAGGTCTTTAGTCAATTTGCAGAACCTCATCTGGCGATAGTGAGACATAAAGTGCAAGGTATGCAAGCTAGACTGTCAGAGCAGGCAGGAGGCAGGCAGGTTCAGATCCTGCAGGGCTGGTACTCAGAATGGATGGCTTAGAAAGAACAGGAAGAAAAGAAGCAGACAGGACAATGGCTTTTTTCACAGAAGACTCTTCAGGCATTAGGGCATAGACTTAGTACTTGAATGGTGTAGGTTCAGCTCCATTTCCTATAGCATACTTCTTTGATGATATAAGCCAAGATGCTTAGGGCCATATTTTAAGGGCTAGAGTTAATCACAGACAGAATCAAATACCTACTGAAGCCCAGGTCCCATAAAGACTGGGGGGGAAAAACTCATTTTGCTAGTTAACTTTAAATCCTGAATAATTCCAATGAGTTTGACTCTAATCTTGCTAGACACCCATTCTTCATTTACACAGAAATCTTATTGTTAATATTGAGGGTGTTGGAGCATGGCCCAGGCTGCCCAGAGAGGCTGTGGAGTCTCCTTGTGTGGAGAGATTCCCAAGGCAGCTGGAGGTGATGCTGGGCAAGCTGCTGTGGGTGACCCTGCTGGAGCAACGGGGTTGGACTGGATGATCCCCAGAGGTCCCTTCCAACCCCCACCATGCTGGGATTGTTTTGCAGACTACTAATTGAGAGAAGAACTATACATAGCCCTGAAACAATTAACAAGGAACATTTTCTCAACAGCCCAAATCTAACGTGGAGGGACATGCAGCACTTGGTAGTGTGGACCTCAGAATACGATCCGCTGGCTGGAAATCCAGGGTGGAAGAAGAATGGAGCAGGACTGATGGTCAACAGCAGATTTGGGTTTGGACTACTCAATGCCAATGCATTGGTGGATTTAGCTGATCCCAAACAATGGAAAGGTGTACCAG
The DNA here is from genome assembly GCA_013399015.1 of Galbula dea. Lineage (NCBI taxonomy): Eukaryota > Metazoa > Chordata > Aves > Piciformes > Galbulidae > Galbula > Galbula dea. Next base: position 216,302 of record VWZX01005948.1, read on the forward strand.
AAAAGAGAGAGTGCATTGTCAAAGACAAAAGCTTTGAACCAAGGTAAGAATTTGCATTAGCAGAAACTCAGCTAATGTCTGCCTTAGTAAAGCCTGAAGGGCAGTGTTCTGCACAAGTTGCTCTGAGCCAGACTTTGGATTCATTTGGTTTTGCCTTACTGTATTCCTCAAGGGCAGGCAAGGAGTGTTTTTCCCACTTGCTTTTCCTATTGCAGGACTGATGGAAATTACTAGCTTGAAGCCTTAACAAAGAGTAAGACTAATGTGTCTGCCTGTGCAGACGGCGTGTGGATAGATGATACTGTGAGACTGAACCCAATCAGATAAGATATGAATGTTCAGACCACTATCAGAAGATGAAAAAAAGATAGCAAAGTCTCTCAGGGTTGTTTTTTTTAAATAAAAAATCCATCTGTGATCAGTCTTAGCAATTCTTCCTCTGTGACAGGCATAATATATGTTGAAATCAAGGTGACAAATTGAGCTTTAGTCACATCCATAGTGTTACTCTTACGAAACACACGTGTCAAAGGCTCACTGAACAGACTTACCAGCTACATTCATGAGTGCTTCCAGCACAGTGAACCTAAACTGAGCTCAACATACAGGTAATTAAGTTTTAATTAGTCACCATGCTGGTTAGTCAACAAGGATATCCAGACCATTTTTGTCTCCGCTTGTTCCCTGGTGGATTTGTTGTCTCTGAAAATGCAGCTATTTCAGAGGTGGAAATTACACTGTGTGAGTGCATCAAAAAATGTCTGTAGAAACATATTGCAGTGTTTGGGAGTGTTACTGTTAATACACTCATTATTTATGCTATTCTACCATCACTCTGCATTTAGGAGCTCTCTCCTTTCCACAGAGTGCTGATCCGGTCTTGATGTGTGTGATACTCTTTATGTAGTGTTATTGCAGTCCTCTATGTTACATTATAAAAACAAAGATTCTGACTTTAGACCTGTTTACATGGAGATTTAGATGTGCCATTCTCATTGGAAGTAATGGAAATTGTGCAGAGGAAACTGTGCACAGGAGCCCTCTGCACAGAGAATGTACACAAGGGGTTAGCTTCTTTCCCTTTAGATGGCACTGACTACATAGGGTTAAACTGGCTGTGTCTCCTGCAGTATTGTGACTCCATAATAGCTCTTCTGGATGTTTGAAGGAGGCAACTTAAGTATAAGCCTGATACAGTCCTGAGCTGCTTTCAAAGAGTGGGGGTATTTTGTAGTCTCTGCAGGACAGAAACCCTTGATTATCAAAGCTGCTTGCTTCCAGGATGGGTTGCCCAAGTCTGTCTCATGCAGTGCTTATCACAGAATCACACAATAGCCAGAGGTGGAAGGGACCCTTTAGGATCATCTAGTCCAACTCCTGTTTAGGCACAGGACAACTCCAGAGTCACACCATGACTCCAGAGTCACAACTTCACACCACTTTGCCCCCTTCAGTATTGGCTGTGATTCCAGAACTTCCCATGGCTTTACACTGGAGTGTTCAAAAAGTACAATGGCTGTAGAAGTTGCCTTGACTTCTTCCTTTCTCATCATTCTGAAACAGGCGGCCAATGTGCTGTTTGCTCTTCTCTTAATGATACAGAGTTGAAAGTTTCTGTGACTAACCAGAGACCTCCTGTCATTTTGCCAGGTTATTAAGAGCAAACGAGGAGGTCATCATTGAAATTCCCACAAAAGCCTGTGAGGGTCAAGAAAACTCCATTGCATCTCTGGAGCATGTGCAGCTTGAGGCAACGATCGAGTATTCCCGCAGAGGTGATCTTCATGTCACTCTGGTATCTCCATCAGGTAGGAGAGACAAAAGGCACACTTTGTTTTGTGTTGCTGCAGTCTGTAGCACCTCTGTCATTAAAAACCTCCTCTGTGTTCTTCAGAATCATACAATCCCCAGAGCTGGAAGGGACCTTGAAGATCACCTAGTTCCAACCCCCCTGCCTGCCAGGGACACCTCCCACTAGATTAGGTTGCCCACAGCCCCATCCAGACTGGCCTTAGAAGCTTCCAGGGATGAGGCTTCCACAACCTCTCTGGGCAACCTGTTCCACTGTCTCCCCACCCTAACAGTGAAGAACTTCCTCCCAATGTCCAGCCTAAATCTCCTGTCCTCTAGTTTGCATCCATTCCCCCTGGTTCTATGACTACCTGACCTCCTCAAGAGTCTCTCCCCAGCTTTCTTGTAGCCCCCTTCAGATACTGGAAGGCCACCAGAATGTTTCCTGGGAGCCTTCTCTTCTCCAGACTGAACAATCCCAACTCTCTCAGCCTGTCCCCGTGGCATAGGTGCTCCAGTCCTCTGATCACTCTCTGGAGTGACCTGGCCCTTCTCTGGACTCGCTCCAGCACCCCCATATCCCTCTTGGAACGGGGACTCCAGAGCTGGGCACAGTTCTCCAGCTGGGGTCTCATGAGAGCAGAGTAGAGGTGGAGAATCACCTGCTGGCCATGCTCCTCTTGCTGCAGCCCAGGATAAAGCATGGGTTCGTCTTAGAAAAACACCTCTCTTTGAAAGACTGTTTACAGTAACATGTGCTTCACCTTTGTATGTATTTCTGTGGGTTTAGCTGAGGTGGCAATAGTCAAGTGCTGCTGCCTCCTCTAGAGTGTCGTGTTGCCTTCATGGTTAAACTGTTTTTCCCTGGGTTCTTGCTGGTTTTCCACTTTCCAGCAAAAGAGTGCTTCCAAATGTCTGCCATTCCTTTTCTATATTTACAGAGTTACCTTTAAATATCTTTGTAGCTTGTGATCAGGCTCCCTGGGGCTTCTGCTGCTCCTTCTTATGTAAATGTAGCTCCCTTTGCTCTCTCCTTACATGTGAACAAGCACAACAGATTTCCTGCTGTGCAGTAGAACCTCTTGGGCTGCAGAAATACTTTCTGAACTGCAGCATTTGTGTAACAATACCAACAACACAGATGCTTTTCATCCTGTTGGAATTGCAGGCTGTAACAGCTTCCTTGGGTGTTAGGAAAAATTTCTTCCCCAAAGGAGTTGTTAGGCATTGGCCCAGGCTGCCCAGGGCAGTGGTGGAGTCACCATCCCTGAAGAGGTTTAAAAAGCATATAGATATGACACTTAGAGACATGGTTTGGTGGCATGGTGGTGATAGGTTGATGGTTGGACTTGACGATCTTAGAGGTCTCTGTCAACCTCAGTGGTTCTGTGATTGTGTGATATCCTCTCACCACCACCCCCCCCTCCCAAATACAGTGATGAATTCAGGGTAAGGCTTTGGTTTTGCAATACTGTGTGAGCCAGTTTGCCTTCAAAACTTCCATCTCAGAAGCTTTCTGATCTGTTAATCTGTGGAAATAACTGGCTGTGTCTGACCTTATGTTTCTTTATGTCCATTTTGTGTTAGAGATTGAAAAACAAGCAAGTTGTATCCTTGTAGCATCAACTAAAGTGATGGTTGTTGTGCTCTGCTGTAAAAAATAGTCAAAGGAACTGCAGATCAGAAAGAATTTGTTTCCTGTCCCACAAGCCACTGTTTAACAGTGTGTTTTCCAGGGTGCCTGTGCACTCAGTAGTGTGGAAGGTGGAAAGTAAAACTGGGTTTGTATGAACAGTCACTACGTGTTGCTCTTGCACTAACACAGGGACCAGCACTGTCCTACTGGCCGAGAGAGAGAGAGATAAATCTCCCAATGGCTTTAAGAACTGGGACTTCATGTCTGTCCACACCTGGGGAGAGAATCCAACAGGCACCTGGGTTTTAAGANTGATCTGTTAATCTGTGGAAATAACTGGCTGTGTCTGACCTTATGTTTCTTTATGTCCATTTTGTGTTAGAGATTGAAAAACAAGCAAGTTGTATCCTTGTAGCATCAACTAAAGTGATGGTTGTTGTGCTCTGCTGTAAAAAATAGTCAAAGGAACTGCAGATCAGAAAGAATTTGTTTCCTGTCCCACAAGCCACTGTTTAACAGTGTGTTTTCCAGGGTGCCTGTGCACTCAGTAGTGTGGAAGGTGGAAAGTAAAACTGGGTTTGTATGAACAGTCACTACGTGTTGCTCTTGCACTAACACAGGGACCAGCACTGTCCTACTGGCCGAGAGAGAGAGAGATAAATCTCCCAATGGCTTTAAGAACTGGGACTTCATGTCTGTCCACACCTGGGGAGAGAATCCAACAGGCACCTGGGTTTTAAGAATTACTGATGTGGTGAGTATGTCTGTACATTAACTGTTTACATTGGGAAGCTAACATAGATAAAATGACCACTACCCACTGCCAGGCAGGTTGAATAGCCAGTCTTCTCATTGAGCAAGCTAGAACAAGAGTTTATTTAAACTGCATGTCCATCTGCATTAAAGATTAAAGGGGAAAGATAGGGTCAGGTTTTCTTGTTCTTTACATGAATGCAAAGCACCATCTTCATTTGACTGACACCTGCCTGTCCAAAACATTTCCTGGCTGGTTTTCACACGCTGTATGTCACTTGATACAGTTTTCTGTAATTAACAGGGTGAAATATGCAGTCAAATTAACATAGGATTAACTGCAAATTAGGTTTTTCTGCAGAAAACACTGGATAGATCTGGCCTTTGCTTGGTGCATGTGCCTATTTTTCATGAATTCAAAACCGTTAGCACTAGTGAATTTCTGGTGTCCTCAGAGGCATTTTGATGTATACCTCTTCCTGACTTCCTTCTTGGAGCAATTACTGCTGTGCAATGTTTAAGGATTAAAGCCAAGAAATCTAGAGATATGAATAAGTAAGTTTACTAAAACCACCTGAGGATATGGATTACAACAGTGAGACAGCAGAATAAAGTCTGCTTGATAGGCAACTGAGAAATCATTCTCTTCAAAGAGAGAGTGATCAAGCACACTCATCTCTGGAGAGTTGCATTGAAGTTGTCTGTTAATAAGCTTGTCGTTAGAGGTTAGATCCTGCCAGAAAATGAATGCTTCCTGTCAGAGATGGAGCCTCCAACCCCTATTGACCTCAAACTGCAAACAGGAGGGCAATGACAAGAACTAAGCTGGTGGTCAAGGCAGTAGAAGTAACTGTTATTTTCAACAGCATAGTGTTAATACTGCAGGCTTATAGGTAACCCCATGGTTACAGATACCCTTCTCTTTGTAATTAATAGCATGCATTTTTTTGGAGCTGAGTTAAGAGCAGCACCTTGTTTGTAACTGCCACTTTTCTATTTTCAAGTGAGAGGCTCCTGAAATGTACCATAAACCTAGCTTTTTGTCCTCAAGAGGTGATGCACTCTTTCCTCAGCCTGCAGGGTTTTTGATCCCTGAAACAAGTTTTCCTATTAATGACCCTAACCGAAATCCCAGGTGCCCATGCAGAGTCACCCATAAGGTAGCTGTCATGTGAGTTGTTGATGTGAACTTTGGGATGGACTCCTGTTAGAAAAGAATAGCTCCAGCAGCAATCTTTAGTCCCTAAGTGACCGAGCAGAAATCCTGAAAGAAGCTGTGGTAAAACAGTTTCAGTGTCTCTGTACTTGCCTCTTCCACTGGTTGCTGTTTAAATAATGCCACCAAAAATAATGGGCAAAGCATTTACTGCTCCCTGTCACATTACTGTGCTGTATATGCCACTACAAAACATGGTTCCAAGTTTCTATTTCAGTGGTAATTTCGTGAGCAAATTGCCAAGGAAAGGCTCAGTGAACAAATACTGATAACACAGAATACTGCTTTGGTAATTTTTGGCAATCTCTGTTATGATGAAGTTCCATTGATGCTTACATGATTAATCAATAATTACATTGCATCCAAATGTGAATATCTGGAGTGGTTAAGCCACTGTATTAAGTCACAGTTTCTGATCCATCCTGTCTCTGATGTGTCAGTCTTTTGGTACATATAAATCACCCCCTAAATTTAGGTGCTGAAATTATGTAATTTATTTTAGTCACTTTTGTTAATTTATGATCAAGTCTCCTGTTTCCTTTTTCTTATGCCCTGTGCTAAATGCCATGCTTGTCTTTCAGTCCAGAAGAATACAAAATGAAGGCAGGATTGTCAACTGGAAGTTGATTTTGCACGGCACCGCTACCCAGCCGGAACATATGAAGCAGCCACGTGTATACACGTCCTACAACGCTGTGCAGAATGACAGAAGAGGAGTGGAGAAGATGACAGACTTTGTAGAAGTAGTGTTACATTGTTGGGTTTTTTTCCATATGTATTTTTTACATTTATTAAATAATTGTATTTTTTTTCCTAGGAAGAAGACAGATTCTCATTCCATATTCATGTCATCTAGCCCCTGAGTGCTCTTGAGTTGTGTGTTGCAATCTTACCACATCAAGAACTGCTATTTTTATTAGTTTTAGTCCTTATATGCCAACACCTGAGAGATTTAGGACAGTAAGAGGATATTGCCACTAAAGCAGTGAACTCAAATAGCTAGTGCAGTTGAGTGGTACAAGGAAGGGGGAAAACACCTCTGACAGACACGCTCAATTTATATGGTTCTGGGGAAAATAAGTGCTGCATACAAGAGGAGCATGGCCTGCTGGAGTGCTTGCAGTCAGCTTGGAAGGAAGACTGAAACAAAAGATATGACAGAAGTCAGGGACCCACTGATGAAGAAGTGGGTAGAGTGCTCTAAACATCCTCCAGGCTTCTGAGAGTGAAGGAGGATTTCTGTGTGCACAGGACGGTAGCCTTGTACATGTTCACAATGCTTGATTATGTCAGCATCTTTTGGAATACTTCATTAATCACATCACATCATTTTGTCTCCCCATTAAGTAATTAAGATGCCCATAAAGTATAGAAAGATTAACCTTTCTCAGCCAGGTTGTGGAGGAGAAGATTGAGGGAGACATGGCTGTTGTCTTTAAACACATTAGGTAAATGTCCACTGGTGTGGCAGCCACGTGGAAGAAAATAAATAGGAAGAAGGTAAAAGTGGATTCAGGAGGTACTGTAGGGAGAAGGTTGGTGAATACAGTGAAAATCAGATGAAGATAAAATGAGTGTTCAGTTAGGAAGACTATCCTAGTGTAAATGAGGAAGCTATGCAGCCACACAGACTGTCAGTGTGGGAGGTGTAGCAGACATTGCTGAAACGAGATCATGCTCTCACCAACTTCTCTGCACACCTAGCAGCCAAATACAGAAGTGCATCTGACATCACCACTGCAAACACTCCCTCAGTCAGACTGCTGAGGAGCTGTCTCCCAGAGCACAACCAGAAATATCTTTTAGGGCTGGGACAAATATTGCTGTAAAATGACATGTTGCATCCTGCTGATGCAGAATCTGAATTTATAGCTTCCTCCATCGTGGGGGGATTTGTTATTTTCTACTACAGAGTCCTTCTGTTTTGGTGTGTAACGGTCTAGTCCTTTGCTAGATGCTAAGTGGCTCCTGAGTGAAAAAAATAGCATCTAGCCACACAGAGAGGAAACCCAGTAATCAGAGGAAGTCTAAATCCATCCAGTCTTTTATTGATGCCTACCCTTCTTTGTGCTATTCTCTATTCTAGGACCATACCACACAGGAGAACCTGAGTGAAAAACCCAAAGTCACAGAAGAGGCCAGCAGCAGCAGTGACAAAGCAGAAGAAAAAACCCCTTCAGAGGCGATGCTACATTTACTGCAAAGTGCTTTTAGCAGACAGATGGCTCCGAAGCGGCTGCCAAAGAAGACTGCAAGTGAGAAGTTAAACATCCCATATGAACACTTCTATCAAGCCCTTGAAAAATTAAACAAGCCCTCCCAGCTGAGAGACTCAGAGGAAAGTCTGTACAGTGACTACGTTGATCTTTTTTACAATGCCAAACCATACAAGCATAGAGATGACAGACTGCTGCAAGCCTTGGTTGATATCATAAAGGAAGGAAACTAAACCATAGAGTATGGCACTGAGTTGGAAATATTCACCCTCCCCATCCCACCTGTAGCTCTTTTTCCAGAAGTCTGTTGTATGCTCTAGTTGTGTGATTGCTGCTTTGATTGCTTCATATTTAATACAAATATCAAGGAAGGGAAAACAATGGGTGGGAGGATAAGGCAGTAAACTGATGCTTTGTAGTAATAGCTCTTTTTCAAAGCCTTTCTTCATTACCATCAGAGCAGGTTTGCCCCTCAGGCATGAAATGCAATAGGATTCCTGTGAAAACCCTAATGCTCTATTTTGAACACTTTTCGTGTTGCTTATTCTTCCACCCTCTTTACTTAGCATGCAGCAGGATTCAAACCATACAGTTTTGAACCCAACTGTCAAAGCTATGGGGATATATTCTCATACCTGAATTTGTAGTGAATATTGCAGTCTTTTTTTTTATAGTTCTATATTTGGCATTTATTCCAGATTCAAGACTTGTAGCCAGAAATGTTTCTGTCTTAAGTTTTCTGCTCCTTCTCCAAAGTGATGCTCCCTTACTCTTCTGTTCTCCTGGAACAAAAGGAGCAGCTGGGAGTTGAGCTGGATCGTTAGTGAACACTGATTAAGTTATTCATGATTTAGGCTACAGACAGACATACACTAACATAAAACAGCCCCAAATGAGGCATGCCAGGCCATGGGATACAGTCTCACCACCTGGCTTTAACTACTTAAGTGAAGTGCCTGAATTATGAGCCTACTCTTTCTAGGCTGTATGTAGTTAATGAAGACAGAGGCTCCCATCATGGCACTTCAGAGCACTTGCCTAGTCTTTATGCTGCTTCTGAATTTCCTGATGGAGTACTGACCTGTTTGTATTGACTACATGAGCTTTGGGGATCAACCTCCTACCTATGGAGCCTCAGGTAGATTTCTAAAGTTAAGTAATATAAATGCTTTCTGGGATGCTGATGTCTGCAGTAGTCAGGACAACAAAGGTGGAATCACTTTGTCCTTTCCTTGAACCATGACCAAAGTGGAACAGAAAGGGGAACTGTACTAGCAAAGGCCTCTTAAAGACTGAATCTTGGAGTGTTTGCAGTGGATTGTGATGTTTCCCAAAAATCTAGGAAGTTTAGGCAAAAGGGATGGGGAGAGGGGTGAAACCATAGAATGTTTTGGGCTGGAAAGCACCTCTGAAGGTCATCTAGGAAGGTAATAAGAATTACCTTCCTGAGAAGGGTCTCAGAAATGGAGGGAAGGAGCTCGTGGAGTGTGTAGGAGGGAGAGGAGTAGGAGGAAGGAGAAAGTGACAGGGCAGGAAACAGCTGGCTGTCAGAAAGCAGCAAGAGCAGGTGGCTCCCTGACATTAGCAGCATACTAGAGAGTTTTCCAAAGTCAGAATCCAGACTGACATATTATTTTGCTCTTCTTAACTAAAAAAAGGAATAAAATAAATCAAAAAATGCATTGTTGGATGCTCAGAAATGGGAGGAGATGTAGATCAAGGAAAGGAAGGTTCCCAGGAGATAGTTAACTCATGCAGTGCTAAAGATAATCCAAACAAGTGCTGACTGGTTTTTACTTTTTTTTCCTCCTCTTTCATCTGCTATTGAAGTATGCTTTCCAGACGCTCTAGAAACATTTGATTCTCCTTCACTATCTACTCCTTAAAATGATTCAAGTGTCTCTGAGACAGGGATTTAGCATTTTGCTCATCAGTTCAGACAGAGACTTTTCAAACCTTGCATTGAATTATGTGATGTGAGGGTAAATCTGTTTACTGTAACAGAACCTAAGTCTTCTTTGAGGGGAAAAGGGACTGCTTAGAAACAGCTTTGAGGATGGTCTTACCAAACAAGATCTAAAAACCTCAGTTCTCATTCTTTGTGATGATGTCATGTCTGTCTTAGGCTTAGTCTGCTATTTTGCCAGCTTTCAATAGATTGAGCTTAGCTGATTTGAAGAATTCTACCATATTTCTAGTCCATTCTTCATGGAAAACAACTCCACCACAGAATGTCTCTTACACTGAAGTGCTCCCTCCCTACTAGGAAATTTGCTTAGAATGAGAAGTGGTCAAAAAAAAAAAAATCCCAAACCAGACAGCTTCCTTGTGCTGTCCCTTCCCCACAAGCTTTCTGGGAGTAGATCATTACTGAACAGCCAAAAGGTAGACAGGTCTAATTGCTGCCATTGCAGAGTGAGAGCACTAACTTACTTCCACTAATGTTTAATTTGAACTGGGGAATTAATCTCCACGATAAACTGTTCCCATCTGGTAAGGTAGGACCTCTTCTAGTCCTGTACCACAGAGCTCAGAGAGTGGGTGCCTCACAGCAGGGATATTAGCCAGTCCTCTTTCAGGTATGTCACAGCCAGAAGAGTACTAGCAACACTCAGCCAGCCCTAGGAAGAAGTTCTCAGATTAAAGAGGTGGAAAACACAGGAACCCTCCTTTGTTTTGAGACCAGTTCCCATGGCATAGCCAAAGTTTCATCAGAGGTCAGGTTTAAAAATCTCTCTTTTGAAATGTTTCCAACCCAGAGTAGATTGTACAAGAGGAAATTATTTTTATTGTTAGGTTTTTTTTTCCTTGGTGCCTGTGTGGGTTTTGTGAGAAATGTAAAAGGGGGGGAAAAAAAAGACAAAAAAAAAAAGACAAAAAAAAAAAGAATAATAATTTTCTCTCAGAATTTTAAATTCTATTTTGGTTACAGGTATTTATAATATAGCAGAGATTTTATTGAAGAGACAGAATTTTAAAAGGCCTAATAAATTATATTGGAGAACCAGATTTTTCTTGGGAAAGAGACAATTTCATCCAATAAAGGTATTTTTTAAAGGCATGTTCCAACAGCAACTGCAACATGTATGTGATGTGATGTGAACATTTGTCTCCTAGTAGCATAATACAGTGTGTGAGCAGAGCTCAGTGTGTGGTCTTAACATTTGTGAAGAAAACAGTAAGATCCAGTCAAGCTGTTGACTGAAAAAACACTGGGAAACAAGAGTTTAGCATTGAAAATAAGGGCTGGAGGAGATAGCCAGGACTGGGTGGAGAAAATGTGTAGAATCAGAGAATCAGAGAACCATTCAAGTTGGAAAAGACCTCTGAGACCATCAAGCCTAAACGTTGACCCAACACCACCTTGCCACTAAACCAACTTGCCAAACACCATGTCTGTGTGTTTCCTGAACCCCTCCAGGGATGGTAACCCCACCACTGCCCTGGGCAGCCTGGGCCAGGGCTTCACAACTCTTTCAGGGAAGAAACTGTTCCTCATGTCCAACCTAAACCCTCCCTGTCACAGCTTGAGGCTGTCTCTTGATGCCTTATTGCTAGCTAAGTGGCAGAAGAGCCCAAGCCCCACCTGGCTCCAACCTCCTTTCAGGGAGCTGGAGAGAGTGAGCAGGTCTCCCCTGAGCCTCCTCTTCTCCAGACTAACCAACCCCAGTTCCCTCAGCTACTCCTCACAACACTTGTCCTCTTGACCCCTCACCAGAGGATTTCTTGACCAGGAGCACTAGAGTGCTTGCTTTTCACAGCTACAGCTGATGTCAGTTTTGCTGAGCAACAGCAGCAGTGCCTGCACTCCAGTCCCAGTGGGTCTGAATTACCACATTCTGCCTATTTCACACACAGACACGTGTGTCAGAAGCTCTAGTGAAATAATACAGCAGGATGAGTCAGGGACTCAAATTCAATATGCAGGTCATCACTTCCTTACATCGAAGCAGCAGCAGTTAAAATAGTTGCTGTTTCCCCTCTGCCCACCACTTGCATTTCAAGCCCATGGAGAAACCAGCCCTTGTGTAGTGAAAATGCTTGTGAGAACTGTGTTTCTGGGGTGGCTCTTCACTGGTCCATACTGAGGAGCAAGCTGGGTGGGGACCAGTCTCTCTGCACAGTTTAAGGTGTGCCTGGGCTGCTCTGACCTCTGCTGATCACAGAATCACACAAGAGTTAAGGTTGGAAGAGGCCTTCAGAGGTCAGCTAGTCCTGCTAAAAAATGTGCTTAAAAGCACATTCCTCAGGATTGTGTCCAGATGGCTTTGGAATCTCCCCAAGAGAGAAGGAGACTCCACACGCAACCTCTCTGGGCAGCCTGGGCCAGGGCTTTGGCATTCTCACAGCAAAGAATTTCCTCCTCCTGTTCAGGTGGAACCTCCTGGGTTCCAGTTTGTGCCCAGTGCCCCTTGGGCTGTCCCTGGGCACCACTGAGCAGAGTCTGGCCCCAGCCTCTTGCCCCCAGCCTTCAGCTCTTGCTCAGCATTGAGCACCTCCCCTGTGGGGCTGCTCTTCTCCAGGCTAAGCAGCCCCAGGGCTCTCAGCCTTTCCTCCTCAGGCAGATACTGACGCCCAGAAGCGATCAAGAAGATGCTGCCAATTCCATGGAACTCCCTTCTCTGGCTGCTGGGCTGGAAGATGATTGTGTTTGAGCACACATCATGGAGAACTGAATGAGTCTGCTTTCCAAAGCTTTAACTTCTTGGGGAGTTACGGATCATGCCTAGGTTTAGTTCGCTTCCCAAGTCTCAGCTGACTGCTGCTCAGTTGAAATCTGCTTTCTGCTGTAGACAGAATTAAAACAACTACTGTGCTTTTAATAAGCTACAAAAGAAATAATACATTGAGTCAATGTGGATAGAAAATAGATTTCTGAAGTAGCATAAAGAAATAAATCTATGTTTGACCAACATTAACTAGCTTCCACATTAAGCAACAGATTTTCTCTCAAGTTGGCTTGCTTTTTAAATGCCAGGCTGCATTTGAACTTTCCAGCTTTCACTCTTTGGAGTTGTCCAAGTAGAGTTTCTGATCTCTCATATCTTGTAGCTCTAAACTTGGAAGCAGAGTTTTCAAAAGTCCTCCTTCTTACCTCTCCCAAAGTCATTTTGATCTGAGAGCTGTAAGCATTTTCAGTAAAAAGAAAATTATTTTAAGAGAAAAGGGGATAATTACGATACTGGAATTCCCTTAGTATCAGAAATTAAGGGTGGAGGTAGCCTGTTTATGAAAAAGGCCCACTGATGGGAAGGAGAAACATCTGAAGGTTTCTTAGGAGCTCATATGTATCCTACCTGCTAGCTTCTACATGAAGGTAGCAGCCACACTTGACAACCTGTAGAATCACAGAATATTCTGAGCTGGAAAGGGCCCACAAGGATCATCCAGTCCAGCTCCTAGCCCTGCAGAGGATACCTCAAGAATCACACCATGGGCCTGAGAGAGACCTCCAAATGCTTTTTGAACTCTGTCAGGCTTGGTGCTGTTACCTCCCTGGAGAGGCTGTTCCAGAGCCCAATCACCTTCTGGGTGGAAAACCTTTTTCTGATACCTAACCTAAATCTCCCCTGACTCAACTTCATCCCATTCCCTCTAGTCCTATCACCATCCACAAGAGTCAAGAGATCAGTGCCTGCCCCTCTGCAGCTCCTCCTGAGGATGCTGACAGCGGTGAGGTCTCACCTCAGTCTTCTCTTCTCCAGCTGAACAAACCAAGTGACCTCAGCTACTCTTCATAAGGCTTTCCCAGCAGACCCCTCATCATCTTCATAGCTCTCCTCTGGACTCTTTCCAATAGCTTAATATCCTTTCTATACTGTGGTGCCCAAATCTGCACCCAGTACTGAAGATATGGCTGCACCAGCACAGAGCAGAGCAGGTCAGTCACCTCCCTTGACCAGTGCTGTTCTTGTTGCACCCCAGGACAGAGTTGGCCCTCCTGGCTGCCAGGGCACACTGCTGACCCATCTTCAGTCTGGCATCAATCAGAACCCCCAGGTCCCTCTCAGCACTGCTGCTCTCCAAGCTCTCTTTCCCCAGTCTATGCACACATCCAGGATTGCCCCAAGGGCAGAATCTGGCACTTGCCCTTGTTAAACTTCATGCTCTTGGTGGTTGTCCAGTGCTCTAATGTGTTGTGGTCCCTCTTCAGGGCTTCACAGCCCACCTCCATGTGCATCAGAGCAGCCCAGGTAGCAGCACCATTCTTCCTTCCACAGCAGTGAAACAATGACCACTGCAGTTTCCCAAGAGTTACAGACCTCAGGAAAGTTTCTTCCCAAATCAGTTTAGCTCTGACAATAATTATAGTTTAAAAATTACAGGGAAAAACCTGGCCATTATTATACAACACTACTTCTGTGTTTATGGGTGCAGAAGATCTGCACAGCCTGAAACCCTTCTGTTTGATCAAACCTTTCCTTTTGGGAAGTGCCATTCCCAGAGCTTCCAGGAACCAGCCCATGCTGGGACAACTCTAGAAATGGGTATTTTGATCTGAATCCACTCCTCAGCTGGCTAACAGTTCTGGCTGCAAGCAGAAAAGGATCAAACTCCAACCTGATTAGGCCCCAATAGACATCAATTCTGTAAACACTTTTCTATTTAATGACACAAATACTCATTAAAAATATTGCTTCTCTTATTGCAATTTATGAGGATAATGTAACCAGAAAGAATGAGAAATTTTGCTTCCAGAGTCACAGTAAAAGCCCACTGGAAAAGGAGACATCAGATATGTTCCAAGTTCCACTGAGATACCAGGGGAAAAATAAATAGATAATAGGTGAATATGGGGAGTTATCAGGAAAATATATCTTAATGGTTGTATCATTTTGGCTCTTTGGCTACCTCCAATCAAATGTCACTGAGCAGATATCTCCTCCTTTCTGATGTCATTTTCTCCCCCTAAAACAAATGAACCAGTTGCTGTGACCTGTGCCATGCTGTTTGACTACAGCTGAGGTACCAGCTGGCGTTCCGAACCATGACCGTGCAGCAGAAGGCACTGCCACCTATGCTGATAAGGAAGCACACTTAGAGCTGGGGACGTGCAGCTTTGCACATGCCCATGTGAGACAAGTCCACAAAGGCCAGGCAAGGAGGAAAGACACATACCAGCTCCATGAGGCCTGCCCAAAGACTCCCATGCTGGTGTGCTGCAGAGCGTCGCACACACACAGCAGGTCGAGGCACTCCTTGGGACCAGAGTTCAGCAGTGAACTTGGTGAGCTCTGTGCTAATTCACGTTAAAAAGTGAGGATTTAGAAAAAAACTTGTAGTTATGAGCATCTTCTCAATGCTTATTGGTATCTGAAGGGCTGGGGAAAGAGGCTGGGGACAGACTCTGCTCAGTGGTGCCCAGGATCAGGCCAAGGGGCACTGGGCACCAACTGGAAGCCAGGAGGTTCCAGCTGAACGTGTTTGCCAACAGCATAAGAGCTTGTGTCAGCACTGGTGTGGCAGCAGGACCAGGGCAGGGACTGTTCTCCTGGACTGGGCACTGGGGAGGCCACACCTGGAATCCTGGGGTCAGTTTTGGGCTCCTCAGTCCAAGAAGGACAATGAGATGCTGAAAGTGTCCAGAGAAGGGCAAGGAAGGTGGGGAAGGGTCTAGAGCACAAGTGTGGTGAGGAGCAGCTGAAGGAACTGGGCTTGGTTAGTCTGGAGAAGAGGAGGCTCAAGGGTCTCCCCTCTTCTCACTCTCTCCAGCTCCCTAAAAGGAAGCTGAAGCCAGATGGGACTTGGTCTCTTCTCCCATGTAACTAGCAATAGGGCAAGAGGAAACAGGCTCAAGCTGTGTCAGGGGAGGTTTAGGTTGGAGTGGAGGAACAGTTTCTTCCCTGAAAGAGTTGTGAAGCCCTGGCCCAGGCTGCCCAGGGCAGTGTGCAGTGGTGGGTTGGACTAGGTGATCTTCAGACATCCCTTCCAACCCCCACCATGCTGGGAGTCTGGGATTATTTTCTCCTCTTTTACACTGTATTTCAGTTACCTCTCTTTAGAGTGGTGCATCAGTAAAACTTCTCTGAAAATAGCTGTGGGCATTAAGGTCACTGCTTCACCAGTGACTTATATCAGGCTGCCTGCAGCCAATTTAACTTATTATTACATGAAAAAGATGTATGTAAAGGTTTACATGATGCCATGTAGGTTCTCTTTGATGAGAACCTACAGCCAGGAAGAGCAAAGAAAGGAAGAAACTGCAGCATTAATTTGCTTGAAGATAATTTAAAGCTACATTTCAGGTCAGATTTTCCATCCCAGCAGTACTGATCATGACAGGTTGCTCTCGAGGGAGGAGGAGGAGGAAGGGAGATTTGTTCATTTGATAACCCTCTAGACAGCTGAGGTACATTTTTGCCAAGTAATTCTGTATGCATTGCAGTTGCACTAATGGGAAAATGACCCCACTCTTAAAATGCAAAGAATAGCCATAACTCTGTAAGGTTTCCTGAACAGTTTAGACACCTGCTTTGGAAGAATACCAGTAAGTTTTGTATCAGTTTAACCAGTTTTTAATCAGTGATAATAAAAATAAAACTCTTTATTAAGTTTTTACTCAGTACTGATTAAAGTAAATCAAGTAAAGGTTAGATCTTGGCTCTTGTGTGAAACACTGCAGTCAAAATTCCTTCACAGATTTGAGCATCCAATTTGAAATTCTTTAGGGAGGGCTGTTCATAATAATCTCAATATTTGTTTACATTTCCTTTAAAGTCATAGAACTGCATAACCATTCTGGTTGGAAAAGCCCTCTGAGATCATGGAGTCCAACCACTCACCCAACACTGCCATGCTCACCACTAAACCATGGCCCCAAGCAACACATCTGTATGTGTTCTGAACTCTTCCAGGGACGGGGACTCCATCACCCCCCTGGGCAGCCTAGGCCAATGCCTGAGAACCCTCTGGGGGAAGAAGTTCTTCCTAATGTCCAATCTGAACCTCCCCTGGTGCAACTTTAAGCCATCTCCTCTTGTCCTGTCACTCATTACCTGGGAGAAGAGATCTAGCCCCACTTTACTACCCTCTCCTTTCAGGCAGTTGTAGAATGAATATGAATATGTGTAAAATGAATAGAATTAGTCTCTGTTAGAACATCTGATGGGATCCAGAGGTTACTCTGAATCTCACTGTGGAGGGGAATGTCTCATGGATACGTAATAGCTCACTTCTGAATCACAGCCTAATTCAGGCACTGACTTTGGATGTCTAAAGTTAGACATTGTGAGTGTTGTCCTCATTCTCTTTACCCTTTTTCTTCTCAGCCTGGTGCTTCTGTCTGCAGCTGCTTGATGCTTTTGGAAAGCCAGGCTGAAGCTGTCCATGGTCCATTCAGACCATGGGGCTCTCCAGGCCAGTGCTCACTACAGAAAATTTACAGGGATCTCCCATTTTGGTGCAAGATTGTTCTTGATTAAGACTGTGTGTGATGCCCAGGCTTGAGGGAAGCCAGGTCAGAAAATGACAGGCCTTCAGCTTAGCAGGTCCTTTAAAGAGGTGCTGCAGGTGATCTCAAACCTTTAAATGTGTGCTTAGTCTTATCTGTTCGCTTAAATCACACTCCTGTCCTGCTGAAGTGTGGGATCAAGTACTGCACTGAGAGACTAACTGAATCCAAGAGGAATGCTCCTCTGCCCCCTCTGAGTAAGGGAAGGCAATGTTAAAGTTCTGCCTAGTAACTACAGATATCTTCTTGCAGTTCTATATTGTGTTGTGAGTCATGCCCAGACTTCCATACAGAGTGGATCTGAGCGCCATGAGCTGCTGACATGGCAGCATTCAGAGTCTCAGCCTGCTGTGGTTGATCACTTTCCCCTGGAGCAGTTCAGACTGGCCCTTCTCCATCAGGGAAACACCACCCACAGAGCCCCAGGCAAGCCATGGGCTTCTGGAGACCTTGCTTCCAGACAGGTTTGGTATTTAGAAGACATGGAGATGCAGTGCTGAGGGACGTGGTTTAGTGATGACCTGGCAGTGTTGGGTTAAGGTTTGGACTCAATGATCTTAAAGGTCTTTTCCAACCTAAAGGAGTCTGTGTTTCTACATTCAGGCACTTTGCATCAGCCTGACTTCAGTCTTCTGACAAAGTTCAGAGGTTGCTATCCATTGAGGAAGAGGATAGACCATAGCATTTCTCAACAGTTATTTTAGATTCATATTGTGGCTGTACAAATGCACTGGGATTCAGGAACTCTCTGAGGTCACTTACTTTGACATAAACTTTGCCTAGCTCCACTGTCCTTTATAGGCTCACTCCAAATGTTCTCCTGTACCTGAGAAATGACCCTAGCTGAAAACAACTTGAGCTGGGTGTTATTTCATAGCAGTGGAAAGGAAAAGAAAGAGGTGACAGACTGGAAGCAGAGCCAGACAAGAAAAAGTGAATTTTGTGCTTTTCCACTCTCTTTTCCCAAGCAGTTCTCAGTTGCACTACCCTGGCTTCAAAGGACAACTTTCAAAGATCCTTCTGCAACTCATGCTGATGAGTCAGATGTGGTTTGTTTTGTAACAACATGCATGGCTTTCTTGATCTCATCTCTCCCTTTCCTACCAGAATTCTAATAATAAAATCCCAAGCCCAGCATTTCCAGCTATTCAAGGTCCACCAGCTCTGCTCTGTGTGTTATCAGCTCAGTGCCTTGACTTTGTCCCTGTAGTTTTATACTGCTGGAGAGTCTGAGCCAGGATCCATTTGCAGGAGCATTCACCAGCGTGTGCTTACCTTTAGAGATGCTCAGTGCTTACTTTTCTCAGCAAGGCTAATGACAGTTGTGTCAGCTCAACTTGCTGCACTGTTCAAAACCCCTACAGACACCAATCTGAAGCAGGACTGTGTTATGTGAGCTGAGGGAGGAGTGTGTCTTTGCTGGGACTTTAAAAGGAGACAGAAGGAAGCAGGGACCCAACTTCTTCACCTTCCAATGGAATCCAAGGACCTAAATCCCTTAGGATTTTTTTTAAAAGCCTAGTCCATATTCCATCTCTTTGGAGATGTAATATTAAAGAATCACACAATGTTAGGAGCTGGAAGGGACCTGGA
>VWZX01005949.1:1001-13508 GCA_013399015.1 Galbula dea
TTTAGACTAGAAATTAGAAGGAGGTTCTTTATCCAGAAGGTGGTTAGGCACTGGAACAGGTTGCCCAGAGAGGTTGTGGAGGCCCCATCCCTGGCAGTGTTTAAGGCCAGGTTGGATGTGGCCCTGGATGACCTGGTCTAGTGCATGTGGTGTCCCTGCCCATGGCGGGGTGGTTGGAACTAGATGATCTTTAAGGTCCCTTTCAACCTGAGCCATTCTATGATTCTATGATTCTATGATAGTGCAATAATCACAGAACCTACAGAACACATACAGAAACTACAGCTCTGTTAAATCATTATGTAAAGCTGTCCTGGGTTTAGCTAGAATAAGGTTAACTTTTCACAACAAGCTGGAATGAACCACAACTCAGGATAGACAATTGGACTAGCAATCACATATGCAATGCAATACTGACATCATGCTTACTGTACGCAGGTGCTGCCACAGACAGTCATCGTGGTTTTTGGTACACAGAGGCATTGAGTGAGCAAGTCTCATTTTATATAATTCACTTTATGTATTACTTCATCAGCATTATTGTTATTCCTGTTTTTTTTCTCCATTCTTTGTATTATTCTATTAAACTTCCCTTATCTCAATCAACAGAGTTTGGCATTTTGTTCCTGATTTTTCTTCCCATCCCACCAGGAATGGGGATGAGGGGCAGAGTGTGAATGGCTGCTTAGGACTCAACTGCAGCTGTGTGTAAACCATGACACAAGCTTGCATAAACTCAGTGAAAATGCACATGATTCAAGAAATTAACTCTTCATTGCAAAAAGATGAGAATGTCTTACTATACTATAAAAGCTGATTAGGCCGATATGTAAGCAGCTCACACATGGATGAAAAAAAAACACTTTCTATGTCCAAAACAACAGCACCTATCTTTTTTACAATTTAACATCTATGTCTTAAAAGGAAAATATTTTTAATAAATACTTCAAGTGTGATGGAAATTATGGACAGACTGTACTGGGTTTGGCCAGGAAAGAGCTGAATTTTTTATAGTAGCTTATGTGGTGCTATGTTTTGGATTTGTGATTAAAACAGTGCTGATAACATACTGATGCTTTAGTTATTACTGAACAGTCTTTATGCAGTGTCAGCGTCTTTTCTGCTCCTCATATTGCCATGCCAGCAAGTAGGCTGGGACTATATAAGAATTCTGGGAGGGACACAGCTGACAATGAGACAACTGACCCTAACTTCCAAAAGGATGTCCCACACTGCCTACTGGAGTTAAACCATGACACAGACTCAGGAAAGGTGCAGGGGCCTTAAGATATCCTTAACGCCCAAACTTGTCTGATCTCAGAAGCTAAGCAGGGTGTCAGGCCCGGTTAGTATTGTGGATGGGAAACCACTTGGCAATACTGGGTGCTGTAGGCTTTCCTCCTCTGGCAGGGTGCTTGGACTAGATGATCTTTCGAGATCCCTTCCAACTCCTAACATTCTGTGATTCTGTGAAATATACAGTGTTCATGGACACAGTGCTCATGCTAGTACAAGTGCCCTGACTGAGTGGCTATACCTCCAAAATTGATATTTTTCATGTTTTGACCTTCTTTAATGAACACTTTAATAAACGTCAGCTGATTACAGGTATTGTCCCGTATCCCTGGAAGCCTACATGTGGTTCTTCCTTCAGATACTTGTGATATTGACTCAGTGAGATCCTGATGAAAATTCCTCACTCTCTTTTAGATTCTGTATTTTTCACATAGAGACTTTCAGACTACAAATTATTTCTTCTCTTTTTGAAGTCTCTTGTGGTATGGGGAAGAAAGTTTACAAGACTATTTGCAAGGATTAAATACAAATTCACTGACTACAGTGTTTATAGCAGGCAAGAAAAGGTCTTTACAACCAGAAAAGCACAGGACTAGGAGGGTCCTAATGCAGCATTGAATCCTGCCGTCTCCTCAACATGTCAAGTAACCTAACATACAAATGGATTAAGAGCCGTAACTCATTTCAATAGTCTATTTGTCCATCGCTATTCCTGTTGGAATGTTGTCCTATAGCACCACTAATGGTTAGAAATATTTACCTTATAGATACTGGTAATTTGTATCTATTTGCTTTTGTGTCATTACCACTATCAGCCTTAATGGTTAATGTATCTGTAAGGCCTTCTTATTTGGAACAATTATGACAAAATAATAAAGCCCTTTTATTATTTTCCTGTGAAACATTTTCTATTCAATTTCTTAAAAAATCACTTCTCATCAGCTTTTTCACTTTTCATCCGTCTTCCTTTCAGGTGGGATCTCACTCTGTATAGTAGAAAATCAACAGTATTTCTTGATGTCTGCTGGAAACAACCTTATTAGTTAAGCATGGGATAGTGTCTCCTGCAATGACAACAGCATCTCATCACATTCCTATGATTCACACGTTTTTTGTAACTGCTTCCAAAAGGTTAGCCTCCAGGTTAGAAAGGAGTACTTGTTTTATAATTCACAAACTCCAGTTTAGAAAAGAATACTTGTTCCATAATGCACAAACATAGAGCATATGAATCCCATGCACTCAAAAAAATCAGGTTAGATTTTCACTCTGTGTTAAAGGCCTTCCTCTGAGCCCTACTATGCCATAGGGAAGGCCTTTGCAGGATTCTGCAGTGGAGATTATGAAGTTCCCCTGAATTAGGAGCAGTAAATAAGTGAAACTCTGTTTCCATCTTCACCATAATAATTTCTAGTTCCATACCCTTGTGCAGTCTAGTCATACTGCCTTGGCCTTGAATTCAACTTCAGTACCATTCTGGAAAGATAAAATATGAATTTAATTTTGCCTTATGCCTCTATTGTCCTTCCTTTTAATTCCATTTTTGCAGCATAGTGCTTGCACATTTATATTTTTTTCAGTTTACATAACCAAAGGAACTTTAATGTTGGAAAAAATTTTCTGTGCAAGACCTTCTGATTCTATTTTTGGCTCCATACAAAGATGTGAATTCTGGGACTATAGGACACTTGAAACCACTGTATGTTTTCAGAAACAAATAGCCTTGATAAGGGGTTGCATGTGAATGCTCATTTATGATTATATTTCTTGCATTTTATGAAGATATTTAAAATTTGTAAAGTTACTTTGTTTACAGAGACAGACATGCTGCAACATTCTGAATATTTTTCTGAAGGATAAACACCTTAACATACATGGAAGTTTGCTCTGTCTACAAATAATATCCTTGACTATTACTATTCATTGTGAAAACACATAAAAGAGCCAAGGGTCTGGTTCGTAAATGACCCAGAGCTAACAGTGAGCTGAGTCATTAAATGTAAACACAATCCTTTTACTATCCTGAAATGCACAGGAAAAAATATCAACACTACTGAAGAAAATGTGGTTCAAACATGGTAGGCAAATTGTTCTTCATGTTTTTTATCTACAATTGCTTTAAAAGATCTTGTTCCTTTAGTGTTCATAATTGAGGTCCTCTTCACTACAGCAAATGTCATTACATTGAAAAAGAAACAGCTGTTGACATATTGCCAGATACAGGTCATTTTCACAGGGAGGAAGAGACTACATATGTAAACAAAATCTAATGCTTTTGCTGGGAGAAGGGCTGGACATGCAATTCAAACAATCTCATTACTAGTAGTTGAAATGAAAGAAAAAGCCTGTTCATGATCTTCAGCAATAGAAGTTTTAGTTTTAACGGTTGTTTTTAAGCAGAGAGTCAAAGATGTGGGAGTGTGGGCCAGCCACAAGACAGAAGACATAGAGATGGTAGTGACAAAAATCTGAATTCTGAAGTTAGTGTGATTTTGTTGTTGAAGCGCTAATAGTCTTGATACATACAGCCATTTAATTCCTCAGTGAAACATGATGCTATGTTCATGGACTAGTTCCGCAGAAAAAAAATATTCTTTAAGGCATTAAAACTCATTCTGAATATTTTAGTACTGTTCCTTTAGATTGAATAAGCAATTCGTATATATAACTATGAACAACTCAGATATAGTAATTACTACTTAGCCTAGACTATGAAAGTTTAACTTTGATTCAATTACATTGTCAGTCATCCTGGATGGTTTTTAAAATCCATTTTAAAATGTGATTTGTTAGATTCAGCAATATAATTAGATTTATTTATTACATATTACAAAACTTATTCAGGGTTTTATATTTACAGCTCTGAAAATTTTAATTATTTTCCCAACATTTTAAAGCTTATATCCATACATCTTGGATTAAAATAATTCATTTTAACTACTTGATTATTTCTACATAGTATTTGTCATCATAAAAATGCTACTTTTAAGTGATAGAGAACCATTAAAATAGATCCCCAACAAAAGATAATTTCCCCCCCTTTTTCTGTTATGTGCTATTTACACACAGGCTCTTTTTTCAGTTTGTATTCTGAGGTACTTATGATTAAAAGCAGTTTGTTATAATTCCCTCTGGAGACAAGACCACCATCAGGATGTGAGTGTCTTCTGGGAAACAGTATACTTACTGGCATTTTCTGAACAATTCTTTCAACATTGATAGCAAGTATCACAATGTTTGAGCCAATATATCTTGCTCTTGCTAGTTTCCTTTTTTTTTTTTTTATTTAATGGAAATAGAGAGTGAAACAGGTAGATAGTGATTTGCATCTCTTGCATACACTTCAGTTCTCAACTGGGATAGGATTTTCAGGGAATATTGATGAGTGCCTTACACTGTCCAAAAAAGATACTCCCTTGGTCAATCTTAAGGAAAAGGTAAGTATTCAAATGGCAGAGAAAAGCTAGCAACAGAGATGATCTAATAGAGGAGTTCATCGTGGAAGCTCAGGCATTTGTTTTCTAAACCAGTACCCTTTTATAGTTTGAACACAAGCAGTAATGGATAACTTTTAGGTTAACTGTGAGCATCTAAAGCTGTGTGGGCAAAAGTACAGCTCACAAGGGTTGTCAAGGCCAAGGTCAGTAGACACTCCCAAAAATACTGAGTGAAATTTCGGTGTTAGGTCTCAATAGGTTTACCACTTTAGGAAGGTTTTTGGTTTTGTTTTTTTTTCTTAGAAGCTAATGAGCTCTTCAAACAAAAAAATCTGTTTATTCCCATTGGCAGCTAATAACCCCAGTGAAACAGGTGCATGTCTTTAATTGGGATTTATACCATTTACTCTAGCAGTTATATTATTAGCTTGTACAAAGGAAAGAAATAGTAGCTAGAGCTCATAATGTGTTGGGCAAAATATCAAGAAGATTAGGCTACATGGTAGAGCAAAGACTGGTGAAAAACATATATTTACTGCAGAGAAATATTTACACCAAAATATAAGAAATTCTGCTGCAAAAGAATATCCGCCTTGTACCATGGTCTTTTACTCCCTCTCCATCTATAAGTTCTTCTTAGCAGGGAAATGGGCCTTAACAAAAAGGATATCAATAACAGAGTACTTCAAAAAAATATAAAGAGGGTTAGTGTAGAAATAGAGAAAGATGAAAACAGAGAAAATCTAGATCAATTTTTATTAGAAAAAATATCACTGGTACTGTTCCATGAAGTAACAGCTGCCACAAATACTAAGCAAACTACAGATGTTGTTTGACCACCAAATGTACTTTGCCATGCTTATTATATTTATTATCATGACCTCATTTGAGGTTGAGTCTAATGGTAATTATGCTCTGCAGCTGCTAGTCCACTGACAGCCTCCTTCACTTCCACAGGGAACAAGGAAAATACTCCCACTACATCATATCCATGAAAAATAAGCTACATGTTAGACAAACTGCTCCTTCACACACTTCAAGGCAGTTTCCTCTGCCCTGCTCAGAAAATGATCATAACCCAAACCACAGCTGCTGTCTGCAGTGCTGAGCTGCCTAACACCTGCCTCTTTCACCCTAGCCAGAACCACACTGAAAGCACCCCATTTTTCACAGTCATCACCTCAGGGAACATGTTGCAAGGAAGACTGAGCACAAGACAAGCATGATTGTGTAGGCCACAGCCTTGACTTTCAATGCTTGCTGAGCAAGCGCTGCTTCACTCCATAAGCCATCTTCCTCTTAAATATATGTTGGCACACTGGATTATATCCTGTTTCCTACTGACATAAAAACAGTCTGGGGACACGTAAGGCCATTCTTAAGCCTCAGTGATTCAAACATTTGGTTTGGATCTCATTTATTCAAATCTTGCATACCTCTGATAGTATCAGTTAATTTGGTTCTTTCACTGACATGCCTTCTATTTTTGTTGTACCAAGATACAGACAGAAATGCATTTTTCTACCCTAAAACTAAGCAAGGTGACTAGTTGTCAAGGGTCGAGGCTGGGCCAACAACCAACCCAACGACAGGCACTCCCTGTTACTCCCTCTTGGCCCCCCCACATGGGAAGGGAAAAAGGATGAGAGAGAGAGAAACTGGTGGATTGGAAAATAAAACTAAAACTACTTTAATAATAATAATAATGATAAATGAAATATACACAAATATGTACAAAACCCGATACCATACCCAACTTCCCCTTGAAGATAACTACGTCACCACTGATACTGTGGCAGAAGGCCTCAGCAGCAGATGAGAGTCAGGCTCAGGGGCTGAATCTTGGCACTGGATGCAGGAACTTATGGATCAGGATCAAGGGCAGAACAGAGTTCTCCTCAGATGCTGACCATTGAAGAGCAGGAGAAGAGGAAGACCAAGAGGGGGGAAGAGCCAAAGCAAAAAGCTAAGGCAACTCCAAACACCAGACTAGCAAGGGGGAGCAGACCCCCAGTTTATATATCGAATATGACAAATATGGGATGGAATACTTAGCTGATCAGTTTAGGGTCACCTGTCCTGTCCGCTCCTCCCTGAAGGTGCAGCCTCTACCCTGCACCCCCCAATGTGAGACACAAGATCTATCAGTGACCTTCTTTTGCATACGAGTCCCTGGTAGTTAATCTAAATATTAGGCCTTATCACTGCTAGAAGCAGGCAGTGTCTGCAAAAACATTTTGTTAGTCTCAAAAAGTGCAGTTTCTTAGAGGAGCTTTAACTGAAAAGTAAAATTGCTCAAGAGAATTAGTTCTGTTCTAACCCAAACCAGGACACTAGTCATTCTGTTTTTCAGACTATACTGGGACGTAACTCTAAAAATTGGGCTGTCTCCCCATTGCAGTCTTTACCTCCTGAATCCATTTTTCAGTTGTGCCAAAGTCACATTTTATAGGTGTGATTATTTGCTACTTAGTTGCTTTTGTGAAATATTTGCTGATCTTTGAAGATGTAGAACAAGTACTGTCTTTGTCATAACATCTCCATCTGTTTTTCATCATCTTTGGGTTCTTCTGAGTACAGTCTCAGCAAAACAAAAGTGTCTTCCAGAATGGATAAGATGCAACCAACCATTGAAACATTAAACTTTTAAGCACTGCCTCAACTGATCTCACTACTCTTCTGTAAGCTCCTGAATCCTTCTGAATTGTGGGAAGCAGCAGCCCTTCTCCTTCTCCACATCATTGTCCTACAAGACTTACCTCCCACAGCTTCTTTTAATCAGGAAATAATTCCCTCATAGCCATTTTCCGCAGTCAGTTCAAATCCTGTCCCTGGTCCTGTCCCCACACATATGTCTTCCTCAGCTCCCTTGTCCTTACTCTTCATACTCTGCTCTAAGGGGTTTAGAGTGGGAAGGAAAACTCTTGCATGTATAACACTGCAAAAATGAAGCTATGGTGAAGAGAGAGCATGAACAGTAAAACCACTTGATGTGTATTTTATAAGCTCCTTATATTTATAGATATTTGTATGAAGTTCTACACAGTTGTGCTCTTTCATTCTTGCCAAAACCCAAAGGTTTGTAATTCTTAGCAGTAAGCTAAACAACTTCACGTTTTTTTTCTCCGTTTGGAAATGAAAAATCCACATAAAATATGCTCCTATGAAAGCACAACAATACATGAAGGGTTAGTTTCAAACATATATAAACTTCTTACAAGATATTTGTGTAATGTGGAAATGATTAATGGGAGTCTTTGTGTAGATTTCTTGTTGAGTAAAATTAACCAGACAAGCTAATCTATTTTTTCTGACATGAATAAGATAAATAAGATAAATACCAGCATAGCATAGTACATCCATTTGAGCATCTACTATATGCTAATTTTATTTTCACTTCACTCAAAATAAATTTATCACTTACTGTGCTAGATGCCATGCTAAACCACAAACAATTTCCCTTCTTAATAAATCTTCACTTTTTGCTTATGCATCTCTTAGAAAATTCACAGGACAAACCCTGATTTTGTTGTGCTCAATCACACCTCGTCATAAGTAAGAACAAGGTTTGGGTAAAGGAACTGCAAACTCTAATTATTTGGAGCTGCAACAGAATACAGAGTGTAATGGGGAAATGTAAAGAGCATACAGCTCTATAATAAGCCTCAAGACTTTCCAGCCCATCTAAGCAAGCAGGTATATGTCAGCCTGAAATTCAAGAAGGGTTAGCTTGCAACACCACATGGGTTTATTTCATGTGATCAGTCCCAAGACCAGTGAAGGTAACAGAAATCTTTTAGTTTGCTTGTGCTCTGTCTTCATGATAATTTGATTACTTTATACATTTGTAGTTCTAAAATTATTGACTGATTAAACTTCACCTTATCTGCAAAAGAAGCGTTCATCCATGGATATCTCTCTTTCAGAAGAATCAGATTGAATCTGTTTACACTTACATTACATTTGGGCCTTCAGATCCTAGAGTGCCCCAAAAGATCTCAAAGCTCCCAGCCCAGCCACCTTGCAGTCTTATTTCCCTTGCAGGCAGGATGAACCCAAGCCAAGTTCAAGTGACTAAAACTCTTTGTGAAAGGTGACTTTGGGAACCTTCCCAGAAGAATGGAGAACTTTACTTTTCTGCCTTCTATCTGTTTTAGAATGTCACCACAAGAAGGAGATGGAGAATGATGAGCCCCATCCCTCTGCTAGAGCAGGTGAGGCACTTGCAAATGGTTCTTCACATGCCCTCTCCTCCATCTTTGTGTGTCTCTCATCATCTTTTGTTATCTCTCTCTTCATCAAACTGCTTCACAACGTTGTATCATGTTCTTATTATCTGTTCCTTTGTCAGCTTTTTGGAGACCTCTAAAATTCCTGACCCTAATGATACCCAATCTCAGAAATTAAAAGGAACTCTTACCCTCTTAATGCTTTAGGTGCAAAACCATACCTGGGAATTTCTACAAGATACATAAATTTAAAAATAAATTACAGCTTACCATGCTTCTTTACTTCAGCTCAGTGTAGGAATAGCCTGCTGTCTAGCTGCATGAACATGCATAAGGAGGCTCTTACAAATAGCCAGCTTATGAGTATAGGCTGGGAGAAGAACTCGTTGAGAACAGCTGTGCAGAGAAGGACTTGGGGGTCATGATAGACGAAAAGCTGGACATGAGCCAGCAATGTGTAGTTGCAGCTCAGAAGGCTAACTGTGTCCTGGGATACATCAGGAGAGGCATGACCAGCAGGTCTAGGGAGGTGATTCTGCCTCTCTACTCTGCCCTCATAAGGCCCCACCTGGAGTACTGTGTCCAGTTCTGGGCTCCTCAGCATAAAAAAGATGTGGACCTCTTGGAGCGGGTCCAGAGGAGGGCCACTAAGATGATCAAAGGACTGGAGCACCTCTCCTACGAGGACAGGCTGAAGGAATTGGGGTTGTTCAGCCTGGAGAAGAGAAGGCTTAGAGGGGACCTTACAGCGGCCTTTCAGTACCTGAAAGAGGATTATAAGGCAGAAGGAGAGAGACTTTTCTCCTGGTCTGATTGCAACAGGACATGGGGGTATGGCTACAAGCTGAGGGAGGAGAAATTTAGGCTGGGGGGTTCTTTACCCAAAGGGTGGTAAGGCACTGGAACAGGTTGCCCAGAGAGGTTGTGGAGGCCCCATCCCTGGCAGTGTTTAAGGCCAGGTTGGATGTGGCCCTGGATGACCTGGTCTAGTGCATGTGGTGTCCCTGCCCATGGCGGGGGGGTTGGAACTAGATGATCTTTAAGGTCCCTTTCAACCTGAGCTATTCTATGATACTCCCAGAACACAAACCTTAAACAGACTACAGAGCAAGCTTGTCATGGACGAGACTGCACATGTAACTCTTTAGTGTCAATAGCTCTGGGTTGGACAGACATTTACAGATCAGTAAATTTAAAACTTTTGAAATATTTAAAATGGTTTGAGACACTCATTCAGGAAAGAGAGAGACTTTCCATGATCCCTAAAAGGAAAATAATTAAATAAAGCAGACAAAGAGACCACCATACTAGTTTTGAGCTAGACAGTACATATGTATGTTTCCCTCATGAGCATGTCTGGCTAGAGAAATCACCTTCAAATTAAATTAAATGTGTCGGTAGCTGTATTTTATTTTTAGATATGATACTTCAAGTAAAATCTGCACAATCCTAAGCAAAACCTGAATCTAATCATGATTATCTCTTCCCTCTTTTAAAAAGTCCCGAATTTTGTTTTCCTAAGAAATTCAACTTCTTTGAAAGGTCTTCAATTTTTTTTCCCCAAATTTCAGGATTAGTGGTCATGCAGCTGCAGAGCAGCAACAAAGTCAAGTAACCTAGGAAAAACAAGAATGCTGTAGCATTAAAATGCGTGTCCTTAACTATTCATTTACTCCTGAAGACATGAAGTAAACCTATTTCACAAACTTAAACATAATCTGAAAAAGTGACAGTGTGATCAGTATATTCCAAACATTTTTATGTTTATAGCTATATTAAGCACTCCATAAAAACACAAACATGGATGTACATGTCTGAAGAAGTTTATTTGGTATTTCAAAGAATCACACATGTTAGGAGTTGAAAGGGACCTTGAAAGATCATCTAGTCCAACCCCCCTGTCACAGCAGGATTCCCTAGACCAGGTCACACAGAAATGTCTCCAAACAGGACTTGAATTCATCTCCATAGAAGGAGACTCCACAACCTCTCTGGGCAGTCTGTTCCAGTGCTCTGGCAACCTCACTGGGAAAAAAAATTTTCTTGTACTCACATGGAACCTCCTGTGCTTCAGCTTACAACCCTTGCCTCTTGTCCTGTCACTAGGCTTCAATGAGAAGAGCCTGACCCCATCCTCCTGACACCCACCCTTCACATATTTGTAAGCATAGATGAGGTCACTCCTTCATCTACTCTTCTCCAAGCTAAGGAGACCCATCTCCCTCAGCCTTTCCTCATAAGGAAGATGTTCCAGACCCTTCATCAACTTGGTGGCTCTGTGCTGGACTCTTTCAAGCAGTTCCCTATCCTTCTTCAACTGAGGGGCCCAGAAATAGACACAATAGTCTAGATGCCGCCTCATCATGGTAGAGTAAAGGGGAGAAGAGCCTCTCTTCACCTACTAACCACAGTCCTCCTAATACACCCCAGAATCCCATTTGCCCTCCTGACTACAAGAGCATACTGCTGGCTCAAGGTCATCCTTCCATCTGCCAGGATCCCCACATCCCTCTCCCCCTCACTGCTCTCCAACAGGTCAGTCCCCAAACTATACTCATACATGGGGTTGGTCTTTGCCAGATGCAAGACTCAACAGTTGTCCTTATTGAATTTTGTTCAATTTCTCTCTGCCCAACTTGCCAGCCTATCTAAGTCAATGCTGAATGGCAGCACAACCCTCCAGTGTGTCAGCCACTCCACCCAGATAAGTGTCAGAAAATTTGCTGACAGTGCACTCTGTTCCCTCTTCCAGGTTGCTAATGAATATATTGAAAAGTACTGGTCCCAGTACCGAACCCTGAGGCAATCCACTAGACACAAACTTCCAGCTAGACTCCATCCATTGACCATGATTCTCTGACATCTGTCCTTCAAACAGTTCACCTCACTACCCAATCATCCAGAGCACACTTCCTCAGTTTAGCTGCAAGGATGCTGTGGGAGACAGTGTCAAAGGCTTTACTGAAATCAAGATAAACCACATCCACTGCTTTGCCATCATCTATCCACCTGGTTATGTCCTCATCAAAGGCTATCAGGTTGGTCAAATGTGTCTTCCCCTTGGTAAACCCATGCTGACTGCTCCTAATAACCCCCTTGTCCTTGATATGTGTACAGACAGAATCAAGGATAAATTGTTCTACCACCTTTCCAATGATCTGTAGACTCTCTTCTTCCCTTTAAGTTTGCCCAGCAGTTCACTACTTAACCGTGTGGTTCTCCTGTCTCCCTTCCTCGATTTCCTATGTGTTGGGATTCTCTAATCTTGAGCTTAGAAGAAGTGGTCCTTGAATGTTAACCAACTATCTTGGGCCTCTTTCTCTTCTAGTACCCCGGGACGACATGTGGATGTGATCTGTCTGGACTTTTGTAAGGCCTTTGACACAGTCCCCCACAACATTTTACTGGCTAAGTTAGAGAACTATGGATTTGTTGGGTGGACTGTTCAGTGGGTAAGGAATTGGTTGGATGGTCGCATCCAGAGGGTAGTAGCCAATGGTTCAGAGTTCAGATGGAGACCACTGACAAGTGGTGTCCCTCAGGGG
>VWZX01005950.1:244-71959 GCA_013399015.1 Galbula dea
AGCTTGGAGAAGAGGAGACTTAAGGGGTGACCTCATCTATGCTTTTAAATATGTGAAGGGTGCGTAACAGGAGGATGGGGTCGGGCTCTTCTCAGTGAAGCCCAGTGACAAGACAAGAGGCAATGGTTGTAAGCTGAAGCATAGGAGGTTCTGTATGAATACAAGAAAAAATGCTTTATCAGTGAGGGTGCTGGAGCACTGGAACAGACTGCCCAGAGAGGCTGTGGAGTCTCATTCTCTGGAGAGATTCAAAACCTGCCTGGACACCTTCCTGCGTGACCTACTGTAGGGAATCCTGTTCTGGCAGGGGTGTTGGTCTAGATGATCTTTCTAGGCCCCTTCCAACCCCTAACATTCCGTGATTCTGTGAAACAAAAAAAGAACCAAACCAAAAAATCCGCCCCCCCCCAAGTTTAAAAAGTGCTACCCTCACTGCATTCTCTATTCTCCTTCCTAACCAGAAGACCTTTTACTAAACCACTAACTAAAATACCGTTTAACAGACCACTAGAACCAATTATGATGCAGAGGACAATCACTTTTTTCAGAGGTTATCCAGGAATGTGTGAGCTCAGGTCTTAAAATCTATTTTCCCTATAAAAAGGCAGGAGAGAGCTACAGGAAGATCACTAGGTCATTTTGCACAACAGGCAATCAAAGGCTTTGTGTTCAGGGCTAAACAAACTAGTGGCAGCACTGTAGAGACATTTAATTATTGCAATGATTTAATTATGATAACGTAATGTATCTATCCTAGACCGAGGGTCTTGAAAACTTCCTTCTTAGTAACTGATTTAAATGTTTTATTTGACTTAGGAATATTTAAGACAACATTCCCGTGTGAACTG
Source organism: Galbula dea (assembly GCA_013399015.1). NCBI lineage: Eukaryota > Metazoa > Chordata > Aves > Piciformes > Galbulidae > Galbula > Galbula dea. The sequence continues at coordinate 1,093 of VWZX01005950.1, forward strand.
TTTCAGATTATACATAGTGGATTAAAAAAACCTTGCAAGACATTTTTCTGCATATTTCTAAATTTCAGTCTAACTGAAGTGTAACACTGTAAGGCCATCTTCCTAATTTGAGCAATAAAATGTCACATTTCCATCAAAAGACCTGTATAAGAAGTTTTTTCCATTGAAAACACTGAACAGGCACAAACAGAAATCTGTAATTGCAATTACTGTCAACAAATACTTTTGAACCATGTATCCTGGTTTGCTCTTTTCATTTATTAATAAATCATTATTATAACTAAAGAACACCAAATAACCTGCTGAGCTTAACACAGTGGGAGTTACAGACCTGAACTTGCAGTCATGACAGACTGTAGCATTAACATGCTTTGACAGATTGTCTTTTGGTTGTTAAGATAATAATTCAAAAAAATCCTCTTCCACCCTGCCAAAGCCATCTAATGAAGGTGTAAGCTATCAGGAGCCCACAGACTAAAACATAAAGCAGATTCAGAAAAGAAACAAAGCAAAAGAGGCAACAAGGAATAATTGCCTAATTCCAGAGAAATGTGTAATAGGAAAAGTTTTTTTGAAATGGACTTAGAAACTGCTGTGGTTTTAGTTATACCCAAGCAACTACTTTGCTTTCCTTTTTCTTACATTCAAACTGGAATCCTTTTATTTCAGCTGCAAGAGAACTCCTTCAGAATTTATACAGAGCAACTATGCCCTAAATTCTACCTACAGTTGAAGGAAAATGAAGTATCAGGAAGACAGGAGATTTCTTATAAATCCTGATTACATTAATTCTGTTAACATTGTTAAGAGCATAGTAGCAACAACATAGACAAGATAGCAATTGGATGTATAGCAGAAAAAATAGGAGTGATGAAGAATGCCCTCAGAATGGGAAGCAGCAATCCAAATACTTAGCTATTCATTTTTTCCCACCATAAGCCATAAATATCTCTGGTTTTCAACTATCCCAATTAGACAGGGAAATCTAATACTGTGCAGAGGTGTAAGGAGGAAAAAAAGTAAACACAGGTCAGATACTCTTCCACGGCAAAAGAGTAACAAGAAAAATAAGCCAACACTTCTCTTTTAGAAGGGGCTCTAATTTCTGCCTGTTTAAGAAAAAACAGACCTCTGTCCAGATTTTAAGGATTGTATTTTTGCTAATTTTGCTACTTTCCGACTTCCTTTTGTTTTATAAAATAGGCTTCAGTAAAGTGCAGTTACATGCATTTAAATATGTCAGCTACTTAATGTGCAACTGGACAACCACATGCCCTTCTGCATTCCCACCTCTGCTTTTTAATTCCCAGTCACTTTTTCAGGTGTTTGTGGAACAAACTCTGCTATGTTCAGAAACCAGTCGTGACCAATAAAAACAGTAAGTGATGCAGCCCTTTTTTACAGCTGATTGTGTGAATTTAAGAGATCCCACTTCAAAGAAAAAAAAAAATTAATAAATGCTTGGGGAACATACTGTACTTATTTATTTGACACTAAAACCTAGAATTCCTTTCCAAACCTGGCAAGTGGCAGATAGTCCTTATCTTTTCTTTCTTTCCATATTGCTATCAGCAATATAGTGCAGGGTAGGGTGCAGTGCAGGGTACAGCGCAGGAAAAGTCAACTTCTGAAAGACAAACAGTTATTTCCATGCCCATTTTTTTCCCCACATTACAGAAAGTTCTGCAATATTGACAGCCCTCATGGGCCAAACAGGGTCCACACCTAGCACCAATATCACTGCCATCAGCAGTTAGCAAGTCGTAGGGGTTTTTAATGAAATTTTTAAAAAAGTAAAAAATTGAAAAGAGTTGCTGAAGGAGAAATTCAAACTCATTGTCAGGTTAGACTGCATCTCCTCTTAGAAAAATCCTTTAATAGGAAAGGAAGTGTCAGCAATTGGATAGCAGTCCCCTCTTCAACCTAGTACTACTGAAATCCTCAAGGCAATAACATCATCTCAGCGGAATAACATTTACTTGAGTCAGCTATTAAACCAACTGCACCAGTGTGAAAAACTTAAGAACTCTATGCATCAGCCATCTATCAGCATGCTTTAAAAATTTACCTTGCTGACTGACTTACTTTTTCTGGGCTGTTTTTTTGATGCATATGAAGCTAAAACACCTGAAGGAAGGGTCCGATAAGCACAGGAGCCAACACATAAGGCTGGGGGATACAAGAGATCTTTGGGCAGGGTGGAAGGAAACAGTGCTGAAGAGTATCATTACCCTGCATTTTCAGAAGCAGCTGATGTAACACAACAGCTTATTGCAACAGCTGGAGGAGGACATAATTCTCTCTGTCCCCAGCTCCTGGCCATGCCCTTCTCTCATATCAGGCCTTAGAGGACCTCTGCCTCTCCACTACAAGCCAAACCTGCTGCTTTAGTGAGCTGAATTGCCCCATAGGAGGGTGCAAGTACCAGAACCAGTGCAAGAAAGATCTAGGCACACAGGTCGATCAGAGTCAAGGCTCCAGTTATCCAAACTGGAAGAGGCTTACATATGTATTTGAACTGCAGAGCGAAGTTTCCCTGGGAAATCTGGGGGCTCATGGGGCAATGTCCTTTATGAATTCCCAAACAGAAAGCACAAAAGAGCTTTAGATAAACAGAGAAGTGAGTACTTATTACATAAGAACATGGTGTTAATTGCAAATTTAAGGATGGCTTTTAATTTAGGACTGACTGCATTTTGCATTCAGAGTTCAAGCACATCTCAAGCCCCTCAGTAGAATACCCCATTGACTCATGCGGTTTTCAGCAGGTGTCAAATGCATTTAACTACCAATGCCTATGTTTCAGCTAATGGTGGTGCTGCTGCTGAGTTATCCTTTGAAAACCATCTGGACAGGCTTCTGTGTGACCTGGTCTAGGGAATTCTGCTGTGGCAGGGAGGTTGGACCAGATGATCTTTTGAGGTCACTTCCAGCTCCTAACATTCTGTGAAATAAGAAATGTGCTAATGGGACTATACAGCCAAATGTTAAGGGAAAGATTGGGGTGGCAGGAGCACCCCAAATATAGGGGTGTGGTATTGCAGCAAGTCACCATGCCTCAGGAAGTCACATTTTAAATTCCTGGAGAGCAAAAAGAGAGAAACAATCTGCTACCCAGTAACACATGCCAACAGCACAGCAACAGCTGTTTAAATGTGTTCTCCTTGTCACTTTTGGAGTTTGAGCATTTTCAAATTTAAGCATGAAGTGTAAACAGCAACAAGATTCTGAGAAAACACCACCACTTTGAGAAAACCCAGCAGCTAAAGCAGGGAACTACTTTAGAAAAAAGATATAAAATGTCAACCTCATTTTGGCAAAGTCCTAGGAAAAGGTAAGAGAGAGCAGTTAAAAATCTAACACACCATTTGCTTTTTACTTTTAATCAGGTATAATAAATGTACATAACAGGATGCATCAGCATTTTTTGTTCATCTTTAGTATATGAAACAATAGGGAAAGTAGATCATGGTATGAGTGAGGTCAGAAGTACCAAGACTGGTTCAAAACATTTCAAAATGTCATGCTACAAGGATACTAAGGGAAGCTTTTAAAGCCATCATCAACAGGGCTTGGTTAACATCACAGCCAGAATCCACACTACACACAAGCTTGACATGGACTGAAGAAAGTAATTTTCCTCACAAGAATTTCAGCTGTGAAGACAGGTTAGCATGATGCCATTTTCTCTGATTTTTTCTCTGAGCTCATTGACCAGCCAAATTATTAGACAGTAAGTGCAAACTGCTGCACTACTTTCTCATGCTAAATTCATTTCTAGAAAGTGTATTAATAAGGCTGAAAGAGAGGCAGCAGCATTTGAAATATTAAAAACCGGTCTAGCACCAATCAACCCCCAAAGTCTAATTCTGTCTAATTCCATAACTGTGCTTTGGTGGATGCCTTTTGGGGAGCAGAGAAAAAAAAAAAAACAAGCAAAATTACAGTATACTGCAAGCCACAAATGCCTGACAAGCTAGATAAGTAAAAAAAACCTATTACCTGAATCTACGCACTGCTGAGATGCGAGTTCAGAGTAGCAATTTGAAAGACGAGGATAACATTCTACCCATTACAATGTTTATGAGAACGTCACACTCTAACATATTCGGGACCATATATTATCACAGTAACTGTGATAATTGTGTTTTGGAAAGCAGTCATCCAAAACAGTACACTGCCTTCTTGATCCTGCCAACAGTACAATAATATACCAACAACGCAGCATTGCGCCTCAGGACTATTTTTAATTGCCCTCAAATGAAAGGCCTCTTCTACAGTTCCAGTCAGCTGTGCTCATAAATTCTCCTCATCTCCCTCATAACAGAAACATGGTGAATGGTTACTCTCAAAGAAAAGCTTCATTTACACACCTCACCACAGGGATACAGGAATTAGAGTTTTTGCAGTGCTTTCAAGGCATAGCAAACTCTGGTTGGAAGTTTTGCCAGGCTAAAATCTGGATCTTATCTTTCTTCAGTACTTGGCAGGTGTTGTTAGCTGATCTAATTCTGCTCCTTCTGAAATCAGTGAAAACTACTTCCTGGGGATCACCAAAGCCAACATTAAATGCCTTGACAAAGCTCTGCACTGAGTGTACAACAACGTCAACTTCATTCTCAGGCAGATTCAGTTTCCCACCCTGTACGAGCATAAGACAGCCATTGTAAAAAACAAAAAACCAAAAAATCCAAACAAAAAAACCCCAACCAACCAACAACAACAAACCCACACACCCAGAACCAACCAACCAACAAAAAAAAAAAACCCAAACCTCCCCAAAACCAACCAACCAAACCCCCCTTATTTTAAATGTATTCAACTTTGCACCCTTTCCTTTTGTAAAGCAATTTCGATTTTGTAAACTAAATGCTTATTCTAATTCTGATATGCTTATAAAAGCGTAACAAACTGAAATGACAAAGACGACAAAATGTGATCTAATTTGTATGACTGCTTATTTACTGTTTTAGGATTCTGGAGAGTCTCAAACAGAATTAGAGAGCATTTAGTTTTAAAAATAAATTTCTTGACCTCAAAAATTGAAAAGTGATGTTCATGACTTCTAGGCAGGTACTTCTACAACTTCAAAATAGTCATTGGGAAGAATCACATAGCCTTTTCCTGCCAATATGTCTTTTTCTTTCTGAAACTGAACAATCTCTCTCAGTTTTTCAATTTGTCTTTCCTGACGCCGGCATCGCTGTTGTGCTGTCTTGAGCTTCTTCCGCAGTTTTTCAACTTGTTCCTCCAGCTGCTGAATTCTTTTTCGCTGATGAACTGTATCCTCTACAGTATAGTTGTGATCACAAAAAACAGCAAGATTGCTAGGGGTCTGAAGAGGAGGCATCAATAATCCAATACTTGGATCTACAAATCTGGCATCTATTTGAGACAAATGAAAAGAGGCAGTTGATGGAGATGGCGGTAGTACTGGAGCAGCTGCTGCTGCTGTTGTTGTTGCTGCTGCTGATGGTGGTGGAGGTGGCAGATCTTCTGGCTGTTCTGCAAATTCTTCAGGCTAGAATCAAGAGGGAAAAAAAAAAGAGTACATTTTTATGCTTAACACTATTTACAACACAACTCCCTTACTACAGCCCCAGAATAAGAACAAGGATTGAAATTAATAAAGTAAACTTTAGAGCCTACATTTTCAAAACTGACAAAAGACTTCTGGGCCTGTTTGGTCTGCCTTCTCAACTGGAGATATTTTTAAGCAGCTTTGTTTTCAGAGCTCTTTGAAACTCAAATCCTTAAGGTCTCAAATAAATCAAAAACTGAAGAACATAGCCATTTGATCTAAGTGTTCACTTGACAATAATACATATTCACAACTAGCAAAGAAGTAAGATAGGTTGTAGTTCCACAAATAGTTCAGCTGACCTAACAAATCAGCACTGCTACCCCATTGCCCTTTGTCCCTTCTTTTTGCTGCATCTTAACATTATACACTTTGAATATATCAGCTAGCTTAATAAAAAAACAGCAGAAGCAAACAATCTTCTGCTGAGGAAGAATAAGGGTCACCTACTGAGATGGCTGATAAGCTGGCAGAGCAGAGAGGTAGACACAGCAAGGTTTGCCTCTCAAGAACTGGAAGGGACTGTATCACTGGTTTTGAGCTGCAGTATAAGGGTTTAGTTTCAAGAGACATGATGAACCAAAGTACACAGCTCTTCAACAACTCACTGGTATTTACTCTTTGCTCAAACATAGTAAATTGCTAAGATTACAGATTGCTATTTGCTCTCCCACCATCACTGCAGAAATCTTCTGTCCTTTTTATTAAAAGTCAAGGCAACGCAACACAATGTATAACCTCCACCTGCACTGTTGTGTGGAAGGAGTGAAAAAAAGACTGCACAGCTGGCAGATGGGATGGAGAAGGTAGAAGCATGATTCTTCCTTCTGGCAGCAGCAGACTATCAATTGGCTCAACTCCACACAAAACAGCAGTCTTTATCATACTGCTCTTGATGGGTTCTCTCACCACTTGAGTATAGGCTTGAGGAGAGAATAAAATTCTTTCTGCCCCAAAGGAACATAGTATAATTCAGGAATACTTTTGTGCACATAACAATAAAAAACAAACCGTTTAAACAAAAAAGCTTGTATATTCCTTGTCTAAAAGAAAGTCTGAGACGTTCTCAGTGAAAGAGGCACTGAACCAATTTTCTAACTACCCATGTCTTGCCAATATTATTACTACACAGAAAAGCATTAAGACAGGGACAATGCTGACTACAAACGCAGCTGACAATCCTCATTATCTAAACACCAAGCTAGTCAGATATGAAGGTCACGTCATTAACTTTCTTGACTTAACATGCAAACAAGCTAGTATTTGATACTGAAGTGCCTAGATATCCCTCTTGTACAAACTACAACACCTTGCAGACAGTAACTGAGAACGCAGTTTTGTGATTGATGTTGAAGGAAAGTCAAATATTATTGATTACTTTAAATTAGTCAGCTACCACTCTTCTTTCTCAATTATCAGAAATCACTGCTAATAATGCACATATCTAACTCACATAAAAATATTCTACAAAGTTTGACCCCATCACATATCCCTTTCAAACTTCTCTACTAAAATGCAAAGATGTAATTGGCAAAGAAAAATTCACCCTCAGTAGAAGCACAAGCAAAAATCAGATTGTTGCAAGACAGCTGAATTCACACAGAGACTTCTATTTCCAGCTTACCCAGCAAATGCTACCTCTATAAATATGTTACTACTGTAATAACGTATCATGGAGAATAGATTGCTGATATCACTGACACATCATACGTAAATTCTTATTACCTCTTACAGCCAATAAAATGATTGTCCTAAGACACCAGAAAAAAAGAAGTATTTCAAACCACATAATGCAAAAGACAAAAAGCTGTATTTAAAAATCAGTATGGATTCAATTTCAAAACAACCACTGCTATTCTTTGCTACTATATTGATTCCTGAAGATACATGGCTACTCATTTAAAAGTGCTGTGAGACAAACAGGAATAGCACTAAATCCTTCTCCATAATTAAAAGGCACTCTTTTGTGGGTTTGTAGATCCAGGCATGAAAATGAAATGGGTAATGTGGCTCACCATTCATCCTGCTGCACCAGTCAGACTTTTGCAGATTACCATATACATTCATTCAGCTTTCAGACTATAAAAAGTTTTGCAACTATTTTACACATGACAAAGAAAATGTGTGTTGTACAGACAGCAGAGAATTATAATCAATCAAAAACCCTAACATAGCCATATTTACCTGGAAAATGTCCTTCTGTATATACCTTCTGTTTATATTCTCTGTTATTAACCACTTTCTTTTTTCAAATACATTCCTTTTTTTCCCCGCATCAAATCCAATATTCTACATATACAGAAAACCCAAACATGCAAAAGTCCCCGTTTTCCTCTGGTCATCCCATTACAGTCTTTCACCCTCTAGATCTATTATATCTATTCTCCCACTCCCTCTACAGCAGAGTAGGAAGAGATCGAATATTTTATAACCTTTACAGGAGTAAAGCAATCTTTTCCATTCTTGTCTGGTAGTTACTACATCAAGAAGGAAGAACTCATAATACACTTCCATCTCATGTTAAGCTGCTTCAGCAGCACAGTGAAAGGAACAACGCATCTCACTGGAGAATACCATCATAAGATCAGAGACAGAAGTCAGCCACCAGTCTGGCTTATGAACACAAGGCAACTGTTAAGAGAAGACAGAGATGGATAGAGGACAGACGCAGCTATCATTCTGCCTCTCTGTTTCCATCTCACTTTAACTCTGCAAAGCCAGAGGAGAGAACGCTTTAGAGAGTTAAGTTTCAGAACTAAGGTGCCTCATCTTTTCAGTGTAGCCACCAGACAGTGTGGAAGAGGCTCTCTAAAATTCAAAATATGTCACAAATACAGTACAATAACTAAACTATGCAAGCAATACTTTCTTACTTTGGTGCCATTCCATTTAACTCAGCACAAAGTTTTTTCCAAAGTTACACTACTCATGCTTCTGAGTAGTGCACAGAAGCAAGTCAGAGCTACTGCACATCTGTACAACGCTCTAGAGCCTCAGACAGCCTACAATTTTACCCGTCAAAACAAGTAAGAACGGCTGTCGGACCTGTTTTGGTCACCACGGCCCTCCACTTAGCTCCAGGTGCACATGCTCAGCCAAGTATCCTTCACAACCTGCATCTTCTCCTCAATGCTTGCTACATCAAGCCCTGCTAGACTAATACAAGCAAAATACATGCATCACAGTATCTTAAACTACGAGTGCTTCAGGTTTACCTTTTCAGTGGGTTCAGTATAACAAAATATTGTGGGCACAGCATTTTCTTTCAGAAGCTTGTTGTTGCACTCCCTTTTAAAGCAATCGGGAGTAAAATGTTCTGAACAAATGCTGCTATACTTGGTTGGCTTGAAGTTTTTCCGTTTAACAGCAGCTTCCCATTTCTTGCAAAGATCAGGTCTTGTAAGAGGAAACCTGTAATTAAAAAGTCCTTTCAGCTTTTCAGGAAAGCTTTTTAACACGGGGTCGGGTTACAGCTAAGCACTGCTGTCACTGACCGCGCGTTCGCTCGGTTTTTCCCCTGATGGGCTCATCTTCGAAGCCCAACTCCTCCTGCCGGCCTAAACCTCGCACACGGGCTGGGGGTCTCTGTCCTCTGAAACCCACGGAGCTGACCCCATCTTCCTGAAAAAGGCAGCAAAAAGAGTACTGCCCGGCCGACTTTTTCCAGAAACCCGAAGGGACTGGCAAGTCGAGGCTCTCGAGACCGTGAGGCTCCTTCTCAGCGGCCGCGGGAAACCACCGCACCCTGGCCCCAACCGAAAACGTACCCGCGCAACTACCCCCGATCTCCCCACAGTCCGTTCGCCCCCGATCCCACCCCTCTGGGCGGGAGCCTGCGACACGGCAGCAGCCCCGCCTTCATCGCGGCCCGGCCCGGCCCCGCCCCCGCCGCCTGCGCTCACTTGTGGAAGGAGATAGGCTTCTCTTTGTCGTATCGGTTCCGGCAGCGGTAGGCGGAACATGATTGCACCATCGTTCCTCCGCCGCGGCCCAGCGTCAGGGAGACAAGATTCTGGGCACCGTTAACTCACGGCTAAGCGCCCATCCTCCCCCCGCCCTCCCACCAGTGACCCTCCGAAAGGAACAGAAACGAAACACGGCCTCTCCCAACTCCAAGATGGCGGCGCCAGCTTCAGCGCTACTCTCGCGGTAACAGCACTCGCAGCTCTCGCCCATTGGCGGGTCTCCATGCAGTGGCGGAGCCTCTCCCGTGGGCCCTCCAATCAGGCTTCGCCTGCGAACACAAGGCGAGGTTCCCCCCACTCCGCCCCCTTTCGCTCTGCCGTACCTTGCCAGCTCCCGTTCCACCCCCCGCTACCATATGTGGGCAGCGGTGTCCCCGTGCCTGCCTGATCCGTGAAGGGCTTCCGCGGGGCTCAGCAGAGTGGTGGCCGGCTTGGCCTGCGCGGACGCGGGCGCCCGGGAGCGGCGACGGAGGGGACCGGGCCTCACCTAGGGCCAAGGACTGCAGAAGGCCGGTGGGAGATATGCCTACCGCTGCGGCTGTGCCTGCAGGGAGGAAGACCCGTGCGGGGGCTCTGGCCGGGGATGCTTACACCGCGCGGCAGGCAGCCCTGCAGGCAAGCGGGCAGGCGTGCACAACGCGGTTGTCAAGGATGCAGGAAGTTAGCTCTGTGAGCCTCAGAGGGTTTCTAAGCAGCCTTCAACTAAAATAGCGAGGGGAGGAAAGAAGAAAACAACAAGCCACACTGACATAACACACAGTTGCATTAAGGATGTGTAAAACAACTGTTTCACTCACTGAAACTTGGCTTGCTGGTATGTGGGCAAATACTAGATGGTAATCTAAATAAATCAATCTGTCAGGCAGGCAGCTTCTGCATTATTCTGTTCTGTAGGCTCACCTTCCAATACTAAGTAAAACCATACTATAGAACTGACCAACAGGTCTTGTCAGAGGACTGATAAAGAGACCTACTTTTACTGTCGTCTCTGTAACATACCATATCTAGAATTTCTGACAGCGACCCCAGAGCCAAGTGAACCTTCTTCCCAGCTTTTTCTCAGTCCCCACCCAGGACCACATTTTCTCCCCAATCTACATTCTCTCTCAATGCTTGCTTCGTAATGGAAAGAAGAAAAGCTGTACTGAGTTTAGCCTGGAGGCCGTGGGTTCTCTGCCTAGGCAGGCCTCTTTGCCTAGCTGTAGAGATGGTACTGGTTGCTGCTACTTGCTCGCCTAGGAATACAACAGGAAAAGCCCATACAGGAAGCAGCTGCAGCAATGCTTCCACAAGCTGTTTGCATTAACTGTTTTCAGTACTCGATGTTGCTGCTTTGCTCCTCTGCTGCTAGGTCAGCCAATAGACATGGAAAGAAAAATAAGCTGTTTCTAGCATCACCTTCCTCACCAAGAAAGACATGCTTCCTCCTTTTCTATCCAAGCAAATGCCTCTAGTCCTGGCTTTTTGCCTGATGGCTTTCTTCTCACTAGAGTCCTGCTGCTGCCAGTTTTCTGGGCAGCAATTCTGCCACAGCCTTAGGGAGCAGCAGAACAGGACTGCCCCATGGGAAGATAACTTGGGGGTGCCTGGAGCCAAGGTGGTGGGTGAAGCTACAGCCTTCGCAGAGTTCTGCAGCACCTGAGCTGGATGAGCAGATCAGGCACCAGTGGCTGGACCCACTAACACACCCAGAAAAGGCAAGGTGATGAACCGGGTACAAGGTCCACCCAGAGAGCCCAGGCAGCAGCAGGAGATGGTTCCAGGAACAAAACTGGAAACACAGGTCCAAGGTCCACTGAGGTGATGGGGGTGGAGAGAGTAACACCTGTGATGTAGCTGTGCATGGACTGAAGGCCCTGGGCTGAGCTAAAATTGAGCTCCTGCCCAATGTGCAGACTTTGTAGTTGAGGGCCCCACAGTCATTGAGTCAAGATCATCAAGGCCTTACTTAGTTAATGTCCTTAGACTCTGGTTCTCCTATGATCTGAAGTGGCATGTCTGGGGCAAAGTCCATCCTAACTTGACACCAGTGTCTCTGCCTCCTACCCCACTCCTGGTTTTGGAGTGAATCTAAGCACAGTGGAGGTACTGCAGCCATGCACATGCTGGAGCTAGAGCAGAGCAGTGGTGCTACACTGTGCAAGAAGAGGCACTTGGTCTCAGTGTGCAGGGAGGAAAATGGCTGGGGAGAAAGCATGAGAAGCATGCATGAGAAGGGAGACACCTAACTAAGGGGATGCTGATGGATCCCAGCACGGATGGGGAAAACTGGTCAATGTGTAGGTAAGCCACAGAGGCCTTCAGTCAGCAAGTCAACTTAAAAAGAGCTTTTAACAGCTCTATTAGGATCGCATTTGAATCCCCAAAAGAAGGGATTTTTAAAAGACTGGGCAGAAAGCAATTTCCTAATCCCATAAAAATTTCATAGACTTGGAGAGAGGCAGGGTGAATTGTCTCAAGTAAAGCTAACAAATACCACGCCCAAGCTGAAGAACAGAGTACTTACACATATCAGTAGCATTGAAAATATGTCTTAAACTGTTCAAACTGTTTCTCTAAACTTTCAAAAGCTATGTTGGATACATCTCCTACTTGCAAGAGACTTCTGCTTTGACAAGTTGGCGTGTTTCCCAATGGCCGAGCATTTCCTCAGCAGACTTCCTAACCTGCATGGTCAGGTAGCATTAACCTTCCCCACCTGCACTACCCTCTGGCCCTGTGTCACGGACTCAATGCGGGTGTGTCAAGGGTCAATGACACACTCCCTTTTATCCCCTCTTCCTCCCCACCACAGAAGGGAAAGGGGATAAGAGAGAGACAGAGAGACTTGTGAATTGGAAAATAAAACTACTTTAATACAATAATAATGATAAATGAAATATATGCAAAACCCAATACCAAACCCAAATAGCCCTTGATGGTAACTACATCATCACTGATACTGCGGCAGAAGGCCTCAGCAGCTGATGAGTCAGGGTCAGCGGCTGGATCCTGGTACTGGATGCAGGAACTTAGGGATCACCGAAGCGCAGGACAAAAGGAAGTAAGAAGGGAGAACAATCTAGCAATCCAGCAACCTAGCAATCAAGAATAATCTCTAGCAAGGGGGAACTCGCCCCCAGTTTATATATTGAATATGATGTATATGGGATGGAATACTCTAGTTGGTCAGTTTAGGGCCACCTGTCCTGTCTGCTCCTCCCTGAAGATGCAGCCTTTTACCCTACACCCCTAACATGAGACAATGAAGTGACCTTGCTTTGCATACCAACCCCTGGTAGGAAATCTTAACATTAGGCCTTATTACTGCTAGAAGCAGGTAGTGTCTACGAAAACATACTGTTGGTTTCAGAAAGTGCAGTTTCTCCGAGGAGTTTTAACTGAAAAGTAAAATCTCTGAACAGAAGTCTTTCTGTTCTAAACGAACCAGGAAAGGGTGCATCTGTCCGCAGCACGCGTGAGCCTTGCTCACTTTCCTCCAGCAAGACGTGTGTCATAGCTGGAGCATCCCCTGGGAGATGCCCACGGGGAAGACCTTGGTCCCAGCCGAAGCCCCTGGCAGCACCTCTTCTCCCGTACCACAGCCGCGGGGTGAGTTTTCGGAAGGAAACAGCGCAAATTCCCCACTACAGCAACACTGGCCGCCGCGGTGCGAAGTACTCTCGCGCAACCCTAGCGGGCGGGGAAAAGACCGCGAGGACCGGCTGCGGCGGCGGGGCGGGCAGTCCGTGGGGCTGGGGCGTGGCGTGGGACTGGCGGAGCCGAGAGGCGGCTCAATCCCCGCTGCTAGCTGAGGGAGGGCGGCCTGGTGGCCCACTCTGTGTCGCACCGCGGCTGCCGCTGCCATCGCTGCCGGCCGGCGAGGGCAGCAGCATGAGCGGCGGACGTAGCGGGCGATCCGCCGTGAAGATGGAGGCGCCGTTTTATCCCGAGGAAGGACTGGAGTTGCTACCCGACTTCGTGCCGCTGCCGGGTTTTGGTACCGCCGGTGGACCCGGAACCGATGCGGCGGCGGCAGCGGGGCAGAAGCTGCTGCTGGGCGCCGGGAAAAAGCGGGACCTGGCGGCCGCCGCCCCCCCGCAGCTACCGGGGNACAAGCAAAACCAGCTTCTATCGGCGCCGCCTCCGCCGCCTCTTTCCACCCCGGGACCCTGCTGCACCGTCCGTCCGGGGCCGCCGGGTGCCGCCGCCGCCGACCCGCCGGCCGTCTACACCAATTTGAGCGGCTTCAACCCCGCGGGGCCACTTAGCCCCTCGGGCAGCGCCTACCCTACCGCCTCCGCTCCGCCGCCGCCGCCAGGCCTGGCCTTCGGGACGGCGGGTCTGGGGAGCGGTCGGCTTCCTCCGGTGCGGTCCCTGGAGGAGCCGCAGACGGTTCCCGAGGTGCCGCCGTCAGCAGGCGGGGAGGGCGGCAGCAGCGCACCGACACCGCCGTCGTTGTCGCCGCTCGACGCGGAGAGCCAGGAGCGGCTGAAGGCGGAGCGCAAGCGGCTGCGGAATCGCATCGCCGCCTCCAAGTGCCGCCGGCGGAAGCTGGAGCGCATCGCCCGGCTGGAGGAGAAGGTGAAGGCGCTCAAAGGGCAGAACGCTGAGCTGGCCGCCACCGCCAACCTCCTCCGCGCCCAGGTCACCCAGCTGCAGGGCCGCGTCCGCAGCCACCTGTCCTCCGGGTGCCACATCAACGCCACTGGGCATCCTCCGCCTGCCGCCGCCCAGCCCCGGGAGGTACCCCGTGAGGCGGCCGCCCCGCCGGAGACCAGCGCCTGCTGAGGCGGGAGGCTTCGCTCGCAGCCGGCCCCGGGCGCGCGGAGGCATCACGTTTCCGAGGAGCTCGACCGCCGCCACTCCTCTGTCGTTATTGTTATTAATTATTATTATTTATTTGCGCCCGGAAAAGGCAGTTTCTGAAGCCAGGTGTTGCTAAGCGTTTCTTGAGGTCTGTCGATGATGCACTCAGCAGCGAGGGTCTCCATGGGTGGTTTTGGGGCAGGTGGTTGGGTTTTTTCGGAGAAGTACTTGAGGTCTGTAGAGATTTCGGAAATTAAGGAAATAACTGTTTACAGAAAGATTCAACTTTATTTTCATGGGGGATATAAAAAGTGTGTTTCCTAATACACCTTACTGAACTGTATAGCAATGGATAAGCTTTTCAAACTTAAAAAGAAGCCAGAATCGTACCCTTTTGAAAAGATGTACTTGTATATATATATTTAAAACATAAGATGGCTATGTATATTTTCTTGTTATTGATAAAGAACTTTTTTTAAAATACTGTCTTTCTCTAGAGCTTTAATTTGCCATTGAGAGTTAAGACAACTATATGGGTGCTGTTGCACTTGCACGGCTTCAGTTTTAAAATAGAAGTCTGGAGGGAAATGATTTTTGTGGTAAATCTTAAGCAGGAAGAAATGCATTGCTGATTTAGTCATATGAAAACTTTTCTAAACTGTGCGCTCCATATTTCTTGTGCCAGTGCAAACCTGGGGCATTGATAGTTATTTGTTGAAACTTGAACACTTCTGGATGTTGCCTAGACCTTATTTTTCTAGATGAACACATATGCGGACAAAACTGTTACCTTGGCAAGAAGAGCTTTACTTTTATTTCCTTCACTGTGTACATTCCAGTAGTGTTTGCTCTTTATGTAGTATAGTAACAATTCAGTGCTATACAGAAAAGGGCTGAGATTTGGGTTGGGTTAGCTGTAGAGGTGGCAATTCTATCATATTCTGCTTGAATAAATGGCAGAAGTATTGTGGAGAATTAGGTTTATTTTTCAGTAAAATCTGTGTATCTTGCTTCTTGGTCTGCTTTGCTCTAATGAAGGTTTCTGCAATACTCTAGAGACAGAAAGTGCTGGAATCTGTAATTTTTTTCTGATTGGGAGGAATTGGTGTGGTTTATTTGTTTGTCAAGATTTTACTAGTTGAAGAGAATAGCAAAGGAGATATTTCCTCTAATTAGACATAATCCTCAATAAGTTTTTGAAAGATTTAGATCCCTTGCTTAGTTCTGCTGCCTACCTTGCATCTGCTGCACCTGTATATTTTGAGCATTGCCCCTGTCGCAGCACTTCTGAGCCCTGTGGATTGGTGGCGTGGGAAGGGTCTGTTGGCATGTGACTGTCACCCCTCCAGAAGCCCCCTCAGTTCAGGGGCTGCAGGCCAGGCCTCTTGCTCTGGGAGGGCACAGCTTGTCCTGAGCAGATCCAGCTGCAGAAGAGGGTCCGCTCCCCTTTTTGAAACTATGCTAAAAACTCTGCTTGAACTCGAGGTAAAACTTACATGGGGATATGTGTCTGTGCCAGCTGGTAAAAATAGGGAGTTGTATGAGGAGCCAAGGGGGCATAGACATTGTTCTGTGTACAAGCCATTGCCCAGATCTACTGAACCCACTCAGGAGCTGTTAAACATCTCTTACTTCTTCTAAGGTTATATTTAATGCTTTGAAATTCAGAAGGAATAGGATAGACTCACAGTTTTTCATGCTTTTATTGGGGATATGTGAGTGCTGTCTGTTCAGAAAGTTGAGCTGTATCAGTCAAATGTGTGACATTTTTGTTTTAGTCCATAGTAATTCCTGGCACATTTGTGAAAATGACATGACAGTGCATATGTTATGTTATTGTAGCTGAGATGCTCTGAGGATATTTCTCTTCTTAATGCATATGCAAATTAGGTAGAAGCCATATTAGTCATTGTATAGCTATTTAATCATGTCACCAGAGCCTTTTTAGGTGGTTGAAATTATTGCCTGGAACAGTACCTTCTGCTGTTAGAAATACTAATGAACTGATAAAAAATTAGTTTGATCTTAACACAAGTTTAAAGACTTCTTAATAGCATTCTGGACTGAAGAGCATACAATTTGTAGCATTGCCTGTTATATAATAGCTGGGTGGAAAATAACTGGTTTTTGCAATCTGGCAGACATCACCTATCTGCAAAGATGCTGCAAGACTGAAGAAACTGATTAAGACTTTCCCACCCACACTCGCTTAAGATGATTTCCCTAGAGAGAGAGGTAGTGCTCCCTAGTATATACATTGATATGAGATACACATAGTAAAGCTAAGTATGGTGAAGTGGGGTTTTTTTTAAGGAGTCCCGGGAAAATTTGTGAAAATTACGTGGCTGCACAATGCTGTTTCAGTTCTTTTATTTCCATATGACTGTTGGGCTAGGTAAAGATCTTGTGGTAGGACACAGGACAGTGATAAATGCAACTGTATAGTACTCATTCTTTACTTATTTTGTAATTTCTGGTCAGAATAAATTAGCAATGTCCAAGGTGAAGTGGGAGATACATAAGACACAAGAAATCAGTGCAGTTCCCCTTCTCAGCCAAGGGCAGGGCTGTAGTGAGCTATAATGAGCATAATGGCTATAACCTGGCAGGATTATCATGAGCTTACCCTTTTCAGCATGTTAGTATTAAAGCTGGAATCCACCATGTTACCCATTTGAATTTTCCACAAGAGCAATCTTGTGTCCAGCCTCTCATGCTGTAACTTCTTTAATAGCCTACTTTATGTTCTCACTGACATCTGTTAGGTGGTAGAAGTGCTGACAGACCAGTTCTGTTATGCTGATGACTGGCAAGAGGTTGCTGGTGAGGCTTGTAGCTCCAGCTCTCTGCCCAAAGCTACTGTTCTGGTAATAGAGTTATCCAAAAGAAATGTGTTTTCTGCAGAGTAACATTACCCTCATAAATGCTTTCTTTTATCTGGTATTTAAGCTAAGATACAGGATCTAAGACTGATTTGACCAAAATCTGAGAGTAGTATTAAGTGGTTGGTTGTTGGTTTTTTGTTGTTTATTTTTTTTCCCCTACAAATTCTGCTAGAGGTTGCTGCACCTGTAGCAGAGATAGGAATGGATAGCCTAAGCACCTAACAGTTTAAACCAACATATCAAGACTCATGAGTGTTTGCCTGCTACAGCCATCAGGCTTGATAGTTACTGTCTTCTAAAATTTATCAGTACTCTTTGACCCCTGCAGTATTCCTAAATCTTTAAATATGGCTTCTTTATTTTGTCCTACCTTTTCTTCTTCAGTTCGTTGCAACATTTTTTATATGTGTTTCTTTTAGGTTTTGATTTTCTACCTAAAACTTTGGTCACTGTGAGATAGATACTGGGCAAAAATTTTCCGAACTGTTTGTATGATTTGCATCAATGTAGCTCATTTCCAGTATCTCCAGGCAAGTTGTCTGTGTGTCACTATTAAAAAAAATATATTTAGGAAGTCTATATTCAGTGGAACCTCAGCACTTCCTAGCATTTTTCTTCATCCTTCAAAACTGTACTATGTTTTGTTACATTTGTGCACACTGTTCTCTAGTCCTTAGAAAGATTCTCACTGTGTGACTTGATTTTACGGGCTTCTCTCATGCCCTTCTGATCTGGTTTTGCATTCCAGGTGCGAACCATGACAAATAAACATCCCTCTGTGTTCCTTTGCCTTAGGTGTAATCTCTGCTCTGGAGACTATGTAGTACCATATTTTGTCCATTTTAGTTGGTGGATACTTGCTCCTGTGCACATCTCACTTGCTGCTCATGAGCAGATTCTGAATGCGCTTGAACTGATGTCTTGATCTAGATATGAAGTGCCTTCGTATTTAGGTGCTACAAAAAAAGAGTTTGCTTCATAAATGACTTTCATTTCTTTGAATTGTTATCGGATCTTTTATATCTTGAGGAGTAGGAGGAGGAGTGCATGTGGTGAGGAAAGTTTTTTTCACCCCTTTCTTGGGCAGAGGGAGGAGCTCCCATGAGATCTGCCACTGCTTGCTCTGAGTGCAGGTGAAGTAGTCTGCTACTACTGATTCAAGTGATGTCATTACTAGAAGAGTTGATTGGTTTGCTCCTCAGTGTAGAACAGGTAGTGAAATCTGTCAGTATCACAAAGTGTCTATACAGACCCTGCTGGTTGATGAATGGTTCTTACAACTTGCACTGTGACTCCAGGTCCAGCACATTTGGCAGGCTTAGGGAAATTGCCAAAACACGAGTACTTTGCATAGTTTGAAAAGTATAGGTGTTCAGGAGTGATAGGCCCTGATTACCTAAAGGAGTGATTCTGGTGGTGGTGGTGCCATTTTTGTCATGAGGCTTTGTCTTGTAAAAAGTGAGTACCTCAAAGGTTTTGGGCTTGTCACTGCTTGTCATAAGTCACAACTAACTGTCATGCAGTGTTCGAAAAGGTGGCCCTACTACAGTTCTCTGTTACCTTGTTTCATTTTTATGTTATTACTGATGGAAGAGTTATGAGGCATCCTTTTTTTTTTTTTATTTAAGTATCTGACTGTGTCTGTCTTGCAAACAAGTGGTCTCCCAAAGTTAAGTCCTGAGACATTCTGTAGTTTGCATATGTTAAAGTGGAAATGTTATTAAAATTATTGTATGGCGTTATTCAGTGGTATCTGAAGTAGAGATGCATGCTATGTCTGAATTACTAAGTGTGCTGAAAATAGTGACTTGGCTGCCATAACTTGAGTCTTGGCTATTTGAATCCAGTAGCTTCTTACGGAAAGTTTCTTTATATCTGAACTTAATATGCAAGAAAAAAACTCCAGCCATCTACCTGTAATGTAAGTCTTCTTCAGTGCATTTTGTGTCCTGCTTCTGGAGCGTAAGTTAAAAAAGTGATAACTTACATTTCTGTTTGTTCTTAATGTAGAGCTGTAACTGCTGCTGGGTAATTTTGCTTTTTCCTTACTTGATTCTCTTAAGTTTCTATGATTAGCCAGTAGACAAACTGGAGTATGACATATCTATGTACATACTTGATTTATACAAACACATTTTCCAGGTATTTTGTTTGTAGTTTAACTGAGAACGCGTATTGAAGAGTTCCTAGGCTGTTTTGACATTCTTCAGTCGCTTCATCTAATCAGCAGAAATCTGTCAGGGATTCACCCTTTTTAACATTTGGCAAGCCCTATAGGAGCAGAAAAAGCCTTGAGGAGAAAGCTTCCACAGTTCATAATAATCTTCCAAATGTTGACTAATCTTTCTAACGTAACAGTCACTTGTGGTGTGACTGCATGAGGGTTTACTGTACCTGTTACAGTATGATAAATACTCCGGTGACAAACTGCAGAATCTAAAATTTCTTATAAACTTGTTAATCTTGTTGCACATGGTGAAACTTTACTGTGAAGGTGTTTATGAATTAAATTTGAATTTGTGAAGACTTAGGACATTCCGGTACCTTACAGGTGACAAGTCTTTTAATTCTCAGTTACTGCTATACTGTGTTTCAAAGATTTCTCTCTTTTTTTCCCCATCTGTGAAGTAGCTTCCTGCTGTGAAACTCCCTTCATAATGGCTGGTAGTAACTCAGAGGCCATAACAGTAGCAACTTCTGCACAGTGATCGTGTTTGGCAAACTAAACCTATGTTTCTTAAAAACTGCAACAATGAATGCAGAAGAACCTGCTGTTGTCCTTATGCTGCTGAGGGAGTCTTGAAACATATACACATAATGCATAATGAGGGTGGCTTTCAGAGACATCTTACTGTTGATTTGCTACAGGCATTGATCCTTGCTGCTTGCTTTAGTCTGGAAGCAGTTATCCTAAGCTATTGCATACCAGAAGGTTTACTTTCTACATTAATACAGTCACAAACTGGATCTCTGCTTGGATGCTGAAACAGTCAACCAGCATGCCATGCTCTAGCTGTTTTCATATGACCCTATTGTGGAAATAGTGTCAGGAGAGGGAGGAAACCGGTCTAGGATTTGCATCTTCATGTCACTGTCATGTTTTGAAATGCAACTTTCTGTTAATTAGTCGTAACAAAAGTGTGTCACTCATGTAAAAGTGCTGTATCTTAGTCTTGTGCCTGCAAGGGACATGAGTTCTTGTGCTGGAGTTCTGCTTTGGGTCGTGCCTTCTCAACTCAGTGCCAACTACTGATACAGGAAAAGCCAGCAAATCCAAACTTTATGAGCAAATTCTTCTGAAGCAAATGATTACCTGCAAACACATGTCAAGGTGTTAAACACAAACACTAGCATGAATAGAGAAGGGCATAGCCAAATAGATGAACTGTGATTTTCTTAGCTGCAGTGGTACATGATGGGGCATCTTCATAGTCTTTGTTGTGGTTGAGTCCTCCCAGAAGAAAACTAATCTGTAATTCTGTGTCTGACTGCAAGGTGATTTTTTGATTTCCAGTCATTGGAAGACTGTCAGATCCTGCAATGCAAAATTAACACGTAAAGATTGTTATTTCAAAGTCATGTTTAGCTTTAATGTAATCTGAAGTGCTGCAGTTCTATGTAGTAATTTGCTGCAAAGCAAAGGGGAAGTTACTATAAATAATGTTTGTAAGGGAGTCACTCTAAATATTTACCTACTGTAATTTGCTTTTTCCTTCATTGTCAAAAGGTCTGTATCAATGGCACAACTAACTGTGAGTTGTGCTTTGCTCTGAGTTTCTACCACTTGTAGAAATGGTACACTGTCTGCAATAATTTAAGGAGTCTGTGTGCTGGCTAAATGGCTTTTCTGAGAGATTTGCCATTTCTGTAGGAGTGGTTTGGAGTGATGGTTGACTATGAAGCCTTGCTTGACACATGGACATAATAGATATGACCAGTTCACTGTGCACTAGTACACTGCTAGATTCTGATATTTAGAACACTGTCAATGAGACTTACTACTTATGTTACTTAACTGATTAAGAACTAGTTACAGGTGGAATTGTAAGCCTAAAATAAGTTCCACACGGTCTGGATCCTGTGTCACTGAGATCAGTATCAGACCCTCCATCCCATCCTAGGAAAAAACAAATCTTCATTTGTAGTCCTTGGTTTGGGTTTGCAGGTTTGGTTACTTTTCTAGATCAAGTCCTATTTTACTCTTCCCTTGAAATTTATTTAAATAAATTATAAAACCTTTCTGCTAACTATCTTGAAGCATCTCTTGCAACTTTCCCATTACAATCAGTGAGATTGTGCTGTTACTTCTGCCATAGATGGAGAAAGTTGTAGTTGTCAAAAGTCAGGCTTCTCACCGATTCCCTCTTAGACCACAGACTGAACATTTGAAAAATCCTAACTAATAGCTTGACCTCTATAGAACAGTTTTATACCTTTTTCTTGTTCTCTCCAGAAAGCTTCCTATCCGCCTGAGCTGTATGTGGCCTTTCTGCCCTACATGGATGATTATCTGTTAAGAATGGACAGTCTTAAAAAACAAGGCTTATAAAGACAGTCCTGTGGGTCATGCTGAGCATTTTGAATGATAACATACTGAGCTTGAGAACAAACATCTCTGTTTCATAAATCTCCAGATACTCTTGCAGTGCAGGACACAAGGAACATGGTGGCATAGAATAAAGTTAATGAACTGTTCCAGAGAGCATATTTAGGATATGCTTCTTTTTCCCTAGTAGCTGCTAGGGAAGGATACCAGTAGAAGATCATAGAATCATAGAATGTTAGGGGTTGGAAGGGACCTCAAGAGATCATTTAGTCCAACCTCAGAGTAAAGAAGTTTCTCCTTAAAATTTGCTCTGCTTAATGAATAGAACCAGAGGTTGAACTCTAGTGTTTTTTCCCAAGATTTCCATTTTGTAGTCTAGTATTCTTCATGGAAGGGTGACATAAATAGTTGGAAAATACTGACTACTGGAGTGTTAAATAATCTTCTTATTTATAATAGGTCACAAAAAGCTATGGCCATAAGTAACTAGGACATCTGTTTACAGTTTGCCAGAATGTCATTACCAGTCCAAACCATTTTATGCCAGTTAATAAAATGATAGCGTGATGTTTGAAAGTTTTTCTGGGCACAGTGAAACTGAAATCACAGCACAAGCTGGTAAATCTGTGGTATCTTTGTGGTATGATACCATTTTCCCAGGAAGCCAAAAGTATGTAATAAAGTCTACTTTTTTATTCTTTTCCCCATGATAATAATTAGACATGGTAGTTGGAGGAATCAGCATCAATAAGAAAAAACAAGGAATCTGAAGAAATACAATTCATCTCCAATACGGTATTTAATGGTAATATTTATTGCATGTTTAAGTGGAGAATTAAGATTGCTCTTCAGAATGCTTTTTAGCTTATTTTGTTCTGTTATTACTGCTTGAATGTCTTCTATACTTTTCTTCTTTGGAAACTTTGTCCCTCCCTGTTTGGCCTGATGACTGATAATTTCACTCTTTATTTATTTAAAACCATGGCAACCACCATACTGAAGTGTCATCAGGTAAAGTCCAGGTGTAAATGCTGTATGGTGGTACAAAGATTTGCTACTTAATGAAATGTGACCTGACAGCTACACCCTATCTTCCAATCATTTACTCTTCATTTCAAAGCTTTTCCATGTGGTGTTGCTCAACATGTTGCAAACCAAATTCTTGCAAGCTCTGAGCATTCTTCTGTATGTAACAGATTAGATGTTCAGGCTTCATTTTTTTTTCCTCCTCCCCTTCCCCTGAAAAAAAAATAAATCCCAAAGTCAGAACAAAAGACCTAACAGAAACAAATCTTGGAGAATTTTTACTTTGTTACAAAGTGTCATTTGTTAATTGCAGAGACAATTATCACAGTTGGGACACGTGAGCCATCCGCATAAAGGCTTGCACCAGTGATTTTGCTTTGGTTGTGCTTAGCTACTCTGTAGAGGACAAAGGGAAAGGAAAACATGTTGCAATATAGAATTGTGCAATTCCTGGCTTTCAGATAGAAAATGATGAGCAAGTCTGCATAGGCCTGTCACTCACCAAAATTTGGCCAGTGATTATTACCACTCCTGTTCTTCTTAATTAGGAATGGGTCTACTGGCTTCTTAAGGTCAAAAGGAGGGAAGGGCAGAGAACTTAGAGAGGACAGTACGAGGGGTGTTTTGCTGTGAAAGGTCCTGAGCTTCCTGGACCTTAAAGCTTAAGTTAGTCTTTTAGATTACCTCTAGTTCATGATATGTGAAGGTAATCCTCAGGCTCCCTGTGCAGGGTCTTAACCAAGAAGGGCAGCAGCTGAATAAATCTTGTTGGTGAAGTAGCTCTTCAGCTTTCTGTGTTTTTCAGTCTGTGGAGTTGCAGGACATTCCTCCAGGGCAGTTTCTCTTTTCTGCAGCCTGGCTTGTTCTTCCTTGCAGTTTCTGCCTACATCAAAAATCATTCTGAGGTTTGGGGGATCACACATGTGCGCTTGTTGTATGATGTTCATCATGGCTAATGCTGTATTACTCAAAATAAACCCCTTGAGAAAGAAGCAGCTCTGGACAGGCACAGACTGGGAAAGATTAAATCCATCATTCTTTGAGCAATATGTTTTTGCATCTGTTCAACAGAGCAATTGACTCTCATTACCTAAAAAGAGAGAGCTCGTAGGAAATAGGACCCAGCCATGCAAGCTCTCTGTAGTTCTCTGAACTTCTGTGATGAAGAAAAGGCTTAATGCCCTGCAGTACCATAAGCCTTGCAATGTTGTGGGCTGTGGCTGCTGTTAGGATCATGCAAGTCCTGTGGTCTTTGGGTTAACAATCATGCCACATGCTGATCAATGGACCAAAAGGATCTCCTGAAAAGCAGAAGCAGCCTCTCAGCAACTCTCAGCAACTGCCAGCATCCCCAAGCTTTCTTTTTGCCCAAAAGGAGAAGTGTGAGCAAACTGCCACTTCCTACAGCTCTCCAATCCAAACTGGTACTTCCCAGGCCTTTTGGGCATGGCACTGAAACTTTCCCTTTCAGGACAGCTGTTCAAACCAAAAGGTGGAGACAGGGCAATTCAGACTTGGCTTTGTTTTTCCAGCAGCTTACATGCAGCTATCTGGTGGCTGGTTGTCTGCATCCATCCTTTCCTGGGTTCTTGTAAGTTGGGTTTATGTGTACTTTCTTTTTCTGCCTTACTAAATTAGCTGGCACAGAGGAAGCCTCTGAGAAACCTTTTCAAAATCTCTGCTTCAAAAAGAATTTTTTAAAAATACAGTATTTAAATAGATTAAAAAAAAATAAACACAAAAAAGCCCCAAACAACAAACCAAAAGGTGGATTCTGTATGGATACAGAAATACTTCCCCTTTTTAAAAAGTCTGATTGGTTTTGAGAACTCTTCAAACAGATGTGCTAGCAAGGACATTGCACACAGAGGTAATAATAGTGAAACAAAATTCAGTAGCTACTAATTTGCTAATTCAGTAGCTGGATTTGGTCAGGAGAGGTTTGTCAGGGTCACTTCTGATAGCTATTTTTCTGATACGGTGGTATTTTTTTCTGTAAAGAAAAGCTACAGGGCTTAATATATAGACAACTGAGGATTATGTTCATTGTGATTTTTTAATGTTATTTTAAAAAATACGTAGTATTATATTCAAAATACTTATTTCTGAGACAAAGTGGATAATACTAGTTGGCATCTTGCACTTGATTCAATGTAAAACATTTTCTTAATTTAGTGATGTGTTTAGGAAGATACTGTAACTTATTGAATATACAACAGTGATAACTGTGTTTACAATAATTTTCCAATTCCTACTGTTTGGTGGTAGCCGACTTGTTTAAAAGGCACACTGTGATTGGCAATCTTGGAAAAATTAACTCAGTGCTGCTGCCAGTAAATGTAGGATGAGTACCATGGGTTTAAATGGCAACAGAATTATACTTCAAGCCTCTGTCTTAAGTACTTTGACTAAAAGGCGACTTGCCTTGTGCTTGTTTATGTATCCTTATGTGTAGTACATCAGTTAGAAATTTGTTAATGATTGATTTGTAACACTAGGACCAGTTACAGTGGGGTTTTTGTTTGTTTTTATTTGTTTCTGAACAGACAGACATTTTGGAATGTATAACATTGATCCTTGTGCTGGAATTGTTTACATGCAAAAAGGTATTTATGATTTTTTTGCACACTGCAATGTGCAATTTTGTACATGTGTTTTAAACTAAAGAGTTTATAAGGAAGATATTGTATGTACAGTACTTGGACATGAGTATCATTTCTTTGATATAAATATCTAGAGGAAAATTAAAATTGCTTTATATTCATATTTTGGGCTGTGTTTTTCATTATTTCAGCAACAAATTTAAAAGTCAGCTTAAGACATTGTAATTTTGTTGGAAAATCCAAGAAGAATTTGTTGATCTGGGCTTTTTTAAAATACATTTTTAAATCATGCTTAATATGCTGGTCTTTCAATTGTATCAACATTTTGAAGTTCAAGGAAGGAAGAATTTCTTTTAAAAATTCTGCTCTTCAGGATGACTTCTCTATATCCGAGAGCAGATGCAACTCAGAAACTAAACTTTTAAAAAAGAGCAAAAGAGAAGAGAAAGTTCAGCTTTGGTAACATCAGATTTCAGGGAATTACTTAGAAAAGCTGCCTGAAGTCATCAGTGCTGTAGGACAGGACTCACGCTGCCTGATTCTTGATTTTTCTGTTTTGGCAGAATGGTCAATGGTAAAATCTTTTTGCCGTTTAAACTGTTCTGAAGTCACATCTGGAGCAAATCTGTTGAATAAGACAACTTTTTCTTTCCTGTGGTCATTTTTATGCCCATTGCTACATCTTGACTTATTCCCAAAGGAGAGCTTCTCAGTAAACATTGTCACGTGCTAAAAACACTTCTGAAGTTCCAACTCCTAACATTCTGTGATTCTGTGAAGTTCCAGATGAAGGCTCCCCTGCTCTGGGAAGGCAGCCCTGCCTTCCAGATACATCCTTCCAAAACAAGTGATGAGGGGAAGAACTGAGTGCCAAGCCCCACAGAGAATTCTCTGAGGATGCCAAGTTCAAGCAAGAACTAGAAGCACGGCAGTGCTGGTGGCATTGGCTGTACCAGCTCACACCCCAGCACATGGCTGGACCCTGGCTTGTTCTCTAGAGGTGTTCCAGATCTGACACTGAAGCAATGATATGGGGACTGTTTTCTTCTGGTTTTAAGATACAATTACTATGATTTCAGAAGCACGCAAATAATTGTTGGGGGCGGGGGAGGGGAAAGAGGAAGCTGTGAATGCTCTGTTCAAGCTGTTGTATGTTGGCATTGATGGTTTATGAACACATAATCAGTTCTGTGTGGGATTACTGAAACTTCTAAATGTGTACCATGCCTCCTTCAGTACTCTGGAAGTTACTTGCTTTTTAATGTCCATGTTGTGCATGGCTGCAGGCTGTGTGTCACACATGCTAGTCAGACCACTCTTTGCAGATTTCCACTACATTCTAACACAGATTTCTTCCTGGGACAGTCTGTAGCACTCTTGAAGTAACCTTGATGCTTTGAATTAAATGCAGAAGGGAGGCATAACAACAAGACGGCAAGAGCTTTTAATGCTCTGAGAGATGCTTGAGGGTATTGTTGATAATTTTGGATGTCAGTTTGGATTTAAGAGCCTAGTTCCATACAGAAGTGTTTTGAATATGTGGTATAGGAACTGGTCTACTTATGCTCATTAAGCTTTCAGTTCTTCTGGCCTTGAGTGTCTCAAAGTGTTTTTTTAAGGAGTGCTCAGGGAGGAGATAGTTTAGAATGATTATGCTCTATTATTCATAGGGTGTGGAGTAAAAGCTGAGTTCTTTGCATTGGTTGAATAACCTGCAGGCTCATGTTAATTTTTTTTTTTTTTTGCATCTGAGGTGCTTCCTCTCTCCTCCCTCTCTGTAAACATGGCCCTTTCATGGCTTCCAAAAACAGTGTCCTAAGGTAGTAATTCAACAGGTCATCACTTTTTCCTGGCTGCTGCCGTTTTCTAGACTAAGTGAGGCAGAGACCCAATGGTGCTCTTACAGTCTACTATTTTATTTCTTTCAGACTGGGTGATTCAGGTTCTGGCATATGTCCTTCAGGTAGATCTGGCAATTGCATCAGTTGCCAGATGTCAAATAGCAGATCACATACAAAAGCCGTGAACCTCTCTCACTTGTCCTGATGTAGGCTGGTTACTTTCTGTTTCATCTATAGCTGGTGCATTAGAGTATTTTTTTAAATTTTCCCTTTCTTTAGTGTGATGTAGCAATGTGCAAGATATGACACACACACACAAGTTGCATTGAGTTTCACCCATCAACTCTGAAGTGAGGTCAGGAAGTGTAAATGACAAGATTTCAGCACATTTAGGCAGGTGTCTCATTATCTGAGCCATCCTGCTGAATCCAAAATGCGTTACCTTCATTATTCTTGCTGCAGCTCTCAAATGTCAGCCACAGGAAGACCTGCCAAAATGGAGGTGAGGAGGTAATGGCTGTAAATTGTGGCTGTGTCAGTTTGGATGGATGGAGGCTGTTTCCTATGGTTGGCCTGTGGTCTGCAAGTTGGGCAAGGCTGGAGGCCTGATTCCTGAAAGCCCAAGGTACAAAGGCCAGTCACAGTTCCTTGGATATGTGTCATAAACTATGATTTGACTGCTATGGGTAATGTTTCCTAATGATTGAGTTTTGGAGGGTATCTCAAAGCTCGTTCTTCAGGAATAAAGTAATATGGCACAAAAGGACACAACTAGGGCAGCCAGATCACATAATTTCTGACCATCTGCTTGCAGCTTTTACTAATCTGTGGGCACACTTGGAGTAATCAACTCTCTGGGCCGTACTGTTGTGTTAAATGCACTGCTGCTCTGCTTGGACCTGGCAGCTCCCATACAACTGTAGCCACAGTCACATCACCTGCAACACAGCAGCTCTGGACACTTGACTCCCTAAGCTAAATAATCCTAGGGTTAAATCCTTTGCTTAGATCATTGGTTGTTGTGTGGTTTTTGTTTGGTTGGTTGGTTTTGGTTTTTGGTTGGTGGGGTTTTTTTTGTTTCAACCAAGCAAGTTTTTTTTTCCTTTAGACCTGGTAGAGCAGTCTCTGCAGTTACCCTAGGGAGCTTGCTGCTTTTGGCAACAGGCAGGCAGGACAGCAAGTGCCTAGGTGGTTCACTGCCCTCAGCTGTGGGCCCAGCTGAAAGGAACATGAAACGGATTATTAGCTGCAACCATTATGTTTGTTACAGCCTCAGTGAGGGGCCTTAAGCAAATCTTAACTCTGAAAGAGGTTCCAGCTACCGATGGCCTGTGCTTTATAGCAGAATAGCTGTGACCCTGCATTATCCTATTCCTCAGCAAACAGCTGGACCTCCTGGTGCTCTGCAAATCCTTATACTGATGCACAGTTGCAGAGAGAAACTCTTTGCCTCCTTCTCCATCCCATTCCCATCTTTTCTCTATGCCCGAGCTTTCCTTTGGTGCCTCCCACCCGACACTTGTCTCTAATCCTAATGCTGCATCTCCATCTGCTCCCTCCTGCTGCAGCTGGCAGCCTCCCCAGATCCCCTCAGTCTCTCTTTGCCTTCCTTGCTTAGGTGTGTGTGGGTGCTTCTCTGCTCCATAGCTCACTGAACAGAGAAGGACAGAGAAGAAGTGTTCTCCTCCATGGTTTCATCTGTCAATGTACAAACCAGAAAATCTCAATTCAGTGAACTAGTAAACTAACCAAACTAACTGACTGTAGATTAGCTGTAGAGGAGAGGCACTACCTAATGTGTGAGTGCTGTGAGCCTGCAGGGTCTTCATGGCCTTGCTGTCCTGTGCTGGTCAGGCCCTGGTGTAAAGCCACACCAAGAACATGGTCCTTAAAACTAGGTAGACTTTGTGAATTTGCCCCTCAACTCCAAGGAGCTTTTGGTTCTCACTTCTCTTTGGGGTTTGTGTTTAGCACTCCTAAACAGGGTAGAAAATGAAGGAAAATCCCAAAGAGGAAAATACACAAAATTGAGACTAATGTAAGTATTTTAGGGTAAAATATGAGCACAGGGATACTTGTAACTATTCCGCAAAACATACTTTATTAAAATGACAGCTTGAAGGTAATAAAGAAATCACAGAAAAGGTTCCAGATGACCTTTGCTGTTCTGCAACAGGGCAAGGCTCTCCAGCTTTTGCACCTGGATATATAGAATTGACTAGAGGGGAATATACTACATCCCTTTCTCTCCTTACTGTAGTGTTTTGAGGAGAGATGGAGTTTTACCTCCAGGTGCTCACCAGCTGGGTTGATCTCAGGAGATCAACAACTCTTCATCCTCGTCTATAATTTCTCTCTTTCACAGGATGGCTATTTTTAGTGGGTGATAGGAAAAACACTTTCTTACTGAGTATTCTGAAGTCAGATCACCTGAGACCATCCACTGTGGATAAGACAGACTCAAGCCAAAACTGAGCTGTGCAAATGACTGGGCAACTCAGTAAACCCTCACTATCCCTGTTGGATCATCCTGTGCCTTTTTGAAGGCGCTGGAGTCCCACTGATCCCTGATTCTGGCGATTTTGAGGGACACTCTTGCCCATGGGCCACTGTTTCAGGACAGCTACATGGGCTTTCCAGTGCCTGTATAGCTATGGCTCTGGCCACATGACTCATGAAAAGCCTTTCCCGCTGCCCTACCAGTTAATTCTTTCAGTTTCTTTAAATGAGACACAGGGCAAATGTGACTCATTGTTATTTTGGGGAAATGACAGATTTGCAAAGCATCGCCCAGGAGAGTGTCCATCTTGTGCAGCATAGCTGGTATCAATGCACAGCCACCTCCTGCCCTTGCTCACTTTCCCTTCTACTTTCAAAATTAGCACTGCTACTTTCCTTTTGACAGCCCAAACCAGGATGGACTTCCTAATGTCTTTCATTGCCTTTATGTGCAGTGAACATGCTGGGCTGGAGAGAGAAATTGCTTGAATGAAAGAATTCAGTACATGTCAAACTGTGCTGGCATTGCTTTACTAGAACCACACGTTTCCTGGCTACACACAGCAGCTTTGCAAAAAGCTGCTGCACGAACATGAGTATACAACTAGATGGGAGAATCAAGAGGTGTGTGAACAACTGGCTTAGGAGTCAGGCTCAGAGGGTTTTGGTAAATGGAGCTATGTCGGGCTGGTGACAAGTGATCCATCTTGGGGCCAGTCCTGTTTAATATCCTTATAAATGACTTGGACTTAGGACTGGAATTTATAATAAGTAAATTTGCAGGTGATGCTAAATTGGGAAGTGCTGTTGACTCTACTGAGGGCAGAGAGGCACTTCAGAGGGATCTGAATAGATTAGAGGACTGGGCTGCCATAAACCAGATGAAAGTTAATAAGGACAAGTGCCAGGTTCTGCACTTGGGTAGGGCCAACCCAAAACCAACTTACCAACTGGGGAATGTGAGGCTGGAGAGTAGCACTGTAGAGAGGGAGCTGGAAGTTCTGGTAGATAATATGTTGAATATGAGCCAGCAGTGTGCACTGGCAGCTATGAGGGCCAACAGGATTCTGGGGTGCATCAAGCACTCCATTGCTAGCAGATCGAGGGAGGTGCTGGTCCCACTCTACTCGGCTCTGGTGCGGCCTCACCTGGAATACTGTGTGCAGTTTTGGGCACCACAGTACAAGAAGGACATGAGGTTGTTGGAGAGTGTCCAGAGGAGGGCCACAAGGATGGTGAAGGGAATGGAGGGGAAGTCTTATGTGGAAAGGCTGAAAGCACTTGGTCTGTTCAGCCTGGAGAAAAGGAGACTTAGGGGAGACCTCATAGCTGTTTATAACTTCTTCACCAGAGAGGGAGGGGTAGGTGCTGACCTCTTCTCTCTGGTGGCTGGCAACAGGACCCAAGGAATGGCATGAAGCTGTGCCGAAGAAAACTTAGACTGAATATTTGGAGGAGCTTCTTTACCCATAGGGTGGTGAAGCATTGGAACAGGCTCCCCAGGGAGGCTGTCATGGCCCCTACTCTCATGGAATTTAAGAAGCATTTGGACAAGGCACTTAGGCACATGGTGTGACTACGGAGTTGTCCTGTGCCTAAACATGAGTTGGACTAGATGATCCTGCTGGGTCCGTTCCAACTCTGGCTAGTCTGTGAGTCCCTCCTTCTTGGACAGATCTGTGGCTGTTAAAGCTGAGCACCATGGTGCTGGCAGCCAGGCTGGTGCATCATGTTGACCCCTTTGTACTGCTTCTTAACTGCTTCATGTCACTGCAGCACCCACATTGCCTCCCCAGAGCAGGCATCCTGCAGCAGAGCGTGTCCATCTAGCTAGGAACTGTTAAAACAGATGGAGCCTGACCTTTCAATGTGCTACTTTTCCCCAAATCAAAACCATGTAGGGCCTTCTGCAAAGCTGCTACTCCACTCCAGTAGTTCTCTGAGTCTTCATTAGCACTGATATTAGTCCTGCCTAAACTTCCCTAGGTGCATCAGGACCATTTCTGCTATCAGAGCACATAGGGAACGCTTTGGGGCTCTTTGTTCAGCTGCTTTTTAAGAGGAAGAGTCTGGCTGCACTTCTGAGCTTTTGAGGCTGTGAGCTCAGGAGGGTGGGGAAGCACAGGGTACTCAGACAAGCTGACTATCCTTCTGAGAGAGTCCTGGGAAGGGTAGACCTGCACCTGCCTTAATAGAACAGTTTTGCTGAGGGGACCAAGTGTCCTTTTGGGCTCTTGCAGGCACAGCACTCCTCATGGTCCAGAACTAGTATTTTATTTAGCTTGCATCTCCTCATGGGAGAGCAGCCCAGCCAAATAAAAGAACGCACATAATTAAATGCGGTCTTCCAAAGTGACAGCTCTGCATGCAAGGAACCTGCAAGTGGGTGAAAAGGGTGCAACCCCCAAGCCTCCACTTGTCTACGCTTGCAATAGACCAGAGTCCCACCAAGCTAAGATACGGGGGCTTAGCATTTACATAAACATTCTTGGAAAGCAGGCCCTGTGCCTGTCCCTTCTCTTCTCCCCCTGATGCTTACTGTGGTGCTGAGCATGGCTGGAACACTCCCCAGCAAGGACGCAATTCTTGCAAAGGCTCTGGTTGGGTTTAACAGTCTAGGCATCTCTGCCCCTGTGCTGACTCTTCTTCCATATTTGCCAGCACCAGGGAAGAAAACACGCAGTAGAAAAGCATGCATAAAGCTTATGCCTTTGTGGCTTGGGGTGTTCAAATAGATACCCTATGGTATGGGTACCCAAGGCGTGGGTAGAGTAAGCACAATGTTCAAGGCACTGAAGTGAGAACCTGGGCAAACAGAAGTGAGGTAGTGTCTCAGACCACAGAGCAAATATTTGCTTGCAATGCACTCTTGCAGATAACTGAAAGGCAGCCAGCAAAGGGTGGAGAAGTCCAGTGGAGACAAGGCACTGCTTGTTTGCTCAGCCATGTAGAGGATATTTCAAAACCAGGGCCATTCAGGCCTCTCAAATAGCCGTGAAAGGTGAAAAACATATGTGGGCCAGTCACAGCCAGTCTACACTTGACTAAATACCCTCCAAGCACAAATATGTGCATATCTCAGAAGTGGCTTGTCTGCCTCTGATCTGCTGGCTTCTATCTATCTCTGAGAAGCAGCTTTCCAGACAGAGAGAGGGAAAAGACGTTCCTGTGCTATCTCCATGCCTATAGGAGGAGCTGTCCATCACCGAGTTCCAGCTGGGGAGATTGGGTGAGGGGAACACAGCTGGCACCAGCTCCACAACCTCGTCTTGAGCCTTGGAACCTGCTATTTGCTTACTGCATGGCCAAACAAACCACATTTACCTCCTGCTGGGTCTGTGGCATTGGGTGTTTCATGATCCACCAAGCTGTGAACTTGGTAAAGTACAAGGGCAAATCGTGCATCTATCACCCTGCTTCCCCTGTCCTCCTCAAAAAAGCCCCCACTGGACTAAGGTGAATTGCACCCCCTTTATGTTAACGAGATCAGATCTAAAAAGGCAGAAAATAGTATCTTTTTCTGAGCAATATCAAAACTCAGGCTTTGACTGGATCAGCAAGGTTTGTGTCGGAGTGAGGAGGGTGACACTTTTTTTTGTACCTGGTTTTGCTGTTTACAAAACCTGAGTGCATTCTGCTTTCTCAGACAGCGTCAGTGGCACAGGGAAGGCTTCATCGTGGTGGTAACA
Organism: Galbula dea; assembly: GCA_013399015.1. NCBI lineage: Eukaryota > Metazoa > Chordata > Aves > Piciformes > Galbulidae > Galbula > Galbula dea. The sequence continues at coordinate 34,516 of VWZX01005950.1, forward strand.
GCTGCCTTGTCCCCAGAAGTGGGTGTCTTGATGTTACTATGTCTCTGTGTCCCCCAGTGCTGGGAACCACTGGAGCCCTGGCTCCAGACCAAGCAGGGAGCATAAAAGCATCCTTGTATTTAAATATGCCCCCGTCCCAAAAGATTTCTGATAGTTTCTCATCATTTTTTTCCCAGTCATCTTTTTGCTGTGAAAATTTCACTTTCAGAGCTGAAAAGGTGTTAACATACAGTAGTATACCACACCCCACAGGGAGCACTCAGGGGAGGAAAAACTGTTGGTACCAAGGGAAAGGAGATTGTTTTCTCTACCAAGCTGTGCTTCATATAGGGTATTGTAAAGGATTTTTATCTGTGTCACTTTGCACTGCCTTGTTGTCCCAAATCTGTTGCCAGACGAAAACATGGGTTCTGGGAAACTTCTGGTCCAAAGTTGTGAGATCATTTGACACCGCTGTGTCCCTGGCTAATAGCAGCAAGCACATCAGAAAAGAGTAAAGAGGTTTAAAAGATCCTGCTCCACATACTGCTGATGAGCATTTGGGAACTTTTGAAGGAAAAGATTGCTCTACAACCTCCACATTTAACAGTTCTCATGAAATTTGTGCCACAGCTTTGTTTAGAAGCTTTTGGAAACCTCACAAATGCCTGATGTCACTATTTCCAGCAGAAGTAGTTAACTGCACGTCTTGTGAAGCATCTTACCCTTTTGATGAGTTTAGGACCTATTCTCTCCTATCTCGATGGTGTGCCACCCAGACCTGGTTGCATAATGAATAATCATTTTCCTGTTCACATTTCACATTTGAGTCCTGGTTTCTTAGACCTCTACTGTACCTTCTCTGTTTTCCAGCTTAAGAGTTCTAGTACCATTACCATACTTCCAGTTCCTCAAAATCTGTCTCATCCAGTCACTGCACTCAGGGGATGTGACCAGGTGGGAAGACCAGAACTAGGTGGAGGGCTTATGATGCAGACACACCAATTAATTAATTAATTATCTTCATTCTCTTCATCATAATTCTTAGCCTTTTATTTCCTTTTCTGAATCTACTAAGCACACCAAACCATTGACAGCACATCTGGGGTCTCTCCTCCAGTGACATCAGTCTGCAGCCATGGCAAGGGTCATGCACACCACTTCATGTTCATCAAAGCTGAGTTTCACCAGATGTTTTATTGCCCAATTACTCTGACATTGTGGGAGCCTTCTTCTGTCATTAAGTAAAGCTGTATCTCACTTGCTAGACTCCTGGCTCCCAAGTAAACCCAAAAAAGGTAGGTAAGGGAACAAAATCCCTGAGTTTGCAAAGAGTCTGAAACTAGAGCATGAAGCTCGAGCATTTTAATTACCTTGTCCCCAGTTCAGACACAAGTGTTATTTGTAAGAAATACAGACAAAATGATTGATATACAAAGTTCTTGCCTATCCACTTGAGTTGTTTTCCTTTCAGGGCGGCCTTTGGAGCTGGTTATGCCTTTGGAAAGCCTAAGGCTTCTCCAAACCCTGGATTGCACTTCAGCACTCAGTGTTGTTGCTGGGAAATGGTGACTTTCCCTACAGCAGATGGAGCACTCATGTGACACTCTGTACACTATGTATCATCTATTTACATCTTTTTTTTTTTTTTCACATTAGCAACAGATGGCCTGGCATAATTATTTTTTTTCAACTACGGGCAAAATGTATCTAAAATTTCACACATTTTTCTAGAGCCTACGTTTTTTACTTTTACAGCATCAATGCTGAGGTCTTAGCAAAAGGACCTCCCCAACCTTTCCACTGATTTCTGTGGAGAAGTGCCACGCTAAAGATGCAGGTAGAGGATAACAGTAAGCAAGAAGAAACTCTTCCAATCATGCAAGAGGGAGAAGGAAAAGGCAGCTGTGAAGCAAAAAAGACAAAAAAGAAGAAGAAACAGACTTCGGGGCAGTAGTAGGTGGGGAAGAAGGGAAGCATTAGTGTTGATAAACCTTACCTTGTAAAGCTGATGAGGCTCATGTCCTACAAAAACATGAGCATGCTTCAGACATAAAAAACTTAGCAAAACATGAGTTCAACAGTTGATTTCTTCACATTCCTCTTTTGGGATATAAGGCTGTAGGCAGTGGATCCCTGCTATCCATTTTTTCTCAGGAAATGTGAGACTTGGTGGAGAGCAGGGTTAAGTAAATCAGGACTTACCCATGCTCATGTAACTTCCAAAGCTGGAGCTGTAAACAAGCTGCCAGCTTGGTTTGACTTAGGCAGTGCTCTGCCTAAGAGTGTGCTTGTTAAGACTATAGGAAGAGATACAGCGTAGACCAAGAGCAGCTAAGGTACTGAAAACTCTTTATCAGACTACATTTTCCTGCAAGACAAAAGATCTTTGAATGACTAGGGATAAAAAACATCCCCAAAATTGCCAGATAAAAGCACCATCCTTGTGCACAGTATCAAACTTTGTGCACTGGCAATGTGCAAGGCTGCTGCCATCTGTTGGGAGGTCGCTGAGGCTTGGTGGGAGAGGGCTGTCGGAGGGGGACACAAGAAGACTGCGAGGACACAGTGTGTTTAATCTGCATGCTTACTGCAAAAGGCCATATTAGAAGCAAAGGAGCCCTCTGTGGGGAACCACATCTGTTCACAACCTCATCAGTACTGTAGTACTACCCACAGGGAAGCATCTGATCTGTCAACAGGAAGGAATAGAGTACAGCTTTGAGTGAAAAGTATTTTTTATTGCAACAGTCCCTGTGAAACACCTGTCAGAGAATAGGCACAGAGGCTACTAAGATCTGCAGACAGAGCTTTGGGCAAAGGCTGCAGAACCCCTGAATGGCCAATGGACCAGTGAGTTATGTGTTTGTACGTAGGTCTTTCCTAGCTCAAGCATGTACCTCTGCTGTCTGAGATGTCAATTCTTTTGCTAGATTATTTTGACCCATTGACCTCTGCTGCAGTAAATCAGATGATGTGCCTACTGGTTCTTGCTTGGTGTTTCTCAGCAAGAAAACATGGTATGGTGGGTGGATGCAAAGCTAGTTTACATTTTTACACTAGTTTTACTCCTCTGTAAAACCTACTCAGTAATGACTAATCCCCGAGTTGATTCCCCTTTCTCATTCGTATTATTTTATTTTCACTACATTTTGGTACTTAATATTAAGCTTAACCATTTAGAGTCTACCTGTTGTGATTTTTCACATGCCATAAGGACAAGTGGCTGGCTCTAAGGCAGTACCTCAACACTGCTTATATGTAGCAGGAAGTCCCAAGTTTACAGTAAAAGCAGAGGCAAGAGACATTACAGGCCCCTCCAAGAAAGCATGAATACTTCAAGAAAATGCACAGAAAAGACAGATTGAAAAAAAACCCAACTATGGCAAATACTTACAAGAAGTCAGGCGAGACACCAAGACTATGTGCACTAACCCAAGGAGCCTGCTCCGTCCTGGGCCTATTCATGAAACTTCCCATAATGGCAGTAATAGCTTGGGCCATGCAACCTCTGCTACCTGCCATCAACTTTACCAGGAAAAATACTGACCAGGAGTCACTCCCCTGGTCAAAACAAGGAAGAGACAAGCAAGCTGATGCAATGGTCCTTTGTGAAGAGCTCTGCAACTGATTCATTCTTGCTGGACTCAGGTGACTTTGTCTGCAGCAGCTCAAAGAGACAGGTGGCCCTCAAAAAAGCTGGAGAGCCCTGCAGCCACATCCAAGAGCACGGTGTGAGAAGACCCACTTTCCCAACAGCCCCATTGGCTTGTAGGTGTGCTGGGCCAGCTGCCACCTCCAGCTCAGCCCTGGCTCCAGGGATCAGCTTCCCTCTCTGGCCTCTGGTGAAGCTGCTCTGCAGCACTGAGTGCACAGAGGGACAGGTCTTGCCTTTGTGTGGCTTTCAACCATCAGCTCAGCTGTGCTGGCACCTATTGCTCAGGCTGCAGCTGCACCCTGGCCTTGCTTTTTGTCTGTCTCACACTCCTCATGAGATCAAGATGGGACCCTGTTAGCAACTGTGTAAAGTCAGGATACCTTACTGGATGCTGTTCTTTTCAATATTTCCCTGCAGAAAGGTGGACCCTGGCTCCCTCTCTCTACCTCCAAAAGGCAAAGATCTGTCTACTTCCATCTCCCATTCCTGGCAATGAAACATCAGCAATCTCCTGGCATAAGAGAAGATGTTTCAGCTATTCCATAAACCCCTTTGCCCCACATCTATCGTGACATCTGCAGTGCCCCTGCAAGTCAGTGAGGTGCTCAGTGAGGGCAGGAGCACACTGCAAAGCTAAAGGTAGAACAGGAAAAGGTCTGCTGGGGCTGGGCTAGCATAACTACTGCTGATGATCTAACATCTAAAATTACTGCTTATCAATTGCCTGTTTCTTCTGAGTAAGGTGAAATGAATCAACAGTCAAGATGTGAATGCAAAGAAAGGTTTTGCCTAGCAGCCCAGACTGAGAAGCTCATGTGATTTTCAGAGAAGCTGCATTGCTGACACCATGTTGCCAGTCCTTGTGGTTTTAATCATGTGCCTTACATTTGTTTTTTATCTAGGGCTCTTGCAGCTGCAATATGATTACCAAGTTCTCTTTTCTTCTTTTAATATTGAGACAATTCTTGCTTGTGGGAGCTGCGAACAAAACCATGAGAACAAGAACCTCAAGGGCTCAGAATACCTGTATGCAAATAGAGGATAATAATACAGAGATTATTTTCAAAGCAATGTCTTGTTTTTCTTCAAGAAAAGACTTGCACCTGACAGTCTTAGTGACAGAGAAAACCAGCCTCTCCAGACATGACTGAAACTGTATGCAATAGCTCCTTAGTACATGGGCTCTTCTCCAGCCTCCCAGGTGCAAACACAGCACTGCCTAACGGGAAGTCTGCTTTGATACCATGCTTCTTCTGGTCTTCATTCTCCATTTACAGTTATGAAACCAGGAGGCACTGCTGAGGGAAGTTATAGGCATTAGCCAGAAGGCTGCTGCACTTCAGGGTCCCTCATCTTTCTTGGGGAAAGGGAGCAGACCCAAAAATCCCAGTTGCTTGCACTCAGGGAGGAGGCAGAACCACAGATCTGTACTGAACTGTCCTCTTCAGATTGCTGCTTGAGGAATTTAACCGTTTAACCAGATACACTTCTACCTTCCTTCCTAATGCATGGCCTATGAGATGTAAGAGAGTTAAAAGTTTGGCTGTAAGGTGTGAACTGTTGTGGCATATGAGCAAGTGACTCATTAAAATCTTTGTTGTGATCTTTACTGTGGTCCTTATGTACCGGAGAATGAACAAAACTATAAAAATCTGCAAAAAAAAGGAAAAACGAGACTACAGCACCTTCAAGTTGGTTGGCTGGGTTCTGAAGCCCCGAAGGGTGAACACATAAACCATAAAACTATCATAAACCAGCTCACTGATAAGACATATTATAATAGTTATTTTGAGTTAATCTGCACTAAACTGAATAACATGACCCTCCTTAAAGCCCTTAGGAACAAAGGCAACAGCATCAGGCAACACCAAACCTTGGCAAACAGATGTTGAAGAATAGAAGAAAGACTGAAGCGTGACATTTGGCTTTGGAGAGTAAGGACATGCCCATGAGATGATCGGAGGCTTCTCTCTGAAAAAGGTGATTTACTTAGGAGTGTTTGCATTGCCCTGAGTAAAGTGTGGCATGTATTTTCAGGTTCTGCTTCCTCCCCATCTTGGCAAAAGAAGAAATAAGTTCCAGAATGAAGGCAGAAAGGGCAAAGGGGAAGAAAATGATTCCTGACTGTGAAGCACAACATATGATAGCAAGAAGCTGAACAGCCTTCCATGCAACAGATTCTAGCCAAGTTATTAGTAACACCTGATACACTCACGGTTCCTCATTAGTTACCTGCCAGCAATGAGCAATTGACTCAACATTATCAATTATGTTCTTTTCCTCTCTCCTCCCCTCCTACCAATTAAGCATCTGTTCATCACGAGAAACAATTCTCTTCATGGAAAACACGCAACAAACAATGAGTTTTTCTAGTAAAATGGAATATTATTGTCAATAATCATTAAGGTGTGCCAAAATAAGGTGAAGCCATATTGTAACCCTGGGGATTTTAAGCACTGCTATTTAGCAAACTTTCTAGGGAAGGCTAAGGAGGTCAGGTCTGCCAGCTGATGCATAGTGTTAGAAACACCAGCAGCAAGACAGACATGGTCAGATCTTCTACAGTCCCATGTTTATTAAGGCCCAGACCGACTGCCTTCAAAGCAGCCACCTTTTCATTTAACTCCCCCTTCCATAGTCAGGACTTGCTGCGCAGAAATCAGTCCAAATAGGTTTTAGCCTGCCTTCAGAAGCCTCCCTGCAGAGGTTCCATGAACATCCCAGACAATAACCTCTCCCACTTAGCAAGTGTCTTCTACTCTAAGTCTCATCTGCTGCAAATTCAAGCTCGTTGCTACTTTCTCTAGTCATATCTAATGCAGAGGATAGTATCCCCATTTAACACAATTAAAGACTCATGTCCTCAGTCTACTCTATAGACAAAATACCAGACTCTCCAGCCTTTCCTTCTGGATGAATTTTCTAGAGTTTTCATCGTTCTTGTGCCTTTTATCTAGTATTAGCCTAAATAAAGAGACAAGATATTTGATGTTATCATACAGGACCATATAGTATCAGTAAGAGCAGATCACACAGTTAGGAATTTTCTTTAGGAAGACTCTTTGTCCCCCACCCCATACACCCTCTGATTTAATCCACTCAACAGAGGAGGCTTAACATTTGCCATGGAAGTTTACTCATGACAAGATCTGAGATTACCTAAACAAGAATGAAATGTATCTATGATAGACTTCTGTGCGGATGCTGAAATGGCAAACATCTTACATAAGGCAATGTGATACATAGAAGGGGTATACAAAAAGACTGAATTCAAGTGGCAGCATATGAAACTCAACTCTAACCTTCTGCTTGCCTCATTTTACAGAATTAATTATGTATTTTATTACTTGCGATTGATTTCTCATTCCCTGAATGAACAAAATCCCCAGTTTGCAGAAACCACCTCTACTTACCAGTGCTTAACAATGTGCTGTCCACATGGGAACAGCATCTGCACCCTTATCTCTACCCTAAGCTCTGCAGATCCCTGAGCTGAGGGTATCATACATGAAATGAAATTTAACAGCTTTATCCCCAGACTAAAACAATGGTGCCCACAACAGGAGAAGAAAGCAACCCACTCAGAAGCTACCCTAAAGAAACAGGGATAATGAGACTTACTTCCCTGTCCCCTTGGAAAAACACCTGCATGGCTCCCAGTACTGGAGACTAATGGGCAGTTGCCTCTTTGGCTGGCAGTTGGAAGCAGAAAATCTACAACAGCAACTGTACAAGAAACCTTCTAAAACAGTCATTTACTCTGGCAGCTTTGGCTAAGGAATTCTCACGTGTTTAGCTGAGCTTTCCATGGCAAACACAGAAGCTTCAGATGGAAGGACAAGTGTGTACCCATCCAACTTTCAGCCTACTTAATAACCAAATACATAATTACATGTTTTTCCATAAACACTGGAACTGTGGATCAAAGCAAGCTACAAATTTCACCTCTGAGTCCAGAAGCCTTGGCCCAACTTGGCCCTGGACTTCCCAGCTAAGACTTGTTGAACATTTCTTAGAAGAATGAATTCATGTCTTCCTGATGCCCAGGGGCCTTTCATAGCACGAATTGGGAAAAGCACAGGATTGAAGCACAAGCCAGCTGCACGCTGTTCTTCTCTGCACCACCCCCACCATTGTTCCTCCTGTATATGTACAGACACTATTTGTTGTTTCTGTTATGGTTTGTGTTAGAACAGAATTAATTCTGTTCAGTGACTTTCTTTTCTAAAGGGTATTCCATCCCATATACATGATATTTCAGTGTCAGCTTTCTCCCCACGCCACCTTGCCAAAGCTGCCTGGTAAACTGAACTGCCCCTTTAAGAAACCTGAAATTCCTGAATCCCATGGGGAAGCAGAAACCACAGGTTTTTGGGACCCTGGGTGGGGGGTTGGGATTCTGGGAGTGTGCTGGGACCATGAGGAGAGTGTGTTGGGACCAGTGCCATGCTGGAGTCGGGCTGCGCGGGGAACTTGGTCAGTACTGCTGTACTGGGTGCTAGCTGGGACACATGTGAAGCTGTTACCGGGGACTGCTTGAACTGAGGGGGAACAGCGAGTCTGTGCTGTGGGCTCGTGCTGGGAAGGCTGCGCACGTGAGCCGATAGCGGGACGAAGAGAAATTGAGAGCTGGCACCGGGATGGTTCGGTATTTGGGTCCTGTATATGTTTATATATGTTTCATTTATTATTGTTACTACTATTAAAGTAGTTTTAGTTTTTACCTTCCAATCCAGAAGCTTCTCTTTAACTGCCGTGGGTCGGGGAACAAGCCTCCAACCACGACAGTTTCCTTCAATAAACTTAGCTAACTGGACTCTCATGCACCTGCTTTATGCTTTTGTTTGCTTGGAGTACTGATATGTGAAGGTGCTAATTGATCTGTACTGGTTTATCAGTCTGAAAGCATGGTGCTCAGCTTAGCGCTTCATGGAACTGAAGGTGCTAGTTAGACTGCTCAGGGAAAAGACATCTAATGTACAATATGCTACTGGGACCAAGATCTCAGAAATTTTGTAATCCTTGCAATGGTAATAATGAAGATGAAAACCACTAAGTGGTCTCCGAACATCTTGTCCATAGACACCATGGTAAGAAATGATCACGACTGCAGAAGAGCTACTGCCAACTTCACCCCAGGGAAGGGGATAAGGTGTAACAGAACGATTTCCCACCAAAAAGATAAAAACAAAAAAAAGAACAAAAATCCCCCCAAAACCCCCAATAAAATAAAATATTCTTATTTTAATAGCAATTTATTATCGTTAAAACTAACAACAAATAGGTTTAAATCCTTCTGTCTTTAAAATCTAGTGTAACACACAGGTCACTGCTACATTCTATGAAACCTATGGCAAAATTGTATCCCCAAATCACACCATTCTACCTCATCCTTATAGAAAACAATACCATGGGACACAAACAACACAAAGATTGCTTCATATAGCACTTATCATAAGGATGATATTAGGCCTCAAGATGTTACAAGTTATTAAGTAAGAGCTATTTTTCAGTTTTCCTCTTTATTAGTATTGCTGGATCAAATATTTCACCCAGTCTTTGGTGAAGCTGTAAGAATTTCTCAAGAACTGTACTTTCCCCTGTATCTCTCTTCCGCTGCTAAAGTTTTCTTTTTTTTCCTTTTCCCCCCTTATAGCGACACAGCTGCCCCATTCCAGGAGACAAAACCACAGCGATGTTTGCAGTCATTCCCTACACAGCATCATGCATTTCCTTCACATTCTGAAGCCACTGCTCAGCTCTCACACTAACCTACAAATTGCTGCCAGAACAACTTGGCAGCACCCAATTCAGGAATACTAAATGCTCATGTATTGATTTTCAGCTTCTTGGGAGCTCTAGATTTTATGTTAAACTTAAGCTAAATACCCAAGATAGGTGATTTACAGCTGGTTCAGATTTGGGTAAAGAAGCAGCAGCCAGATGCATCTTCACATTACAGCTGTTCATGTAAAGGCCTGAGGAAGTCGTAATGCTGTTCATCAGTGACTTGCAGGACCAAAATAAAGTCTCCACAAGCAAGCACACATACTGGTGTAACGGAAGGACAGTCCTAATTCTGTCAAGCATTTATAAAACACATTTAAGCTTATAATGTTACTCAACATTGAAAAGTTAGCTGAAGCCTCTGACTGAAACCTTTCTAGCTATCAGAAATGTCGTGAGGGAGAAAACATAACAAGTAAACTTCAGATAGCTACTCGGATGTGGCCTGTACATGATTTCAGGTACACAAGAAGATCTGTTCTTCAGGAACAGACCCCTTAGATGGATATTTCTCCAGGAACTTCATAGTAGCATGTGGAATTGGGGAGCTCAGTGAAAGCAAATCAGTAAGCAGCTTCATGTACCTCTATATCCACTCTGGATTTAGCAAGCCATGGGAAAAAGTATAAACATAATCACAAGACAAACATTTGGAGGAGGTACTAGACTAACAGGTTCTATGAACAGGCTCCAATTGTTCTAAACAAGCAGTTCACATTCTTCTCTGAGCAGATCGACAAGTTAAACTCCAGGAGAAAAGGAATTGTTGAATTTACTAATTAAATTTTAATTAAATTAAAAATTTTTTTTTGGAGTTGGCTTTCAGCTGGATCTCTTTAGAAAAAAACAAACCAAACCAAAAAGAATATTTACAGCAAAATTGCAAAATCCCATCCTACCTAACATCCTAAACTACTACCCTGCTTTGTAGACGTACCTAACGTTTATGAATATCCCACGCTTACTTAATAATACCTTAATGACTTTTAAGTGAGGTAGCCTCTAAACCATGACCATACATTAGCACAGCCAGCACAAAGGTGAAAGCTCAATTAGAATGCTCAGCAACAGTCACTTTGCCAAAATCCCTATCACATTTGCTTCCAAAAATATCTTGCTCTCCTCCTTGTCTTACCCTTATTTCACTTCCTGCTTCTCTTCTTGCCCATCTTTAACAAACAGCAACAAAGAAAAATTTAGCTTTCCAGTTCATTTGTAAAACGTCTTTGGATTTTAAAAAGCAAATTTTCAAAAGCAGAATCAGTGAACTTACTTCTAAATAATTGTTATTTAAAACACTGACACTGAAGGACGATCTCCAACACCAACCACTGACACATCAGCTGCCAGCATTATCTTCCTGCACGTGCCCAGGTGCTAGAAACTGTGAAAAGATAGACAAAATACATAACCTCTGTAAAGGTCCCTTTCATTCTAAGTCTCATCCCACATATGTAAACACGCAAAGATTCACCTGTCTAATCACTGTCTTTCAAGTACTTAGGAAGTTAAAATACAACAACATCTATCATTCCTCTATCTAAAAAGTACATAGATCTATCATATTGTTGACCTTTCTTAGTGGCATTCATTTCTTAAAATGAAAATATTTTTGTATTACTTCTGTAGCTATGATAGCCTATATTCACATTAAACATGAAATAAAATATCAATGTTAAGGATAATTAATACCCTGTTATTTTTTAAAGCATTTCCATGTTTGTTTTTGTGCTGCATTTCGGGTTTTTTTGTGGTATTTTTGTTGTTGTTGTTGTCAGGGTTTTTTTGTTTGGGTTTTTTTTTGTGGTCCCACATCATAGATATTTTTTAAGGTAACTTAGAACTTGTGTTTACCCACAGCCATATCAACAAACCAACCAACCAAAGAAAACCTCAACTGAAGATCCAATATCCCAATTTCTAAGTTGTTTAACAATTGCATTGCAGAATGTACATTCAGGTTAAGTTCTGTAGTGCAGATATCCAGTTCTGACTTCTTTTGTTCAATCACTACCTAAAATTTGAGGGCTCTCTCCATTGGCTAAATGCTTTGATGCACCTAAAGGAATACAAACTCTTGCTTCAGATACACTGCATTGACCCAAAGCAGCATAAAATCCCCAATTCATACATACCTACCAATTAAACAAGCATGAACAGAAAAAATTCTGCTCACATTTAAAAATTGAACACTAACCAGGCTGGTGTGCAAAAATGCTGGTTTCTCTATCTAGATCTGCTTCTGTGTGTATATTCCCACATATAAAAATAAAACTGTACAAACTGCATGCAATCATACATAGTGCAGTTAAAGCAATACTGAATTGTTCTCCCTGTTTTTTTTAAGCATGTGGGCAATAGAAAACTGCAGGGTGATATTTCTAATGCAGTCTTTTGGTTTCTTCTCCCAGAGAGACTTACAAAGCTACTTTTATTTTAAAAAGCTCTAGCCCACAACAGAGAGAAATGAAACAATTTAGCTGTCATAACTATCCTGTGAAGAACTTTGGAATTTCTTTATACATGTCTAGATTACCTGAAAGGATTATTTTGTTAGAAGTCCTTCTAATAGAACTCCTTTTTCATAAACCACACACACACAAAAAGGCATTTTCTGCTTGGATTACATAGTAGTTCATCAGGTTGAAGTAGATGAAGGTAGTCTCTATATTATAAAACTAACCTCCTCCTTATGCAATGTGTATAATATACAAATTAAAGATTCCAGTTAAGCATCACCAATACTAACTCTTCTTATTTGTTTAAGATGACCAGCCATGAAATTTTAACTACTGAAACTGTACACAGACGCCTTGCTATACCATATTCACGTGATAGAGTTCTCTATTTAAAACATTCCACAACCGCCTCTGCATTTGGGTAATTTTCATCCAGTTCATCTATTCAGCCGCTGTGTTACCACTTCTCGGTACATGATAGAAATATATATCAGCAGAAGAAAAATGACAAAGAAATCATCCAAGAATCCAAGAATTCCGAAGAGGGCTTCAGGAAGAAAATCCAGAGGTGAAGCCAGGTAGAGCAAGGCTCCAAGCAAGCAGAGGAATATTCTGATGCGAAACATCCAGAAGAGGCCCCCAACTGAAAACATCTCCCTGAAAGCATGCCGCAGTAAAGTGGGCAGATCCATAATTCTTTCCATAATCTATGAAAAAACAACAAATAAACCCCAAAAGTTAGTATTTTGCTTTAGCAAAAGGCCCGTGCTAAATGGGTCTTTTTAGGCTGAAATGTCTATTACTACATTACAGCTTTGGAATCTGTTAGTTTATTAAACCTAAAAAAAGGGTAATACCAGACTCCCTGAAGTCCATTCTGCTAAAAATAAAAAGGTTAAAGTCAGATACTGGTTCTTTTTCTGCTGTACAAAGATTCTGTGTGGAGCCATGACATTAAAGTGAGTTCTTGCCAAGGGTGAAAAGGTTCTCTAAAAAGGAATTTTTAACGTGGTTAAGGCAACACACTGTGTATCAACTAAAGACAATCTATCTAGTTTGCTAGGGCTTTTATGCAGACTTCTGGCATGACCTTACAGGTTACTGGAGACTAGACACAGAGATCATAGAGAGCTCTAATGGAGTAAAAAAGATCATTTCCATCTATTCTAATTGAAAAGCAGAACTGTTTTTATGGCTTAGACCAAGAAAAAAAAATTCCCATCTCACACCTCTTTTGTCTCTTTGGATTGTAAACTTTTCTTGCTAGAGTTTTATCACCCTATCTAAATGCAACAAACAGATGAAGACCAGCAGGAAAGTTACTAGTATGAATGCGCCTTTCACCTTGTGAATCACAACATGCATACAGAAGCCATGTTTCTTATGTATTTATCAAAAAAATCCTGTTTTCTTCATTCAGAATGCAGAATAAGGACTACTAAAATATAGGAGCAAAAATAATAATAATAAAAAAAAAAAATCGAGACAGCACATAGCTTGAAATCTGATAAAGAAAGGCACAGAGTAGAACCTCAGATTCTTTAAAAAAAAAAAAAAAATNCCCCTGGAAGCTTTTAAGGCCAGGCTGGATGGAGCAACCTGATCTAGTGGAAGGTGTCCCTGCCAGGCAGGTGGGTTGGAACTAGATGATCTTTAAGATCCCTTCCAACTCTGGTGATTCTGTGATTCTCTAAGTGAATATTCTTCCTTGCAGGTCATGTATTTCATTAAGTACTTGTACTGACTAATTATTAATCCATTCACATTAGCAAGTCTTAATTAAAAAAGAGCCCAACAGATGAATAGGGAATTTAAGGCTTATTAGCTATTCTTATTTACAACAAAAATGCAAGTTTCTATACATTTCCACAAATTATAAATATTTTCAAGGTTATGAGTTTGCTCTATTTATATAAACACTAATTTCCTAAAGAAACCTTGCATAGTCCCTAAGCATCACAGAGAAAATTCATGTCTCAGGGAAAACAAAAAATCAGAAGGAACGAAAAACAAAAATCACGATTTCTGTTAATCTCCCCTAAAATCACTGACTTCCACACAAATTTACTCAAAACTTACAGATCTGGGCTGTCCCGAGAATCTTCGATTGTAATCATTAACATCTTGAAACACTTGAGTTGCATCCTGCTGATCTTCACCAAAGAGTGGTAAAAACAATGTTACCTAGGCACAGCAGGAAGATTTTATTACAGGTGCAACTGTCTTTCAAATGCAGGCACTGTGACTATAAACTAGGAATTTTCAGTCAACTACATAGAACAAACTTTGGTTTAGTTGAATATTTAGTAGCAAAATAAAATGAAAACTACTAACATGCATACTGCTGCTAAGTTTTAACAAATTAATTGCTTGCAACATAAGAATATTGGGGTTTTTTTTTTAAAAAAAAGAAGCATTAAGAACTCTCCTTCTAAGAGAGGCTTACAGCTAATTTTTTTAAACATCTAAAGGGTTTATTTTTCAGAAGCGGGACAGATGATTTGGAGAACAAAGTTAATTTACCAAATTCATCTAGTTTTGTTTCTTAAACTGAAAATCAAATTAAGGAACAATGAGGCAATTCTTCTTCCATCTTCAGAATGGCCTTGCATTTCAGCAAACAAGCAGCAAAACTTGGTCCTTCCCATATGGATAGTCATACCAAGACGAAGGAAAATAATTTACCAGAAAATAAGTTACCAGAAAAGGATAATAACCTTCAGCTGTTTTGTAAGTACAGAGAATTCGGCTATGTTCTTGGGATAATTTTCATGAAAAGGTAGGAAAATATGTAATGTCATATTCATATATATCTTGTATTATTTTTCTGTATAGGAGTTTCTGAAAACTTAAGACTTCTGTTTGGAAGCGATGTTCAGGAATAAAATGCAGACTATCATAGGAAACAGAAAACGCATAGCACTTTAAATTATTACAGTCTTCAAAAGCTCTCTATGTACCTGGCCACTAAACACATTTTCTATCTGTGCAGCAGTCACCTTCAGTAAACTGCAGCACAAGCAGATCTCCACTCAACTCCTAGCCCTGCCACAAACCTTCTGTACGTTGTTCATGTGTACTACTTCCACCTCCGTTTTACGTGTTACCTTACCTCACAGGGCGAGAAAAAATGCATAACCTTCAAACAGTACCACCCAATTTACCTGTTACTCAGAGGAACACAGAATACCTAAATACCTATGTAAGGAGAGACAATTTAAAAAAAAAAAGATTTTTCCCCTTTTCCATCATCTTCACTTTTATTTCCTGTGTGTTATCTCCTCACTGGCTACACTCTAGACCCACTCATTCTTTCTCAAGTCATACCTGTTTTTCTGCTATGTTCTACAATCATCTGTCCTGCTGATATACACAGTAAAAGCAGGATACAAAGTATGGGCAAGTGCATGAAGCATGTTATGCAACTCATCAGAAGTTACCAGTGCTATAGTTTGTGCACTACTAAAATAAAAGAGGTACTTTTGTTAAAGCATACACTGTAAGACTCAGAGATACTAAGTGTTAATGAGTTGCATGGACATATTGCAAACTGACAGTCCTAAGTACTGTAAGTAGGAAGTAAGCTAATGCTTGCTCTACAAAGCTCAAACTAATAATACATACAAACTAACAACAAGGACAAAATAAGAAATTGACATTGGTAGTTTTTTAGCAGGGAGAAAAGGTTACTTCTCAGAAACCAGTACTGTACTGACTTCTGACAGCCTTCCACAACAGCCATGTCTCTCAGATGCAAATTCTGGTGAAAAAGTTATACAATATCCCTAACAAAAAGCATGGAAGAATCATAGTTATGATCTTAGGATCTTCTGTTTTCATATACTCCTTTACAGAAAAATGGCTGAGTTATCAGTGCTGTTCACTTAATCTTGAGTTGCCGGAATCCGTATTTTTTGAGCCATTTGGCAAAGTAAAAAAATCTAAAAAAATCTTAATGTCCACCATCTACGTCTCATGTAATCCATATTCTTTCATCTTCTCAGGCTGCTTCTTCTGTTAGCCTCACTACTACAGTTCACATGGAAGTGCTTTTTTGGTAAGCTATACTAGATAGCCAGCCTATCAGGTCCATAATTACTTGAAATATTACCGTTTGTCTGCAGATTGGACACTGGATGGCTCCGAGCCATGAGCCATACCTCCAGTAGGCAATAATGCAGGAACCTGATGGAAGGTAAGTTACAGACATTTGAAATGCTGAGTTGAAACACCACTGTGTGAATTAGTATGTTACACATCAAGGAAAACTAAAGAAGTGTATAACCAGGTTAAATCTGTCTTTTCCGGTGTAACTGTATAGCATTCACTGAAGATATCAAGAACCAATGTCTTCAAATTTAATGCTATTAATGAGAAAAATTCTGAACAGATTGAACTGCATCATTAATTTTAAGGTACCATTTCCTAAAATGACATCAAATTTCTTAAATTATTAACTGAAGAAGGAAGGAATTAAGAACTTAAATCAGAGTTAAATTTAGAAGTCACAAAAATATCAAGAGGTGAAATTTATCATAAAAACCTGGCTCTTATTATCAGAGTTTCAACAGATAGAGGAATATAAAAATCTGAGTACTTTGACTGTTTTTTTTTCCAAATTTGTAATTTTTTTCATTTAAACAACTAGTCATGGTAGGCACTTTAACACTCCATAAACTAGATGAATGCAGTTGAAGAATCCTACTGGAAACCTGAGGGAGAGGAAGTAAAATGCCACATAGGACATTTACATATAAATTTGAATAGCTGGCCTCAAAAAAAGAAAAGGTGAACACTTTAAACATCATAAATTTGGTCTTAATTCCTCAGCACTTCCAAGGGAAAAAAAGCCTCTTTGAGATACAGAGAATAGGAAGCAAAATTTTTCACTCATTTTAAATCAGTTTTTTTTTTTAAATGGTATATTTCCAAGTGTATTTCAGCCTCTTCAGGTTTTTAATAACTGGAAGTAAATTATACTCTCTCTCCTTGACATTTTAAAACTAACTGCAGTTTAAATCCTAATAGCATAGGGAAAAAAAACGCAGCTCATTCACAAAGTGACTGTTTATTCACAAATGTATTTTCTCAACCATTTATATAAAATGATTTCTAATGCAGACTATCAGATAAGCAGTTAAAATCAAACAATGATTTGCATTTGGGTGACTGTACTAGTGCCAAAAGTTTGTATTTCTGTTCTAGATTTTATCTTTACAGCTTGGGGTTTTTCTTTATTACCACAGAAGAGATGTCCACAGTTTGTTTCTATAGGAAATGTAGCCTGTTGCAAACAGACTGGACAGGACATATCTGTATAAAAGCGATGTCTGTCACCAGGAGAAGCATCCTGCTGCAACAGAATGGAAACACAAAGTATTAGATATACTACATGTCTGACTAAAAAAAAAATTTCCAGTGTTCATTTACTAGAAGTCAAATGAGAAATATATATAATATAATATATATAAATACAAAAATCTAGACTGTTACTTCATTAGCTTAAGTAGTTCTGTCCAGGGCCAGGTAACTGAAATGCATTGCTGTGTTTAGTGCTCCCAAGCCCAAGAACAGACATCAGTTTGTGCATGTCACTGCCACAAAATGTTTTTTGTCCCCGTTTTGCCATATCTGTCTTCCACATAAATATGCAATGTAGTTAAAAGTACAGTACTCCTCAATACTCTGCAAAGGCAAGGCTTTCTATTCTAGGGCTGGGACTCAGCAACTTCTAGCAACCTAGCCTAGACTCTCCCATACTCTCCTCTACATCTCAAAACTGGATACAATAATAGAACAACAGAATTGTATTGGTTGGATGGACCTTTAAAGGATCATGTAGTCCAACTCCCTTGCCATAGACAGGGACATCTGTCATGAGATGATGTTAGCTTCTTTATAAAGCCTCATCCAGCCTGACCTTGAACAATTCCAGGAATGGGGCATCCACAACTTCTCTGGGCAACCTGTTCCAGTGTCTCACCATCCTCATCATAAAAAAATTTCTTCCTTATGTTCCATCTCTTTCAGTTTAAAATCATTGTTCCTTGCCCTGTCACTAATGGCTTTGGTAAAAAGTTCCCCTCCATCAGTCTTTGTTGCCTGTGATGTCCTTGTGATGCCACTGTTCTGCTACAGTTTACTAATATGAGTATCTAACCTCTATTCTGTGGCAGCAAGCTGTATTCCAGATTTCCTTTCCTTTACCACTGAGTTCTTAAGAACACCGCAGGAAGCACACAACAATCTAACATTCTCTACCTTGTGGCAAAATATTATTTGAAAAAAGAACAGCCAAATACTTAATTACTTAACTTATCCACTAAAACAGAATAAAAAGCCTATGTAATCTCATTACTTGATAATTTAAAGGATGCCTCTGCAAAGTAAGCTTCCTTAACTTTCAAGACAAGTTTCTTCCAGAATCTCAGAGAAGTCTAGACTACCCCAAACCAGAGAGTTAAATGCTGCCAACACTTAGCCCAGTACCTGCTCAGTTTGAAGCTGCTGACGAAGAGCTCGCACTAGCTCTTGATTTTCGGGGTGTATGTTCTGATGTTCATTTCTGTGAAAGAAAATACAAGCAGTAAGAAAAACTGAACATTGTGACCCAACAGTGAAAAATAACTAACTGAGAAAAAGAAGAAAGGTGAACAAAGGGCAAAAAAAGTATTTTTTTCCAGCTATTAAGGATTTTAAAGAAAGTACATAACTAATAAAGGAAATAGGACATTTATTCTAGATCCTGAAGTTATTATGGACATTTAAAGCTGTACAGCAGCCAGATTTTGCAGACAGACTCCATAACCAACCATCAAATCATATCAAAAGTAGCTTTTCATCTGAACAAAAATGTCATTACCACGCAAAAAATCAAATTGCTTGAAAGCTTTTATATTCATCACAAAGTATTTTTAATTTTTGTCTTGATTGCTGGTTTTTATGTTGTTGACCTACTCAAATTTTTATTTTTCTCATGCACTACCTAAGGTATAGGATAAAAAATCCTAAATACTTCAAATTCATCTCCTACATTAAAGATTAAGACATAACATTTACATAAGAAGGGGTAGGCAAACTCTTACATTTAGAATGCTGAATTTATGTAACTATCAGCAGACTGGATATAAAAAGAAATCACTCTTTTTAACTCACTCTTTAAAAGGAACGACAGACAAGAAAACCATGGGTTAGAGATACCAAGGGAAATCATAAGAAAGAGATTCACTGTGGAAAGGAGGCTGGATATATTACAAGTTTGAAATTCAAAAGCACAACAGGAACAGAACTGGAATTAAAAATGATGCTGAAAACCTCAAGAGGTGTCGAGTTACAATAAATATGAGTCAACAGCATCATATTCAAAACTGTGAATTTTAATGCTCAAATTATCTATATTGATTTCACTAGTGATACATTCTGCTCAGCACAGCTGAGGTCTCAGCTGGATTCTCCACTTTCCATTTTTGGCTAAATGCATAAGAACATGTAGAGGAAGTTCAGAAGAAAATGGAAATACTGCCCACAATTTTTAAGCATTAGAGAAACAGCGAAGAAATACTAGCTTATATAGAAAACTGCTTACGCAGAGAAAAGGGGATCAGATACGGCTCTCATTCTACAAATATGAGCAATTATTTCCCAGAGTTATCTATGGTTGGTGGAAAAACACTTCTAACCACTAAGTGTACAAAATCAGACAAGGTTACCTCAGGGTCCTGTGGTCTATTTTGACTAAAAATTAAATCAAAAAACAAGTTGTAGTGATTTCGGGGATAATCAAGGCAATGTGATCATCTGTCAGAGCAGATGGTTGAACTGGCTGAATTTTTAAGATATTTTCTGGTTGCAGCTCTATTTACATGATTTCCTCAATGGCTCTAGAAACTTCTGCAGTATTTTCTCTCATTTGAGGTGCGCAATCATAATACTGCATTACTGCTATCTTTAACATTGTCTCCTTCGTTACTTCAAAGAAGAACAAACCAACCCCATATTTTTCATACTAATAATTACATGGTTATTTCTAAAAAGAAAATTTATTTAATACTAGTGTGGATGACATATGAAAGTTATATGATAGTAAGCTTACATTAAATCCTTCTTTCCTGCTCTGGGTCTCCATGACTCAGATCTTGTGGACATTATCTGCCATACATGTTAGAACAATTCTCTTGTTTAGAGGCTACAAATGAGTATATTTTGCACCTTCAGTTTGCCAGAACTTTAATATATTGGAATTCAATTCACATTACACAGAATTGAGAGGTATGAATTATAAGCCAATTTATTCTGATTCTTTCATAAACATTTTATTGAAAATTTGCTGCTAATGTGTTCGTTTAGATGACTGTGGCATCACGCACTATGTTGAATACATGAGAATATCTGCCCAGCAGTAGAGGTACAGTATGTACATCTGTCAGTTAACCATATGATAATAAAGTAGAAGAATACTGTGCAATGTCTAGGGAGGAGAGGCAGAGCTCAAGACATCTACAATTCGTTAACTCCTATCACGCAATTAGTGTGAGAAAATAAATTAAATAAATGAAAAATAGTATGCTGCTATGTAATTAAAGGCATTATCAAACACAAGCCAGACAGAAGTCAGATATAGAATATTTTGATTTCCCCATTTTTGAGAATTAGCACTCCATAAACTTGAGAAAAAAAGTCCCACGACATGGAAAGACTGTTTTACATATCAAAAAGGGCCCCCCTAAACAATCATTACCATGAGGAAAGCTACCTACTCATTCAATAAGCAGTCTCACACAGGGAAAGCAAGGGACAGTACTTACGGGGACTGGTGTAGCTCTATGCAATAATGGCCACTGTTAATTTCCAAGGATTAAGATCTCCCTTCTGCTGAAAATACTGACATCATCTAACAACCAAACCATATGATGCAACAGAAAAATGAGAGAAAAAGATCTAAACCTGCAGATTCGTAAACATGGGTTAGGCAAGTCATCTGGGACAAGTAGGGTATCTCTGATACAAAAGGGTCAGGCTCCCTTTAATTTGTTGGATAAACTAAATTTTCAGTCTCATCTGTAACATGGCAACCTACTCACAAGTTTAAAAGATGATGGAAAAATCTAGTGGCATTTTATCAAAATTTATAACTCAAAGACATGCAGGCTTTGCAAAAGTGTGTTCCAGTGACTGAACTAAACAACTGCAACTTGGTATATATGTCCATTACTGTTACTAAGTTTCTCCACCAAAAGCACAGAGATCTTCCACTCATGCCCTGACAGGATGCTTATTGAGTTCTCCCCGATGGAAAAAAAACATGGCAACAATATCCCTTAATTGTTTTTTTGATATTCCACTTCCATCCACTAAAAAGTGGAGCAAAAGGATCAAAGCGGGGGAAAGGAGCCAATATGAAGCTCGAGACCTTTTGTGCGGGGTGTTTTCATTTGTTTTTGTTTGGTTTTGTTATTTAAGGAGACTGCATAGACAGAACATACATTGGAGTATTATATTCAATCTTAACTGTGGAGTCATTCTTGACAAATCTGTACTTTGTAACCATATATGCCACATCAGCCCTACAGACTGTGAATTCAGTCATTTACAGTCTTAAGGAACAATGAACATTATTCAGTTTGATCATCTGAAGATAAGGATCAGTTAAATTTCACTTTTGAGAACTGCACAATTTCATTCTAACTGAATTAAGTTATAAAACTCTGCCAAGCAATTAGTTACACAGAGTAAGCGATCAAGCAATTATTTCCTTAAAGTAAAAAAAATCACATTTGTTTTATATACCAATGCAAAAATCTGCTGAGATGGTTAGAATTTTACAAATGCAGGTATGTTGATTAATTCCTGTCAACATATTCTCACCTTAAAAGTGCATATACCAGAGCAGCAATGAAAGTGAAACTGAGCACAACTGCCACCAGTACCTGGTCGCTTATTCCTTCTATAACTGAATCATTATCTAGCTTCAAACTCTGAACTTCTGCTTGGTGACTGGGCATCGTAGCTCTAAAACATATATATATAAAAAAAATATACACACACAAACACATACAGATAAGAAAAATATATAACTTAACACACATATGCACATATACATTTTAAATGTAGTTACAAATACTACATATACACATCTATTCATATATACAGTAAACTCCTGAAGGAACAGGTTAGCCACTGCTGAGGGGAAAAAAGGGTAAAAGAAGAGGCAACAGACGCATTTTTGCCAAACTCTGAGCTTGCAGCAGACAGCTGCAAAACATTTGTCTTGCATAGCAGAAAATACGTTTTAAATGACCATACTGTGATTTAAAGATTTTTTCTTTTTTTAAAAATCTCAGTCAGATACTTTACCTGGGAATCTTTACCAGGTAACTTACCTGGGAAGAGATCACTGCTGAATTAGGCATACTCTAAGGACAGTTCATTTAAAAAAAAATAAAATGACTCTGTATTATCATGAATTTCAACTATTACATAAACATGTTGTTGCTGCAAGGCTGAGAAAACATTATTTTTAGAAAGCTAATTTTCACCATTTATATTAAGAAAGAAACAAGGACATTTGGGGTTTAGCAGTTTTTTAGAGCGTTCAATGCCGTTTTGGATACACTGAAACCACTCAATGGACTTTATATTTTATTTCTCTTTTCTATGCATTATCATCCTTCAGCACAGAAAAAAACTGGAAAGAAAGAGTATTATTAGGCTTCCCTACTTAGACTCATTTGTTTTATATTCATTTCATATATCCAGTAATCAGAATGACTTTTACTAACCTACAGCTGGCAACAAGCAAAATAAAAAGTTTCCAACACACTGCTGAATCCCTCCTGTTGTAATCAGAAAGTGAAATGAACTACAGCTGTGAATGTTATGAAACCAGGAAAATGACACTAACTATGGCAAATAACAAAAATGTCATATTTAAACTGTGTCCATGCACAAAGTACTTTTCACGCAGAGCTGACAAAGTCTCAGCATCAGTTTGAGGTCAGATAAGACTGGTATAACTTACTTCCTAGTCCAGTCTGGGTGCCTTAAGCTTGTAAGCTTTCATCTCTACTTCACAACTGATATGTTGTCTTTCAATTTAAACTTTGTCATCTAGCAAACATCATCAGACACTGCCTGGCCCTGAATTTACTGCAAAACTGAAATGGAATACAAGTCACGTGAATTTTAGTGGATATCTGTAATAGACTACTCTGGCAAGATTTCAACATGCCAGTCCACTGTCAATATAGAAGTATAATCTTTTCCATAAAATGACTCTTATCCTTACAATCTTTTTTTGTACAAGCTGTGGAGCTTTTCCTAAGCTTCCTTACATCTGGTAGGAGCTGATCTCTGTAACAGCAATGCAAGAGAGGCTGGTATATTCCAGTATTACTGTGAAAAAGGGTAAGTGATAAAATTAAGTACCATAAGGGCAGAAAAAACTCAAGAGAACAAAAGGTAGATTATTCCTTTATTTGTTGGTGCGTTTTTGGGCTTCTACTGTGAAAAACAAGCATATATGAAGCGAAAAGAAAGTTATCCTGAGTGATCCAATCTGAACTGAGACTATTATTTCTGTTAACTGTAGTCACTGTTTAAAGTAGGTCAACATTGACACAGATTTCATATATGTTAATGAAAAAAAGACCAGATCTTTCTACAAAGGTCTATATGTACGAACAATAGCCTACACATGGAGTTACAGCATTTCTCTGTGTGGCTACTTAGAGAATTGTACTGTTACAGTTAAAGCCATGAGGCTACAGTGTTGTGGGAGTTTTCTGAGCAGCAGTTCCTTGGTGCTGAGGATCTGGACTGGTAAGCGTGCTGTGATGCTTCCCCAGTTCAACATTCTCTACCTGTGTACTGTTTCTCTGCATATCCAGTCCTGAAGAAGTTTCTCTGCCTTACAACAGATCATTCTGGGACATTCATTTTCCACAACTGTGTCTCAGGCAGCGTGCTTATATCTTCAGCACCTACATTTTCTCTCCTTAGGTACCATCATCAGTTCACTACTCTTTATTGCATCACACTGTCATTTCTGGGTTGACCCATCAGTACAAAACCACAAGTAAGTGGCAAGGAACTGATGTGTGATAATTCCCCCATTTTTCCTGCATCAGCTCTGTTCAATAGACCAACATCGTAATAACAGATCCCTCCCATTAAGTATTATGCTCTTTTTTCATATATACGCACTGTGGCAGAGACAATATAGGGGATACAGTTGCACCTTTGGAAGGCAAGGGTTTCTCACATTGTCAGCTGAAAAGCTTCCTGTGTCATCACTTGCTTGGTGCACTCTGAAACCAATACACAACACATGAAAGCTAACTCAGTTTCCCTGGAAAGCCTTTAAAATACCCACTGTAGAGCTCGCTCTCCCTCTCCACAAGCTCCTCGCAACAACGCTCTAAATCCTTATCTGCCTACCATTAATCACACTCACTACATCTTCTTGCCTTAATTTCTGTTCATGCACTCTTCTTGAAACACCAAACTATGGTGCCAAGGTTAGCAGCAGAGTACGAATAATACATAATCCTCACCTTCTTTCCTGCTTATAATGCCATTTATTTTATCTCCTTCACACGTTACCACATATGGCTTTCCAAATAACCATTTTCACACAAACTTAAGTGTCCAAAAGAAATTCCTGCAGTCTTTCTGAACTGGACCATTGCACAGGAGGGCTGACACCACTTGTATAGACTAGTAGCTACAAATGAAGGGTTTAACTTCAAAAGATCAGTACTCAGATTAGTCATTCAAGCCTCAGAGTAACAATTTCCTACTCTTCTGTCTAGGTTAGCATGTAAAAAAAAGCAATGGCTACAAGGTTAACACTGCTAAAATACACTATTTAAATTGCCTAACTGAAAAAGGAAGGAATTTCCGGATCTCAAGTCTGTTTTGAACATTTTCAAACAAAATACCTAGAACTGCAAGCTTGCAATTCATGTTTCTTGAGGTGCAACCACAACAGCCAATGAACCCACCGGCAGTGGTTTCGATGTTAACAGTCCTAAAATAGCTGCTATGGAATCTTGCCTCCCATGTGTTTAGCAGCAGTGTTCCTTCAGATGGTGTAACTAATAAACAGGCTATAGGAGGCTTAACTCTTAAATGACATGAAGACATTTCAGCCTTCAGAGACAATCAGCATTGACAAGGACTAAATGTTACGTCAGAGAACACATCTAGAACCAGACAATCACAAACATTTTATCACAGACATTTAATTTCTCCTAAAATAATAACTGGTAACAATTTGATATCATTTGTAGTAAAAACTAACAGCAACTTCATGAGCTTTGTATGGAATTCAGCATTTTTATGTGGAAAAATGACATTTCTCTGGTTATGCAAAAATAATACTATTTCATCAACCTTTTCATCATATAAGCATTTCATCATGTACACCACAGGGGTTTCAGACATTAAATAATTTTAAAGCTGTTTTTTCATCTCTGTAGATTTATGCTACTTTTGTTTCTTTTTATAATTACAAAGAAGGTTTGTTAATGCCATGCTTCTTTTATGTAAGAAATTAATTTCTGTCTACACTAGCTCTCTGAGGAAAATACCAATTTAATAGAATAACTTCAGGAAAAAGAAGACAATAATTGAAAACAGTTAAAATTTTGAGAACTGATTTTTGATTATACTTAGGATTTCTTTCTCTTTAGCCAGGTAACAAGAAAAAGCTTTCTTAAGTGAAAACATAACCCCAATCTGTGTTCCAATTAAGAGCTAAAGACCAAGCCACAACTAACGATACATTAAAATTGGAATTTATACAACCAACTTTAGAATGTTAAAAGCATCTGTTACAAAGTTTGAAAATCAAACAAATCTTGTAAACCTAATGTGGTTGCATTAGGATTTCTTGATAGATACAGATGTAAACAACCTCAGACTGAATTGTCCACAAAATGCTTGGAAACAGAAAGGAAGGTTTGTAAAATCATGCCGTTCTGTTTGTAAAAACCATCAGGCTAACCATGTGAACACAGTAACACCTTGTTTACTGTCAGTTTATCCAAGAGTGATCACTGACAGAAAGCAGTGCTAATTTACTTACATTTCAAATAAGAATCTACATGTGTTAGAAGTTACATTTCTCCTTCTATGGTTATGAATGACAAAGCATGTAGGCTTTTGGAAAAAAAAAAAAACCACAAACAAAAAAACCCCCAAACCCCCCAAACCATAATTAACAATTACTATGTCTTCTATTCTTAAAAACCCAGAGATCCCACTGAAATGTGAGGGCAGGAGGACATACACTAGTGTGGATTTATTATTTCTTCATTTTTTCAGATTTCAATGTTCAACGTACAGCACAGCTAGAACAATACCTCATGTCATTATAAAGACAAACAAACCAGTGTTTGCCATGATTCATGAAGTACTTGCTGTTAGATATCCAAGGTAAGAAATTCCCCATATCTTTCAGAAGGATTTGAACTTTCCCAAATTCAAAGTACCACATGCTAATATTCTCAAAGCCACAGAGATCTGAGGACCCACTACTAAAGGACTATACAAGCACAGTGAAAAACAGGCTCTCTTCACATCTGAGAAAAAAAAAAAAAAAAAGAAAAAAAGAAATAACACATGCAATACTGCAGTGGGATACAAACTAGTAACCAAAGGTGTTGACTCTGAGAGCATGGCACATCCTCAACATCTGCAAGATGTGTTTAATGACTGAATCCTTTCATGGATGGGGTGGGCATGAACTGGATGAAAACAACTTGGGGTTGCTTTTTTTTTTTTTTTTGTTCTCCCCTCCCACCCATCCAACCCCCATTCTATGTTTGACTTCATTTTTATTTTGAGTATTTCTTCTTGATGCAGTACTGGCAAACAGCCTAATGCTTGAAAAAAAATGGTAAAATTAAGACTGGTGATAGGCCAGGCTGCAAGTCAGATCCTGTAATAGCTTTTACTCATTGTCTTTCCTTAACGGAAGCATTACCCCCTCCTTAGATGTGCTGCTTGCTTTGTAGAGACCATGTGTTTTCTAGGATAAGCTAACTCTTCTCCAACTAGTAAAACACTATTGAGTCACATTTTTTTAAGACCAAAAGTCTTTAGGCCCTCAAAACTTTCTTTCATTCTAAAAAGGGCCAAAAAAAATTGGTTCCATTTGTATCAACATGCTTTTAGTACGACTGACTTATTTTGGATAACAGAAATCAACTTGTCAGAATTTTAAGTATATTCAAATGGAGCATATTTATTCTGTAACCCATGCCCTGCATGCATATTAGCTCATACTGAACTATCTAAGCATAAATTTAGTGGTTTTATTTCATTCAAGAGAAAAATAGACATAAATAAAGACACAGTCCTAAGTGGGAGCAATAATTAAACCCTCTCTCATCTTCATACCTTAAGAACTGACCAACTGAGGCACTTGCCTGGTAAAGCAGGTCTCTGCAAAGTCAGCAGTCTCTGAGGCACATTTTTTCCTAAAAAGGGGGGAAAAAAAAAAGTCGGTATTTTTTCTTCTCTGGTGGTAGCATGCTTTGCATGTTAAAAATACTACAGATACAAACTCTAGATGCAATTCTGTCATAAGAAACAGCCCAAGTCAATACACCATGCTACTGAGAAAACAAAAAGTCTCCCCAATCGTTTTTTCTCTTGAGCCTAAAACTATGTTGATAGCTTGAAGCAAAAAGACAAATTTAATGGTCTGTATAGTATTACTATTTGGAATATCTCTCCGTGTAATGCATGATCTGTGTAAAACAATCACTAACAAAGTCTTTCACTGCTTTATAAGGCTAGGACATACTGAAAGGTATAGACTTATACTCCCCTCCCCCCCACACAAAAAAAGTGTTGAACTGAATTCGTATGCATACAGAAACATTAGAAAGAGTCTGCCAATGTCTTCAATTGGCATATCTAACTTTTCTGATCAGTCAGAAAGAAAATAATGACACTTAATTACAATAATATTTACTAAAATATGGTAATACTTCAGCTAAGAATGAAAAGGCTTTAAATCCTTTAAGAAAAGTGCCCAAGAATTCTTTATTATAGAAAGCAATGCTTCCATACGCAACCTCACATCTAAAACAGAAGGTGAGACAAAAAACATTATGGTAATGACAACAGACAAAGCAGGGTGGGAAATGGGTACATAAAGAAGGAAGTGGCAGAAAACCATAAACACTGAAATACACCTGTGAAAGCATTGTTTGTTGAAAGTACAAAGCACTTATCTTAAAAGTACACATTAAAATGTGGAATTGCGAGTTAATAGTTGCACATCTTACATAGCTTTGGAAGACATTTTAACTCACTCCTGAACATGAAAACTACCTTTACATGAAAAGAGATCAAATTCACGAGAACAGCAGATTATATGAGATGGTACTTTACCGTGGGAAACTGAGAATTTCAATACCTTTTACAATATACTTTAATTCAAAACAGTTTGACATAAAGAACATTCAAATTTTGTCCCTGCTACTAACTTATTTAATGGAAGAATTTGAGAAAACAGGAACAAAGTGACAGTTACTAGATCTGCAAACCTTCCTTTCTTGGTTGTTTATCCAACCCTCAGCTGTGATTGCACACTGTACTTGCTACTCCATGTTCCACATCAGGCCAGTTGCTAACCGATTAAAGAACAATACAGTTTATAATTACACCCAACAGCCTTTGAAGAGACCAAAATTCAATTGACTACTGAGAAAGAGTTTCTTGAACTCTTCAGGCAATCCCTCTGCAGAACGATAGAGAGCTACTCTGGCTGTGGCATTAAGTATAAAGAGTCACTCTGGCTATGGCACATACTCCTTGCCGTCAAGATTAAAAAATAATTGAATTAGCTGAAGCCAATACCAAGTAACTTTTATTTTACACTAATGAATTTTTACTACAACAGTTTTGCTGAAAGGAAGTTAATTTTCTACTTCAAAAAAAGAGGAAAACCTTGTAGGGACTCTTTTCCACAAGCCACGCCATATTACTTACTAGCAAGAAAAAGTCTGTGGACGCAGCATCCTCATAAGCCCACGCTCCAAAAGCCAGGGAGAACCAGGGCTCGGAATCCTGCTGCAGGTCTCTCCAGCCCTGCTAGAGAGCCTCCCAAACAGCTTCTATCGTCACCGGCCTGCGCAGCAACACACATCCGGGGAAAGAGAATGGATGCCGTGGAGGCCTGCGGCTCTGCCTGGCACGCTTTGGGAGCCCAACTGCCTTCAAGGGCCCCCGCGGCCTACTGCTGACCGCCTCGCCACTGCGCTGCTTCTTTCGCTCTCGCTGCCACCCCCAGCAGCTGCGTTAAACACCGCCGCACCACACGGAACCAAGCCGAACCGGAAAATACACAAACGACTCAGCGAACGCCCACTGCTCCGCTGCCACACCCCCAGAGCTTACACTCCTTACACTCCCTCCCGCCGGTTATAATAGGGCGACGAGACAGGACTGCTCTCTGAGCCGGACAAAGTCGGAGCTTCCGTACGCTCCTCTCACGAGAATACAGCCTCGCACTGCAATACCTCAACTATCGGCGCGCAACTCTCACTACCAACCACAACTCCGCCCTCCGGCAGCGTCACGTCTCCTCCGCCGCCACGTGATGGCCTCACTGCGCAGGCGCATACGGGCGGTGCCTGTCAGGTCGCTCTGACGAGACGACGCCACGGCCCGGCCCAGGAGAGGGCAGGAGGGGGCGCCGGCGGTATCGATCCAGCGACGGCCCTTAGCTCTTTCAGTCGCGCCCCGCCATGTTCAACGTGGAGAGCCTGGAACGGGCCGAGCTCGGGGAGAGCCTGCTTACCTGGGTGAGTGCCGCTGCCCCCAAGCCCCCGCCAGGAGCTGGGCCGCCTGGCAGGGATACGGCTCCGTACAATCCCGCCGCGGCCCTGCTTCGGTGGGAGAGGGAGGCCTCGCTCCGCTTCCCCAGCCCTCTCCCGGCCGCACCCTGGCGCTAAGGCCGGCTCCAGCTCTGCCAGGGTTAGCGGGGCCCTGGCGGACCTGCCCTGCCTCGTGTAGCCGCAGCGGAGCAGGCGGTCTACGGACTGCTCGAGGTCGGCCATCCGCCGTCTTAGCTCTGCGGTAGCGAAGGGGGAACAAAGGAACCGGCGGCCCGCGGCGCCGCGACCGGCACGGAACGGGCTAGGGCCTGCGCCTGCGCTGCCGCGGCCAGAGTGAGCGCGCCCAGGTGCGCCCCCTGCCGTGCGTCCGGGCTCGGCGGGCAAAGTGTTCGCTTTAGCTTTGATCTTTCTCTCGCGGCCAGCGCCCTTACTGAGGTGCCTCCGATGTGTAAGTGCTGCGTATTTGTAATCTGCCATCTGCGCTCGGCTGACTTTCTGACCAGACACTTTCTTTTTGTCTGTTCCTTTCTCCGTATTCCTAAGTAGTGCTTGAACCTTGAGAGACAAAATTCACCTGTGAAGTCGAAGATGATATAGTATCAACCCAAGAATTACGGTTTCCCACTGTAATGCTTGGAGCACGGTCCATAAGCCTCTTCAGGTTGTGCTGGCATTCACAGAGTAGCCAGAATATAGTGGACATGGAGGCTGTGTTTGCAGCTTCTCTGTAATTTGAGCAGTGACTTTAACATAGCCATGAAACTGACATTTCTCTAGCATCTGGTTTTTTGGTTAGGTGTTTTGAACCACTGGAATTTTGTTGTTGTTTGTTTTTGGTTTGTTTTATTTCCAAAGAAATTTCCACCCTATGAAACTCTGGAGTACAGCTCTTTCAGATGTTTAGTCTGTGCAAGGCCAGAGCTGGCTAAAGCTATGATGGTGGTACGTTACTGAGGAATGATGGATTTAAGTTTCTCTGTGAAAGTCAAAAGGGGGTGAGCAAGAGGAACTCGGTGACTGTTAGAGGTGAGCAGGTGGTCTGGAAAGTACAGAAGGTGAAAGTTTTGGGAAGAGGATGCTGCAGTGCTTCATACAGATCTGGCAAAAGTAACCCAATTTCTCTTTCTGTCACGTTCCAGTCTTTGTTGTGGCTGGCCACATGTGCTGCTTTGGGCTTCACGTGCTTTCTTTTTCACATGTTAGGAATGGAAGTCCTCCTGTCAATGAGGAAGTCCTTCATGAGGAAGTCGGCATATGTGAATCCTGGCAAAGAAAGGCCGAGTGAGAGGCTCAATGCTAGGAGAAAGAGGAAGGTTTACTTGAGGGGTGGTGAAAGAAGATCTGTTGCTGTATACTGCTAGTTTCTGTGTGTTCTTGTATTAGGTCTTTTAGAAATGCTTCTCTTCTGCTCTCTGGCAGTAAAACAGTTGTGCTTTACTGTGGGAGAAGCATAGGCTTGAAAGCTTATCTTGCAAGTGGTCACAGTCCCAATGCGTTCCTAACTCTCCAGATTTCCAAGTAACCAACAGACTAGCACTTTCTTTTTGAGGGAGACTACTGTACTTAAAACATATATGCTGCTGCAGAATGCTGGAGATTAACAGGTATGTGCCTGTTAAAGAGTGTTCTGAACTGTTGATCCTTCCTATTATGCAGTAGCAGGTTGAGCAGAATTATTAGTGACTTTAGAATATTTTGTTGTAAGTATAGCGTGTGCAGAAGTCTATGTCAAGTCTGGAAAGGTTTCAAAACTAAAAATATTCCATTATTCTGTTACTTAAGTATACTGTTCAAATTTGATTTTGAGGTGTTAGTTTTAAATATAACATTATTAAAATATCACTTAAGGTTAAGGTGTTTGCTAGCTGGCGAGGGAAATCACAAAATGCAGTCAGAAGGCAATGGTTTCTTCGCAGTTCCCCAGAAGAATCCTTTGTAGAGCCAACTATATTACGAAGTACTGGTCTGTGTGTGTTAATAAAATAAGAGTCACAGGTTTTTGTTTCTGGAGATCAAGAGGGCAAGTGTATCTTTATGGAGTTTATTCAGTGTTAGTGAAAATCTCCATTTATCATTAATGCATTAAACATTAATAATTAATTAATACAATGTATCTTGCATTAAACAAAATTTAAATTTGGTAGTTGAGGCAGATGATTTGAGGAGTAGCAAACTTTACCCTTGAAAATAATTTACCCTTTCTTAGAAAAGCTAAAGTATTGAAAAAATTACTTTAGCTCAAAAACCTGTTATGGAAAAGTAGACCTAAAAGTGTAAATCTTAGAGTGAGAAATTGCAGCAACAAAAGAAGTCTTACGGCATTGACCACCTGTGGAAATTACTATTCAGTCATATAATTATATTTAAGCAGTAGTTAATATTTATAATCTTGGGTCCTGAAACTGTGCCTATCAAGTCTTATCCTTTCTGTAGCAATAGTTCATGCAGGTCCCTTTGCATTTCTAACCTTCACCTCACCCGTCCCCCCGATATAGAGCTAATCAAGAAACCAGCTGCATCTTTTTTGTTAGCAGAAATATTGGTAAATCTTTCTCAAATAGCATTAGAATTAGTCAACACATTTCTTAAAAAATTATGTGGAATCATATGGGTTATTTTTACAGTTTCAGTGGTTTTAATGTGAATGTAGCTTTGAAACAGACCCAGTCAGAAAAATTAAGGTGGTTTAAGTTTATTCCAAGATACATGATTGCAAAAGAGCTAATGAAATTTTTTAGTCCTCAGTGAAACTGGTTGTGCTTTTTCTTGCCTGGCTTTCACTTCAGTTCCATAATGATTCTCGGGGAAACCTTTCATTTAGACAAAAGACTAGAACTGTCTTAATTACAGTTTATGCATACCTGGGATGGCCATTTCCCATTATGCCAAAGAAGCTGCCTGTTCTTAAGAACTGGTTTAACCTCCCAGATTGCTTACTTCATATTCATATGGAATTACTTGAACTGGTTTGTCTGTGTTTTGAATAGAGAAGATAAGGCTTCCCACAAGTCTAAGAACCTGTTCAGCCTAAACTAAATGTTTACTTGATAGATGTAGGGTGAGATGAAACTGCTCCTCCCCCTGCCAACTCATGATTTTAATGAATGCTAATATCCCTCGAGCCTTTTACCTTGTGTGCCTGTGATTCCTTCCTTGTCTGGAATCTTTAAGCTGGAGCAAACTACTTACCTGTGAATATGTTTTATTAAATATTTCACCAATGCTCCTATTTTTGGTGTTACACTCTGGCATAGACTGTAATTCTTAGGTTTTTTTACCTCTTTGCCAGCATTGTCAAAATGTTCCTGAAACATTTTTGTTCATTAGTTTAAGCAGCTGGGAAAGCTTTTGCTTCCTACCACTTTAGGAGGTGACCATGATGTTATTTTGAGGCAGCCAGGGTAGCAGCAACCCAGGCGAAACAGTGAAGTACTGGAGGCCAACTACTGACATCTCAAAATTGGTATTTATACTTCAGCAGTGTTTACAGCCTATTGTAATTGCAGAACTACAACAAAAATTTCCCAGAAGCCTCTTCTAAGACTTTTCTAGGTACTGTGGTATAGTTATCCAAGCACTGCAGCCAAAGCAGTTTAGAAAAACATGTCTGTAAGGTAAACCTGCAATGATATAGTTACAGCATATCTAATACAGAGTCGCAACAAACATATTTTCTGTTTAAAAGTTATGACTGGTCCACATATGAACTCAGATACTCAGATACATCATGAGTTATTTCCTAAAACATTGACAAATCCTGTGAAATGCACATGTGACAGTTACACTTTTATTTGTTTATATCTCAAATCAGGGTGATGGCTATAGGCTTTTGCTATAATCTCAGAAATTTTATTTTTGAAAAACATAGAAATAAGATGTGATCCTGAAAAACTGTTTAGCATTGGTATGTAAACAGCAGGATTCATCAAGGAGGTCACTGCTATCTGGTTGTAAGTAACAGGTTGCTTTGGTGATGTCATGAACTTTCTTTCCTTCATTATGATAAATACCTGTTACTTTGACATGTGCTGTCTCCACCAAGATGCATCTAACCTACTTTCTTTTTCTTCCAACCCTCTAGGCCAAATATAGTTTCTATGTTAGACATGTTAAAACTTTTATAGTAAGTGAAAATTTTGTAAAAACTTTGCAAGGCCCCTTTTTTGGCACTCTCCATTTTAAAAGCAGTCTGGCCAGTTATGTGATATCAATCCTTTGACATTCCTCCTTTTTTGACTGAAAAATCTTCTCAGTACAGTTTATCTTTGTCTTCTGTGTGATGAACTATCCGCAGCTGGAAGGATTTGCCTGTGTTAGTTTGAAATACAGCAACCATATGAGCAAGTGCTGAAACAAATTTTGATTTTTGCAAGAAAGCTGCTTGTAAATGCTTTGTAGGTACCCTTTTCAGAGAGAATCAAATCTACTGGAATTTACTGGGAAAGCTGTGTTTTCTCCTACTGTCCAGTTACCTCTTAGCCTCTCTTGATCCTTGTCCATCTATGGTTTTAAGTACTTTTCTGGTTTCTTGTAGATGCCAGGATTGTAGGAGACTTGCTAAGCCTTTTTAAACTCTTTGTTCTTCCAGTCCTTCATCACTGACCACAAAGTTGCAGGGTTTCATTTTCTTCTGATGATATCATTGCATCAGCATCTCTTAGCATCTTGAAGAAAACATCCAATTTCACAAGTGGTTGATTGTGCTGGTGATGACAAGAAGATAGTTCTGTTTGAATATGCTGCTTTTTGGACAGAGGGGTTGAAAAAAGCATACAAGCATTCGTGGAGCGTGGGTGTCTGGCAGATCACAGCCCCTATATCTGTTTTAGACTAGTAGGTTGAGCAACCTTTCTTATTTTTGATGGCCTTTCACTAAGATGGTGAAGAATTTGATGCTTCACTCTTTTAGGGGTAGTTGTGTAAGAGAGTGATATTCTTAGCTTATCATTCAGTATGCCTGAAGTGGCTGGAGTGTCTAGTGCCATTGTTAGGTTATAGGAATTTTTCTGACCTGTTACAGGAAGGTCAAGCAGAGGCAGAACAACTTCTCTTAAAGGTTGTATTGTAGAGCAAGTAATACAAGGTTGATAATGTATTAATATATGATAATTGAAAATAACAAGGTACAGTTTATATATATTTCTTCCTCTCCCCTCTTCTTTTAAGTCTACAACAGGAAGAAAGGCTGAATGCAGAATTTGGATGTGCAGACATTTTTCATGTGTGAATTTTTACTCAGTGTTAGATATTCATTCTTTGGAGCCTTGTCCCAAATTCTTTTTTTTTTTTTTTTTAAATTTTTTTTATTTACTCCTTCCTGCAGAGCTGCTCTGTAGCAGTGGTACGCTTATAACAATTGCTAGTTCGTGAGGCAGGGGGAGAACCTGAAAACATTTAGACGTGATTCAGTATGTGCTCGGTTTCAGGTTCCAGTTCTGCCCCCACATTTTCTTGAGAAGAGATTGTGTTGCTTGGAGAAGAAACAGATTTTGCTGCTGATAGCTACGAACCATTAACGGCATAACGGAAACAAATTTTTTGTTAGCTTGTAAATCTCAAGGTGAGAGATGAGGAGAGACACCTGTTGCTATCTTCTTTTTGAAATACATAAACAGTTGTTTCAAAGAGATGAAGTACAATTTTGAGTTTTGCATGATAATCTTTGTCTCTCTTATTGTGTGTCCGGAGCTAGGCTAGGGTAAAGTTCAGTCTGCACAAGAAGCTGGAGGGGCTGTACTCAGGGCAAACAACCAAACCAGTCAATGTCATGTCTACAATATAAGGCAGGAGTGGAGATGTTTTCGATGCACTGGTTCTGATTGGTGTGTTTTTGCTTGCATTGTTTGTGATATGTTTTCTTCCATCTTGTTATTCCTGTAGTTTCTCAGTTCTTTGAATTGTTTTTATTAAACTTTTCCTTATCTTCATGCTCAATTTTTTTCCCATTTTGCTCTGATTCTTTTTCCAGTGCCATCGGGGAGGGGAGTGGGGTGGGGGAGCAGTATGTGGGTGGCTGTGTGGCACTCAGCTATGGCTGGGGCTAAAACCATAACAGTCATTTTGGTGCCCAACGTGAGGCCTTAAAGGGTTGGGATAATGAATAAAAAAAAGGAAGTACCTGACCAAAGTGTGTTAAAATAGTTTTGTTATACATACACTTTACTTTAGTTAAATAGTCCATGTTAAAGATGTTAGATTTGTTCTCATCATGTGCTTTATGTATCCCTCTGGGCGATGTTTATCATCTTGGGCAAATGGACCAGGTTTATCATATTGCTATACTGGATATTGTTGACTTATGATATGACTGTAGTACTGGTCACAAGGTTGAGCTCGTATTTGTATGCGGCACAGTCATTTATTAGTAATCTCACTCAATCTGTGGATGAGATAGGAATGGATAATTTGTCAGCTTTTGAGAATTTTTGATACCCTCAGGATGTCCGTGCCAGCATACTCTTGTTGCTGTGTCTCCTGAATGCGTCCTAGGTCTTGTACAGGGTTACACATACTTTTTCCAAGAATACCACCTGGAGATCTTCTCCAAGACTCAATAGTTATGAGTGGCAGAGAGTGTGGGAGAGTATGGGCAAGTGCATAGGACAATGGTCACCTCCAATGTTTTGGAAATTCACTGCCGAACAAGTGCAGTCCTGATAAACAAGTAAAATATATGGAAAAAGTATGCTGTCAACCTGGCAGTTCCTGAGAGAAACAAGTCACCACACTGTGCTGGGGCCTGGCCCATGCCTACTGAGTCCTTTTCAGCATTATTCAGGACTCTCAAGGGAAAGATAAGGTCTCTGGACCCAAAGACAAACCTGCAGGCAGTGAGGATACTCAAACCCCAGCAGCAGGTGCTACAGCTGCACGAGAAAACCAACCCATGCAGGTATTGGTTGCCCCCATACAGAAAAGAAATAGAAGGACATTTGCAGAATCAGAGAATATCCGGAGTTGGAAGGGACTCTCAAGACTCATTATTCCAACTCCTGTTTATGCACAGGACAACCTCAAAGTCACACCACGTGTCTTAAGAGCATTGTCCAAGTGCTTCTTGACTTCCAAGACAGTTGATACTGAGACTGCATCTTGGTTGATACAGAGTCTGTTCCCATGCTCCACCACTCTGGATAAAGAACCTCTTCCTAACGTCCAACCTGAATTTTTGCTGGCACAGCTTCATGCCATTCCCACAGGTCCCATTGTTGATCATCAGAGAGAATAGGTTAGCACCTACCCCTCCCTCTCTGGTGAGGAAGTTATAAACTGTAACAAGGTCTCCCCTCAGTCTCCTCTTCTCTAGGCTGAACAGACCAAGTGATTTCAGCTGTTCCTCATGAGGCAAGAAATTGGTTCAACCCATAAGGGATGACAATGGATGAGGGTCAACATGAGAAGAGGAGGAAGAGCTAGAGGTGATCGCCCAATCCCTATCCTTAAGTGAGCTGAGAGACAAGCAAAACCAGAGGCTTAGGATTATTAAGGAAAGTAAGAGGGAAATAGACTGCTGGAGTCGTGCCCTCTTGACCCGAGAAGAAGTCCAGCAGCACACGGTGAAGCCTTGCTCCTCGTATCATGAGGAAGACCAACCAAATCAAGTGGTTGAGGAAGAATGGAGATGGGTCCCTGCTCGAAAAGGTAAAAAAGTTCCCCCTCCCCCCCCATCACCTCCCCAGGTGCCCTTGAAGAACAGATATGAGGCCCTG